>JBCNJP010000010.1:102820986-102904434 GCA_039602395.1 Deinandra increscens subsp. villosa | reverse complement strand
ACGCTCATGCAGGTTCGCTCATGCATGATCTAACGCCAAAGTGGAGCGGTGTTTCGCGATGTGAAAGGGTTCATGCCACCTCTTACGTGAACCACACCCAAATACCCACGCCCTTAGTTAATAGATGATAATTTAAAATAAATATATTCCTATTCAAATGATACGAATTCGATACGATGGTAGATGTATTATAACATATGTTTTATTATCTATGTATATTGTTACATTCCGAACAAGTACACACGCTACACCCTCACACGCAACCTAAACCACAATAACAAAAAGACAGCCACAACACTCACCTGGTTGATCGATACATATTTAACATCTATCTGAAAAATTTTCTAATAAATATGCAATAAGTTATTACCAGTGACAACGTTATTCCATTTGTCCCGCTAACGACGAAGACCTCACTCAAGGGAAAATATCACTTCCGGCTAAAATTCAACGTTCATCTTCACGACACCATAATTTTCTTAGAACATTCATAACCGATTTTCTATTCTCATCCCCATAATTTAACTAAAAACACTATATTTTTCTTTTTTTCTTTTCAATTAAATAATATTTTTTTATACATTTATCATTATTTTTATCTCTCTTTCAGTCACAACCACTTTATAAAAATATTTAGATATAGAAAATTAATAGTATTTCCTCAAATATAAAAAAACCATATGTACAGATTTTTAGAAAACAGACTTTGATGGTCTTAGAAACATAATTGTTGGTTGTATTTTAAGAGTAAAAACAAAGAATTGCTAAAAAACTAAACAATAATATGGATAGCACGTGACCCAACGACTGCTTATGTGTAATGTTTTCCGTCTAGCTATACATACAAGATTTTTTATACGTATATCCGTGAGACGGTAGAAAAAGGTTAATCGGTGAAACCCCACCGCCGGCAACTACCTAACACCACTTCCGGCGAACATATAACCCCACCGACACTCGATCTCAACGGTTTCATCACGCCCACGATTTCCAACTTGTGTAAATTACCATTTTACCCCCGAGAGCCACCGCCACCACATCAACCGGGCCCCACATCCTCCAGATTACAACTCATACTTCACTTTATCGCACTAAAATCTTCAAAGAAAACCCTCAGAGATCCCCATCAAACCGATCTGTGTGTATGTGTGTTCCTTCTGTATCAAGCGTTTAGCTTTCTCTCTCTAGAAATTCAACCCGATTTATCTTCTTCTCTCTCTAGAAATTCCAATTTTTTAACCCACCCCCCAACTGGGTTCTCCTCTCTCTATCAAGAAAAGAATCAATCAACCCACCGATTGATTATATTAATAAAAATCTTTGTGGGTTTCATATTTTCTTGATATATTATATTACAAATTATTCACGTATTTGCTGTTTACATATCATTTTCAGTGGTATTTTAATGTGGGTTTGGTTTATATCAGAGAAAGAACTCACACACACACAAGTGTAGAGAGAGAAACAGAAAGATAGTGAGAGAAAGCTCTCAACTTTCTTGATTTCTTGATCTGGGTTTTCAAGAAACTTACCCTGTGAAGTGGGTTCCTCTCAAGTGTGTGTGTTTCTTGAAGTGTTTATGTGTAAAGTTAGTGTGTGAGATTCAATGGATACCAAAGGAAGGCTTGTAGCAGGTTCACACAATCGGAATGAGTTTGTTCTAATCAATGCTGATGAAGTTGGAAGAGTAAGCCTCAATTCCCAAATTCCCAATTCCCAATCTAAATCTTTGTTAATCTGATCTGGGTTTCAAATCTCACTTCAGTTTCTTGCTTAGTTTGCAAAATCTTGAATTCCCAAATTTCCAATCTAAATCTTTCTTGATATGAACTGGGTTTCAAATCTTACTTCAATCTATTACCAATTTTGTAAAATCTTGAACTTTTACACTAAAATATGTGCATTTGGAAATTGGAATGTTTGATCTTTAGTTTATGTAGTCAATTAAAGCATACTTTTTTATATTTATTGCTGTCGGTGGCTTGAATTGTGTTCAAGAAATTACCCTTTTGGATAATAAATGCCGTCCATATGCTAGATTTGGGTTTTATACAACACAATTCATCTAGATTTGAAGGAGTATGACTTTAACTTGCTTAAAATCTATACTAATTTGGGATCTATGCTTAAGATTTTAGCAGCTTAGTTGACTTTAGATGAGAACCTATTACTGGGTGTTTGACTTCTTGATCTGAAGTTAATTTTAATTTCCATATTTTTAACAGGTGACTTCTGTAAAAGAATTGAGTGGGCAGATTTGCCAGATTTGTGGTGATGAGATTGAAATAACAGTTGATGGTGAGCCATTTGTTGCTTGCAATGAATGTGCCTTCCCAATATGTAGACCTTGCTATGAATATGAAAGAAGAGAGGGTAACCAAGCTTGCCCTCAATGTAAAACTCGATTTAAACGGATCAAAGGTAGCGATAATCGTCTTTCTTGTGTTTAAATTGTAGTCAAATATTAAGATTTTGTGAGAATTAATAAGTTGGATCATGGTTAGGGAGTCCGCGAGTTGATGGTGATGAGGATGAGGAGGAATTTGATGATTTGGACAATGAATTTGATCTTGCAAATTATTCGAGGCGAGATGCTCATGGTATTTCTGAGGCGGTTCTTAATTCCCGCCATATGTCTAATGGTTCTGGTTTTGGCACCCCTTCGGAGGTGGATGGCACCACTCTAAACCCCGAGATCCCTCTTCTTACTTATGGTCAAGAGGTATAAGGACATTCTTACTTTTTTTTACAGTAATTCTGATCACGTATAAATTAGTAGCAGAGTCGAAAAATCTATGGCAGGATCTCTAGTTTGTGATCTTGTGAAAATTTCAAACACCAAGTACAAAAGCGTCATAGGGTGATCGGTCAAATCAAAATTTGTGATTCCTAATTATGAAATTCAGTAGCAGAGTTCGAAAACATACGAAGGAGATGCAAGTTCATAAGATCATTGGTCAAAGTCAAGATTGGTGATTTTCTTTTGGTTAGTTAATGTGCTCATTTTGTTTATTATAGGATGATGGGATTTCAGCTGACAAGCATGCTTTAATCATCCCACCATTTATGAACCGGGCAAAGCGAGTTCATCCTATGCCGTTTTCAGACACTGCTTCATCGGTTTCTTGTAAGTATTTGGGTTTTGATCAAATACGTAGTTTCAATTTTTGCTGCTTTCTTGGATTAATTATCATATGTTTATTGTTGGTCTTTTATGTTTTAGTGCCACCCCGACCCATGGATCCTAAGAAAGATTTGGCAGTTTATGGGTATGGAACAGTTGCATGGAAAGATAGAATGGAAGAATGGAGAAAAAGGCAAAATGATAAACTGCAAATGGTTAAGCATCAAGGTGATAGCGGTGGTAGCCAAAATGATGGTGACGTTGATGATCCCGATATGCCAAAGTACATTCTTTTTCCCAATATCATTTGTAATATTTGATCTTAATTAATGCTTGTTAATTTAGTTCTCAAGCACTTGTAGATTGTTTAAAAAAAAATCTTTAGCATATAATGGTAGCAATTGTAGATTGTTTAAAAAACAAATCTTTAGCATATAATGGTAGAAGCTTTTACATTTAACAAGTTACTTGATTTTATCTCCATAATCTATGATTTCATTAATTTATTTAAGTAATGTATTGATTTTAGTCTCAAGATTCCGTTCTCCCTTATTTTAGAAGGGGATTTTAGGCATTTTATTGTGCTTAGACCCTTTTAGGTAAACTATGCGCCGAGTCAAATGTTTGAGTAAGGTGTAGGTGCAATTGTCTTACTTGTTATAGGCACACATCCATGCATTCATACGCTCATGTATGTATATGTATGTAAACAGATGCATTAAAGTTGCAATTTTTAGGAACTTATGATTTGTTATGTATGTATAGGATGGATGAGGGAAGGCAACCACTTTCAAGAAAGTTACCTATTCCTTCGAGCAAGATAAGTCCATACCGAATGGTGATATTGATTCGTATGGTGATTCTTGGTCTCTTTTTTCACTATAGAATCCTACACCCAGTTAATGATGCATACGCGTTATGGCTCATATCAGTTATTTGTGAGATATGGTTTGCTGTCTCATGGATCTTTGATCAATTGCCAAAATGGTCTCCAATTGAGCGTGAAACCTACCTTGATCGATTGTCACTAAGGTATGTGGTCCCCACCCTTTTAACCTTACATTATTTAAGAACACAAGTAGAGGTGGCAGAATGGGTGGGTCAGGCGAGTTGGGCAATGGGTCAAAAGGCATTTTTTGTTTACGTGTTAACTAGTCCTAGAATAAATCAAGCTAGAAGCTTGAATACATTTGAATAACACGTTGCACATTTTTCAACCCTTTTGACCCACTTTACAAGTTCGTGATTTGTCTATTTTGAGATAAAATTTAACCCAAATTGACACGTTTTAAACATAAAGGGCAAACAGCACAAAAGTGAAACAGACTAACATTTTTCTTTCCCGTTTTAACAACCAACTATATATTTATCCCATAATAGAAGCCAGCTTATTACCCATATTAGCAACTAAACTTGTGTTAGCTGTTTTTACAATTTAGTTGCTGATGTGCCACTGATTGATGGCATGCTAACCACTGATCAAATGCCACATACGCAGAAAAAAAGTCATGTGAATAAAAGTAAAAGCGATTTATATTCAGTTTCGAAAATGTGATATAAAAAGTTGCTAAGTTTTGCAGCAGATGCCACGTGGCATATGCTTATATACTAAAATGAAAAATAAGGTGCCTCGTAATTAATTTTTGAAGAAACTTTGGATTAGGTATGAGAAAGAGGGGAAGCCATCTGAATTGGCTCCTGTAGACGTTTTTGTGAGTACGGTGGATCCATTGAAAGAACCGCCACTAATTACTGCCAATACGGTGTTATCGATTCTGGCGGTGGATTATCCGGTGGACAAGGTTGCTTGCTACGTCTCTGATGATGGTGCTGCCATGCTTACATTTGAAGCTCTCTCAGAAACGTCTGAATTTGCAAGGAAGTGGGTCCCTTTTTGCAAGAAGTTTAACATTGAACCACGTGCTCCCGAGTGGTATTTTGCTGAAAAGGTTGATTATCTTAAAGATAAAGTGCATCCGTCATTTGTCCGGGAACGCCGTGCTATGAAAGTAAGAATATTAATTTGACTATTTAGGTCAAACATATTGACTTTAGAATGATTGACTTGTCGAAAGGCAATGCATGCGCCAAAATGACAGTTTTGTCCAATTTTGGTCATTCTTTTGCATCTTTTCAGAAACCCAAATAATAGGTCAAAATGTTGACCTGTTGAGCTAGTTTTTTCTTGCTTTGGTGATTGATATGTACTGATTATATGTTATTTGAACACAGAGAGAATATGAAGACTTTAAGATAAGAATAAATGGGCTCGTTACGATGGCACAAAAGGTTCCGGAAGAGGGATGGACAATGCAAGATGGCACTCCATGGCCAGGAAATGATGTTAGGGATCATCCGGGAATGATCCAGGTAAGCATAATATCTAAAGTTTTTGGCTTTACATATAAATCAGTATTGATGAAATATTTATATTTATATTTTATGTAAATAGGTTTTTCTTGGGAATAATGGTGTCCATGACATAGAAGGAAATGAGCTACCGCGTCTTGTATATGTTTCTCGTGAAAAGAGGCCTGGATTTGATCACCACAAGAAAGCTGGTGCCATGAATGCTTTGGTATAAACCATTTTTTATTCTTGTAGTTTTCTTTGAAGTGGCTATTTCGATCCATATCATTTTGAACGGGTCTATTCGGGTTTTGTTCCAATCTAACATGTCAAATGGGCAAAATGAAAAAAAGAATAGCTAAAAAGAAAGGGTTTATGTTGAGGTTCATTGTCCAACCTTTCCGATAATTTGGGACCCTAATCTCCCCCATTTTACTAGAGGAGTCATTGAAGTTTATTTTTAATTTTTTGTATCCAAAATTCCACCCATTTTATTAACAAGTGAAAAAAAAAAAACTCTAGGGACACTAAAACACTGAGGGATTTGATCGATAATTTGTAGAAACTTGGTCAATTGAATTCAACATAAACCTAAAAAGAAATGAGTCGAAAGCCTCCTCCCAAATTGTATTGTTGATACCCACAACCTGCTGGAAAGTAGAGATTTTCCATAATATATCTTCTTGTGAATCACAGTTGGTGAACATTTTCTTAAGTTGGAGAAAACCCGACCCGCTTCATAATAACCCGTACCAAACTTTGTTATTTTGACATGTTATCCAACCCGCCCGTTTTACCACCTCCAAGTTTACAACTTTACTACTTTCAAAGTTTAACTTCTAACTATTTTGTTTTCTTGAAGATACGAGTGGCAGCTGTCATTTCAAATGCACCTTATATGCTCAATGTCGATTGTGATCACTACATAAACAACAGTAAAGCACTAAGAGAATCGATGTGTTTCATGATGGACCCCACATCGGGGAAGAAAATTTGCTATGTTCAATTTCCTCAAAGATTTGATGGGATTGATCGTCATGATAGATACTCAAATCGCAATGTTGTGTTCTTTGATGTATGTACCAACCCCTTTGACCTATCCTAGTCATTTTTATATCATGTAATGATCCTAATTTTCTGCTTTATGTTTAGATTAATATGAAAGGTCTCGATGGAATCCAAGGGCCAATATATGTTGGAACGGGGTGTGTGTTTAGGAGACAAGCTTTGTATGGTTATGATGCCCCGACCAAGAAAAAAGCACCTGGGAAAACGTGTAATTGCTTTCCTAAATGGGTGTTATGTTGTTGCTCGTCGAGAAAGAAGAAAGCTAAGGGAAAGTCAAAGGAGAAGTCAACAAAGAGCAAGAAGAGCAAAGACACTTCGATTCAAATACATGCATTAGAGAATATCGAAGAAGGAATCGAAGGTAAGTAGTGTGTTCAAAATGACCCGATTTTGGAATATTTTCATTCAATATTAAAGAGAAATTATATTTTTCCAGGAATAGACAATGAAAAGTCATCGCTTATGCCCCAAATAAAGTTTGAGAAAAAGTTTGGTCAATCTCCGGTTTTTATTGCTTCAACACTTTTGGAAGACGGTGGCGTTCCTCCGGGTGCCACATCAGCATCACTATTGAAAGAAGCCATCCATGTGATAAGCTGTGGTTATGAAGACAAAACTGAATGGGGAAAAGAGGTATGTGAAAACAAGAATAAATTAGAGGTGGCAAAATGGGTGGGCCGGCTTCATTGGGTAATGGGTCAAAACATGTTTTGTGAAAGTGGTGATATTTTACAGGTCGCATTGATCCATCACTTTTTCTTGTCAACAAACTTTAGAAGTTCTATAAATGATTTGTGTGTTAAGGAGGTTTAGGCTGTTTGTATATTAGAAATACACTCTAGGCATCTTTCGACCCATTTGACAGGTTTCCTTAGTTATCTGAAACTTTTTTTTTACTCAATTCAAACCGTTAAAAGATGAAACATAACCCAAATCGACCCGTTTACAAATACTATGTGAAAATGGTTTGTGTGAAAGCGGCAAGTTCTTTTTATACGGATCTAGTTGAGCCAAAACACTTTCTTGTCCAACCTTTTGAAGTTCTCATAAATAAGCAGTGTGTTAATATGATCACAAAAACTATATTACTACAATAATAATATATGCTTTTAAATAAAATGATTTAGGATGCTATATGCACCGAAGATGCACTTTGGGCGACTTTCAAACTATTTGACCCATTTTCTTATTAGTTAAAATGTTCAATTTCTTGATTTTTCTCATCTGACCCGTTAGAGATGAAACATTGTATGTGTCAAAAGTGCCACGGGAATTTTCATTTTGTGGGTCCCTTTTCTGTAACATCGAGGAGAAAGATACGGGACCTACAAAATGAAGTGTTAGTAACTGTTTTAATATTGTTTATTTTATTGAAGATATATTACTAATTTGTTTTTGCAAAATAGGTGGGCTGGATTTACGGTTCGGTTACAGAGGATATCCTAACTGGCTTCAAGATGCATTGCCATGGTTGGCGGTCGGTTTATTGCATCCCGAAAAGGCCCGCATTCAAGGGTTCGGCTCCCATTAATCTTTCGGATCGTCTTCACCAAGTTCTTAGGTGGGCCCTCGGGTCAGTGGAAATCTTGTTGAGCCGACATTGTCCAATATGGTACGGTTATGGGTGCGGTTTGAAACCGTTAGAAAGGTTTTCATATATAAACTCGGTTATTTATCCATTAACATCCGTCCCGTTGGTTGCTTATTGTACACTTCCGGCTGTTTGTCTACTCACTGGGAAGTTTATCGTTCCTGAGGTAATAAGTTTTTCCTGTTTAATCTTTTTATGCATCGGGGTGGTTTGTAACCTGTCAAAGAAGGGTGCTTTTTAGTACGAGTTGGATTGGGTTGACCCGAAAAACTTTTAGTCCAAAGAAATTAATTCCAAGTTCAAAACTAGTGAATTTCAAAAATATTTATTTTGTAAGCAAAAACGATTGAGAATGTTATTTGCGTTTAAAATACGCTTTGAGTGACTTTCAACCCACCCGTTTCCTTAATAGCAGTTGACCCGTTAGAGATACAGTTAACCAAAATCGACCAATAAATAAGTAGATTAACTACCTAATGGAATCGTTGTTGACTGTCGTTTGCAGATAAGCAATTATGCCAGCATTCTTTTCATGCTCATGTTTTTATCCATCGCGGTCACTAGTATTCTAGAAATTCAATGGGGTGGTGTCGGGATAGACGATTTATGGAGAAACGAGCAGTTTTGGGTCATCGGTGGTAGTTCCGCTCATCTTTTCGCTCTTTTTCAAGGTCTTCTAAAAGTGTTAGCAGGAGTCAACACAAATTTTACAGTCACCTCAAAAGGTGGTGATGATGGTGAATTCTCAGAGCTTTATGTCTTCAAATGGACCACCATCTTAATCCCACCATTGACCCTTTTAATCATCAACATAATCGGCGTGATTGTCGGGATATCCGACGCGATTAGCAACGGGTACGAGTCGTGGGGCCCGCTCTTCGGTCGGCTGTTCTTTGCGATATGGGTGATTTTACATCTTTACCCCTTCCTTAAAGGTATGATGGGAAAACAGACTGGTGTTCCCACTATTCTCATTGTGTGGTCCATTTTGTTGGCTTCGATTTTCTCGCTTTTGTGGGTTCGGGTCAACCCGTTTTTGGAACGGGGTGGGATCGTTTTAGAAGTTTGCGGGTTGGATTGTGATTGAAGATACGGAGATCGATAGATCGAACACGAAAAAGAGGATGAAGATGAAGTATTTATCAGTGAATGTGTGTAGATAAAAGAGTTGGAACCTGAGGATACATTGATGATTGTTTTTGGAAAGTCAAATTTTTTTTTCTTCTTTTTATTTGGGGTTTTAAATCTTTTCATTAATTCTTTTGAATTTGGGTAATTTTTGTTGGTTGTGAAGGATAGACTTTAAGAAAGATGAATCTGTGTCTGTAATCCCAAGAAGAACATAAAGTTTCGTTATTTTGATATATTTAAGTCTTTATCCAGTCTCCATTGATCTTTAGGTATGATTTTGAAAGATTTGATCCACCTATGTGAAATCTTCAAAACCTCAAAAATGATTTGCAAACCGAACTGTATGCATTTCAGACCAGCTGAAGTCCAGCCTGAAAGAATGTGTCTGTAATCTTTGAGTCATACTTCCATTGAGAGAGAAAAAGAGAGCCTGGTTTAGTGATGACTAAGATGTCCAAGAAGTAACTCAGGGGGCCTAAATCTATCATAGCGAATTCGACAGAAAAATGTATGTTGTGCTTGCATCTCTTTTGTAGATAAACAGGGAGTGGTTGCATTTGCTGTGACATAATCCATGGACCGTGAACCGTTAGTACCAAGTGCGGGCACCTGTTCAAGGTTGTATGTTGATTTCTTCATGAAGCAGACATGATCCAGAAACCGTGTGCTCTAATATCACCTGGTTGATGCATTTACACGGTTTTATTGAATTCACCATATAAGAAAGCATTATTGACATCCAGTTGACAAATCGGCCAAGAATAAGAAGCATGCTCGACTATGCTGAGAACCATAAACAATTGGCTTTACCACCAGACTGAATGTTTCACCACAGTCAATGCCCACATGTTAAGGCATGCCATCATTAAACGTGTATAATCCATATATTACCCTCTAACAAAATGCAACTTGCATGCATAGTGTCATAGTCACGTGGCATCCTAAGGGGAGGGGGTATGGTTGTGGCATGGCTTGGTGAAGCCATGCTCACCAACCAATCATCATGTGCCAACTCAATTTTGGTGTTTTTGAAGCCTTGTCAAGCCACACCACATGGTATGGTTGTGGTGTGGCTTGGGTGGTTTGATATGTGCAAACATGAAAAAACAAATGAAAAAACAAGAGGGCATTTCAGCGGCTTAGGCAGGCTTCACAAAACCGTGCCACACAAAAAATAGGAGCCGGGTGGAGGAGCCATGCACACGCGGTATGGTTGCCAAGAAGAGCCATGCGGCTCCCCTTGGAACCGCAACCCGGTACCACCACCATACCGTCCCCCCCCCCCAAGGTGGTGCCATGTGGTAGCCACATTAAATTTTTTTCTTTTCTTTTTTTCCCCTGCTTTTTCGTTTCCTATACAAACAAAACACAATTAGCAAAGGAGTTAGTTATGTGATAGATATTTTCGTTTATTTTATTTTCTTTTTTGTTTCATGTTTATTTCGTTTCCTATATAAACAAAACACTATTAGCAAAGGAATTGGTTATGTGATAGGTATAGCCGTTTAATACAACCTTTAGGTCCTAGGCTTAAGACTTTAACTATTTTGGTTCTAATTTTTTAAGATAGCTTCTGGGTCGGTATAAAGCTTCCTTTTATTTTCATTTTATTTTCATTTTATTTATGTAGTGTTATAGCAATGCAATTGTTTTAGATGTCCATGTTATCCCCGTCACAACACGCATGTTACAAATCTAGTAAAATATAATTTGTGTCAATCTATCTTCGGATATGATTGACTAACCTATTTCAATTACAACTAAACCTCCACAAAATAGTAAAGTATTATTCAGAGATAAGGGTGCTACTATTCGTACCCCCCCCCCCCCCCTTATAATTAATTTTTACTTGTTGCACCCCTCCCCCAACTTATATATAATTACCACTCAAACCTTTTGATTTTAATTTGGTATATTTTAACCAATAATTTTTTTTAAACAGTTTTTTTTTACAAAAAATTATAAAAAAATAAAACTCTTTAAAAAAACATTTTATTTTTTTTAAAACTGAGCGTTCTTTAAAAAAAAACTAAAAGAAAACTGTTTAAAACGTTTAAAAAACTTTTTAAAAAGTTTTTTACAAAACCGTTTAGAAAATTTTTAAAAACGTTTTTACAAATAACAGTATTGAAAAATGTTTTTAAACAGTTTTGAAAAATGATTATCGTTTTTTATTAAAAATAAAACTGGTAAAAAAATATTTTTTCTAATTGTTTAAAAAACGATTTTTTTTAAAGTTGTTTAAAAAACGTTTTTTAAAAGTTGTTTAAAAAACGTTTTTTTTAATGTTAAAATTTTTTTTTTTATAAAAAATCTGTTTAAAACGTTTTTTTTTTCTAAAATGAAAAAACTCTTTAAAAACGTTTAAAAAAACTGTTGAAAAAAACTTAAAACGTTTTTTAAACAGTTTAAAAAAAATGATTATCTTTTTTGTTATTTTATTTAAAAAAAAACTGTTTAAAATAAACTATCTTTATAAAAATAATTTTATAGGGGTGGAATATGATAATTTTTAAAATAAAATCTCAGGGGGGAGTGCAACAAGTAATTAGGGGGGTACGAATAGCCTATCCCTTCAGATAATCTATTTTTTTAACATCCAACTAAACGATAACTGAATCTGCACCAGAAAGCCCAATGACAAAAGACCGTCTTTGACCCCGAAGTCATCACTCAACCAGTTCTAGGAAAAACCACATCCGCAAGCGGCCAAGTAGAAAACCACTTAGCTCAAAGACTCGAGCTCATGACCTTAAGATTATGAGTCATTCCATCATCATCCATATCACTAAGACAAGTCCTAGTTGGTAAATAATATATTCTAATACGACCAAACTAAGTAACTTTGTGTTATGAATTGACCGACTGAGTAATTTACTGTTTTCTTAGATTTATACATGTACACAATTCCGTCTTTAAACTCCACTAATTAACCGTTTTTACACTAACTTTCGTTAAGATTTTTAATTAATTTAGTGGTACAATGACTAAACTACATTTTAATTTAACTAACATAGAAAAAAACTAATAAAAGAATTAGCTCAACTATAGATACGACAAGGAGTGAAGGGACCCCTTTTTCATGACCAATGTGTCGTGAATGACCACCCATTTTCGATCGTTGACTTTAGCTCAACTATAGATACAATCACATAAAAAACGTCTATATACGCTGGTCCAAATAGACGTATATAGATACAATCACATAAAAAAAAGTCACTACAATTTCAACTCTACACTTCAATCAAGATTCATCTTTATTTTTCTGTAAAAAAAAAGAACCCTTAAACCGTCGATGTAAAAATACATTAAACTGGGTGAGCATGGTTCGGTTCGGTTCGGTTTTTGGCTCGAACCGAACCGAAAACCGAAACTTTCGGTTCCTGAAAATAAGAACCAAACGGTTCCGGTTCTTTTCGGTTCGGTTCTTTTCGGTTTTTTTTCGGTTCTGGTTCGGTTCTGGTTCGGTTTCGGTTTTTTTTTTCTTGCTTATTATATGGTTAGTAATGAGAGAGTATAGGAAATTTCACCGTATTTAGTAAACTTGAACAAATAGGAAATAATTACTAACTAGTACGAAATCAATTAATTAGTAGGAAACATGAACAAATAGAAAATAGTTACTAACCAGTTAACGATTTACTAACCATTATAAAACTATAAATTATTAAAACAATAAAATCACTAAATCATTAAGAAATCAATTAATCAGTTGGAAATATTATTAATATTTTAATATTTTAAGTTTCATAATGCCCCCTTACAAATCACTAATTTACACATATGCCCTCGGTTCGGTTCGGTTTTTTAAACGGTTCGGTTTTTTGGTTCGGTTCGGTTCTTAACTGCGTGGAACCGGAACCGAACCATTATTTTCGGTTCGGTTTTTTTTCGGTTCGGGTTTTTTCGGTTCGGTTTTATCGGTTTTTTCGGTTCGGTTCGGTTTTGTTTTTTCGGTTTTTTGCTCATCCCTACTGATTAAAGGTGGGTCTCTGCGAAATTTTGTGGTATCGGATGAAACATGTGTCGTATCAGGGGTTTGAACATGTAGTGGTATGGGTTGCGAGTATGCTCTTCCGCAAACATTTACCAAAAATGCTAAATCAAGGATTGGTTCCGGAAGTCCAAAATCTCAACTTTCAATACCGTCAAACCCAACAATCCGACAATAAAGGCTAGGACGAGGATGAAGTCAACCTAGCCCGTCAATCTAAACAACAATCTAAACGGTATGCTCCTCATGTCAAGGGCTAGATTTCTCCGATAATGTCACGGGGACGATGACCTAAGCACTATAAAACCAAGGTTGCGAAAGTCGGAAGTCGGAGTCGCGGCGGCCGGCGACCTTGAAGAGATTCCTCGGATTCCTCGGGGATTCCTCGGGAGGAATCGGATCGGATTTTTTAATAGAAAAATAAAAATATATAAAATTATATGTATAGAATTATATTGATAAACATAAATATTAAAGGTCTATTAAAACATGAAAATATTTTAGATGTTTTTAGAATTTATTAGAACATGAAGGGTGATGGTTGAATATTTTTTAAGTAAAAGGGGGTATATTTGTAACTATTATATTTTTAAAGGGGTATATTTATAACTATCATTTTAATACATATAAAACTAGTAGGGTTTACATTTTTATCAGCCGCCACCTCCATATCTTCCGATTCCTTTGCTCCGATGGCTTCCTCCGGCGACTTCCTCCGACGACATGCTCCGGAGATGCTCCAAATAGGGTTAAAACACTATAATTTACAGGCGTTGACTTGGTCAACGATTTATTAGACCGATTTTCAGAAGTCGCATCGGAGGAGCACCGACTTCCAATTCTCCGACGATTCCTCGGCCGACTCCGGCGACTTTTGCAACACTGTATAAAACATGATAAAACACGAAATAGGTATTTAACGTTCCATTACAAATAGACTTAGTTTTAAGGGAAAAAGACGAAAATAACCCCTTTGACAAAGTTTGGGACGAAAATAGTCCCATGAATTTTTTTTCCCAACTTTTAGCCCTACCTTAACGGTCGCTAACGACCTCCATTTAAACCCAAAACGACCGTTCCTGATGACCAACCACTGTGCGACATGTGTTCACCACGGTCGTTAATACGTTGGAAAGGTCGTCGAAGACCGTCGTTTTCCGTCAAACGACCGCCGACTACGTGTGTGGTCGCCAACGACCACGGTCGTTTGACGGAAAACGACGGTCGTCGACGACCTTTCCAACGTATTAACGACCGTGGTGGACACATGTCGCACAGTGGTTGGTCATCAAAAACGGTCATTTTTGGTTTAAATAAAGGTCGTTAGCGACCGTTAAGGTATGACTAAAAATTGGAAAAAAAAATTTATAGGGCTATTTTTATCGCAAACTTAGTAAAATGAACTATTTTCGTCTTTTTCACTAGTTTTAAACCTTAAACCTTAGCTATTAAACATGATTGTTTCTTTAAAAACCCACACGCTCAAACTCCATCAAATCTCGCCGTTTTAACCTATAGGTAAAAAAGTCTCCGACGATGGGGACGACTGCTTGTCGTCTCCGACCTCTGCTACGACCTCAAATACAAGCCCTCCGCCGGTACTCTCCGTCCTCCTCCGGCCACTTATCCGTCGATGATCCAACCACAGGAAGCATCGCTTACCGCCACGCTCTCAGATCACAGCGTCCTCCCACCGTTCGCTGGCAAAACCACCTCCAAAATTCCGCCAGCTTCATCGGTACACTCGATTCCCCTATTCAATCATTCACCACCAGAAGCGGTTTACTCGGTGTTCATACTCGCCTCAAAGTCCAGCCTCCACCGGGATCGAAGAAGTTCGTTACGTGAGAATTCATTCATTCCTTGATTAAAAACTTTTTTTCGTCTAGGGTTTTGGTTTTCTGCTTTTCATTGCCCTGCCATTGTTTAATTTTGTTCTTCTGTATGAATATTTTGTTGACCTATGTGACATCTATTGAGTTTGATTATGAATTTATGATAATTGACATCTTAGTTTTCCATTTGTGCTGATATATCAATTCATAATCTACTCTGCAGTGCAGAAACTGACTGGAAAATGTTGTAAAAATGTCATTTGAGGGGTATATTTTGGGGCAAACAGCTAGAGTGTGAAATTTGGTGAGCTTAACTTCTCTTAGACCTGCAAATTAGAGTATCCAAAATCTGTAGAATCAACAGTTAGTTTTTGTTATTTTTATCCAAAAATGTAATCTAGCTTCTTGCTAGTCTTTTTTTTTTTTTTAATAAATGCCGACCACTTAAAAAAAAAACAGTTAGGGTATGCGGTATGGGCATGTGTATTGTTATTTGTTGTTATATTTCACTTTTGGACTAGTCAGACCAAAAGAAAATATCAAAAGGGGCCTTCAGACCCATGAAATATGACTGCCAACAGAATTAGTTAATTGATCTTTCAACTTCATTTGGGATGTGATCATATATATGCATTACTGTTATCCTTGCTCATAGTCTGTCTTCTGCAAGTTGCTGGTTCGAAAACTTAGTTTCGTGTTTTTTGTAGGATATATTTGGACATGTGGGGAGATATGGCAGAGCTATCTATCCAACATCTAAAACCAAATGATTATATATATGTTTCAGGATATCTTCGATCATTCACGAGAGCTTTAGAGAACGGAAACATCATGTTGTACCCCAAGGTTTGTATACAATTGTAAAATCGACCACATGGTGGATCCAAAATGAAGTATTGGATCCGGTTATTGGTGACCCTATGAGTTTCCTCTAATGGGTTCTCATGTCACAAAGAGATATGAAATTTTGGTGAAATTTTATATTTTCTTATTCAACACTTCTAATTGCAGGTTCTTGTGAAAGAAATAAACTTTGTAGCAAATAACAATCAAAATATTAACCATACAGAAGGTAAATGTCATGCCTTGATCATACTTCCATTATATATACATATATGATATATGAATATCCTTATGGTTGTACTTTCTCATGTGGTAGATCAAGGAGAAACAGCTTTAGAAAAACAAAGAAAACGCCTTTATTTATGGCAAGTGTTCTTTGCCAACCCGTATGAGTGGAAGGATTTAAGAAAACGCAAGACCAACCCAAGTCAACCTGACTTTACGCATAGGGGTAGTGGTGAGGCGCTTTGGCTTAACCCATATGACCCACCATGGGTTATAAGACAACTAAAACTGCAGGATTCTAGAATGGGTGGCATGGGTCTTCATCGTTCTTCAAGAACATCCAGCTTCGAGTTATAAAGATAGTTGAATATTCAAAGTAAAGATAGTTTAATATTCAAAGTATCCTCCGAGGTAAAATAAATTTACCTATTAACAAAATACACGGTCCATGAAGAGTAAAACGTTGCTAGTCACGTGACACCATTTAATTTCTTTTTTCTTACGTCCTAGGTTCAAATTTTGACCGTTTCGCTTTTGATTTTAACCTTCAGGTCTTACATTCGATATAAGCGTTTGGCTTCTATTTTTTTTTTTTTAATTTTACATATAGCTAATGTGTTCACGTATGATTAGAAAACTATATTTGTACAATAATTAGTTAGTTTTTTAAATTAATTAATCAATATATGAGGTTTATGCATCTTGAATACATTTTGACCCGTTTGTTCTGCTCAATTTGTTCCTTTGTTACTCGGACCATTTTGACAGGTTAGAAGCAATCTATAAATCCAATAAATATGTTCATTTTTTAAAATCAAAACTGTTACCTGTAATCATGAGTGCAAAAAAGTTGGTCTTACTTGAGTGTATATGACTTTGACCAACGGTTTTCAAATGCACATTCATATCATCATAAATCATTTGGTGTTTAATACGTATAAGAACATGGTTATTATATTTTTTATTTTAATGCCATTTTTTTTATAAAAAGACTTTTTTCCTTAAAAGAATAAACATGTTGGTGTGCAAAAACGATTTTGTATAACGGTTAACTAGTCCTTATTTTGTATAGGTTATTCCTGCTTAGCAGAAACACAGGAAAGAAAGAAAAATAAACTAGAAGAATCAAACTAATCTTTGTAAGAGGTTGGTTGTTTTTGTAGACAAAAAAACAAAAACTGTTTGCGGTCTGATTTCATTTGATTTTGTGTCTGCAACTGAAGATGTGGTCTGTAGATTTGCAATCTAAAAATATAACTGTTTGTTTTATAAACTTGCTAGTGTGTGCCAAAACTGAAAATATATAACTATCAAACTTATCTTAGATAAAAGTCATTCACAATTACAATAGAAATCTTATCTTATAATTCTAATAAAACTTTAAAATTTTTGCCACATGTCTCATTTATAAAAGGTCCATATCACCATCGTCACATGTCAAGCTCACAATCAATTACCAATTTAGTAAATCATCAATTAAGATTATTTACCAATTTTGTCAAAGCTAATTTTAGTCGATCCACATTAATTTTATCAAAATTTTAAAATAAAAATTTAGCTCATTCTTTTTACCAATTTACTCAATAATTTTAGTCTTTTTGTAGAAAGTACTTAACAACTTGTCAAACATAATAAATTTCTTAAATGTTATAAGAATCTTATATTAATCATAATTTTCAAATTTCTTAATCATTATCTTTTTCTTTTCTATTTATCGAATATTATTAATCTTTATTCAACCCGTGTAGTACACGGGTTACTAAACTAGTACAATAATATGAATCTTCAATATTCAACATTTAACTACTGTGGACATACAAATTCAAGGAGAGTATACTCAAAATTTCGTGGCATCAAATTTCAACATTAATTTTCAAACAAATTATAAAACTTCAAAGAAGAAAGAAGAAAAAAAAATCATGTCGAGGAGTTGACCGACGAGGGCGTAGGGCAGAGCAGTGGTTGGCGTAGTGCGGTGTAGGGCGGCGTAGTGGCTGGCATAGGGCGGAGCAGTGGCCAATAGAAGGGTGGAAGGGTGGAGATGGATTGGCGGAGCAGAAGTGGGCGTAGATAAAGGGGGGAATGTATCTTTTTTTAGGGTTGTGAAGATGAAATAAGGAGGTTATAAGATTTTTTTTTTTAATATTAAGGCCATTTAAGAGCTTCATTAAAAAAACATTCTTTAGGGCTTATGTCTACGCACCTGCAGACGTGACCTCCCTTAAAGATGTTTTAAGAAAAAACAAACAAGCTCTAGAACTGTTGTAAATTTGGGGTTTTGGAGCTTAATTTCATGGTTTACATCTTAACAACTCCGTTTGTTACTAAGGACAACATAAGGTTTTATCAAAACAACCGTAAATGTTTAGGGTTCATATCATGATCATAAATTAGGGGTTGTTGCCAATTAAAGCACAAAATCGTTGTAATTTATAGGGATATCTGTTGCAATTGAATTGCACACATGAGTAATCATTTATATTTCATTTTTGTTGCGTCCTAGAATCCAGAATCCCCCCCCCCCCCCCCGGTAGGTGTTGATTGAGGAAGGTAACTTGTGTGATGCTGGAGGTGTCAAGTCCCGATCGGTCAAACAAGAACACACAAACAACACAAAGGTAATATGGACTAACTCTCCAATTTATTATAATCAAGAAAACTCACTCAAGAACTCGATTACAATTGTTATGTCTAACCCTACTTGGTTAAGCCATATTTATAGAAAAACTAATAAAGCTATTGTAATCCTAAGGCAACACTACTAGCACACAAACTAATTATTAATTAATTCCTAACATGTGAAACCGACTTGCTCCACAAGTAACACCCCTAACCTAACTTGCTAAGTGTGAACTCGACCCTAACCGACTTGCTAGTTCAAGACATGTTAATTATTCCAACAAGGTGTTCCTACAAGGCAAAGAAAACTGTTAGCCTCGCCACGAAGGGCCCTAAAGGAGGTCTTCGTGATCAAGTTCCGACATGAGAGTAAGCGACGAGCCTAAGAGAGTAAGCTAGTAGTGGAGTGTATGGTGATAGCCAAGAGCATAACGATCCTTACCTTTATTGTTCCTTTCTATTTATAGTTGTTTCCTTGCTAAGCTTGCCTGGTCGCATTAAATGCTTATGACTTCGTCCCAGGTCCTTGTTGACAAGGTGTATTTAGTGCTCAACCAAGCTTGTGCTCATAAACGCCTCATTCTTGGCGAATCCAACTGTTGGTACAAAGATGCCATTCAAATCATTGATAACGGTTTTTCAGACCGTCACAAATCCTAAGATTTATTCGTAGTATTGGTAAGTTAGGGTTATCGAACCTAAGAAATATGTGGAAGTTGACTAATTGATTAACTAACTAATAAACTACTGATTCACCTAAAATTCACCTAAATTGCCTCTTGGCTGTTTTGAATGAGTTGGGGTAAATTGCTAAAACTTAACTAACTTAAAAAGTAAAGAAATTGATTAACTAAGGATTTGATTACTAAATTATGAAACTTGTTCACGAATGGGAAAAGCTAACTACTTTTGGATCCTGGTTGGCTACTTATCTGGGTAAAACCTAATCAATTGCTAATAACACATAGACATGATCCCCAATTGCTTAGTTGACCTAATATCTTAAGTTTCTAATGGGATGCCTAGTTCCTGCCGTAAGAAAATGCTAGATCATGACAGGGGACCACTAAAACCTTAATTTACTAGTTGATTAAACAAGTTCAGCATGCGGGTGCTCAACGGTTGGAAGAAAAACTGGAACAATTAGCATTTAACGGTTAGGAGCAGAACGAATCCACCAACCAATCACCAAAAGTAGTTAAAGGTGATTAGCCGGACATGACTAATGAAACATACATAATTTCAAAGTAAAATTGCATTAAAGTAAGATTACCGTATCAAACAGATGATCCGAACACAATGTAAACCTAACAAAAACCTCTGAAATTCGTCTCCTAACAGCCCCGGTTCGCAAAAGTGAAAAGTTGTTAAACATAAAACTTAATCTCCAAGTTTAAATAAGAAACTCTAATTTTAATCTTCTGTCGACTGATTTGGGGTGTACCGCCCTAAAATGTGAATTCCTGGGCGTACCGCCCGAGTTTCTGTTTTCAGCTGATTTCCTTCAAATTAGGGTGTAGCGCCCTGATGTCTTCACTCCTAGGCGTACCGCCCCGGTCTTGATCTCTGGAACTTTTCTTCAATTTCTTCTTATTTTTCACTCGTTTCCCGATCTCGACTCGACTTTGTACCGATGAACTTCGTTAATCTCCTAAAAGCTCAGGTTTCAGCACTTTAAGCTCATGGTACCTTGAAACACCAAACCGTGAAAATGCAATATAATCTAACTGTTAATGATAACAAAAGTAACAAATTAATAGCAATAACGTACGACACTTTGGACTAACATCAATCAGCCTGCATCATCATACTTTGCTCCATTTGGTCAACTTAAGGCTTTACTCGTTACTAACTACCTTATTCCTTTTGCCAGGTGACTGAGTCTGATAGGTTTACGGAGAAAACCTACAACTCCCAAATGATAAAGATCCGTAGAGTGGATCAATCTCCAAAGAATAAAGATAAAGAAAGTAGATTTAAATGTAAATTAAACAACGATTTATGCAATTGTTCTTCTGTGATCTCTTCTATTCCCAAAATGAAACTATCAAATACTAATACAAGAACATGCTAAAAAATAAAACATGCAACATGGTAGGAAAAACATGCAAACGTGAATAACAAATAAAATGCAAGAAATTAGAGACATGTGAACATGGAGGAGACTTGGTAACCTGGGTCTTGACTGGGTTGTGGAGCTTGTATACCTGGATCCATGATCGTATCAGAGTCCCTTCCGCCTGGGGCGACTTCCTTGTGAAGCCCTTTGCCCTTATGGACGAGTTAGGGCTTGAAGAAGCCATTTCGGGATATATCCCATCAATATCCAACGAGCAAAATTCAGGAAGATACTGCAGCTTAAAGAAAAAAGATAAAAGATAAGAAACACGTGAGAGTGAGATCCAGAAGTTAAAGCAATTAAAAAATTATAAAATGAGGAAATTCTTATTCCACAATCCATCATTTATGATTGGACATTAGGGTCTTCACTCTTATACAACTAATGCGATTCATCAAAATCTCATATACACCATACTGACAAATAAAAACCGTCAAGTAGAAAACCCTACAAATCATATAAAACCGATTAAAAATGATGAATAGAGGATGAGTTAAACCGAAGGCGGTCTATAAAGTAACTTGAAAGTGAACCACAAGGAATTGACAATAAAGTATAGTGGGTAAATGAAATTGAAATGCTTCGATCAAAAATGTAGACCAGACGAACCATAATATTCATGATTATAGATCGGAATTAGATATTATGCGATAGTTGTTCGTTATGATAGAAGATGGTGATGTGATAGGGGCGAAATGTACCGGTGGTGGGCAGGAGACTTTAAAGGCCTTTTTTTGAGAAAATCAAATGAAGGTTGGACGAGTATGGATCCATTAGGATCCGTATTTCCATAAAACCAAAACATGACGTTTTGGCGGGAAAATGAGAGTTCGACACGTGTTATTTGGGATTTTCTTTAATTATATAGGTACATTGTTTATTATTTATATTTATTATATATAACTCTATATTATATTATCGTAATAAATATTTTAATATATATAAATAATAGACTTGTAAACCTCTAATTTAAGCTCATTAGGCTTAACTCAGGCTTAACTCAGTTTGATAACGGCAAATCCTAAATAGCTTATGAGAGTCAAGTCGGTACGTCGCAAAATCATAAGTTTTTGTGTTCGGGTGAAAATTATTTGTCTAAAAGGAGGGTATATAGTTCACTTTATTATGAAAAAAGCTGTCTCCATCCATCAGGGTGTTTGATGGGATCTCCCTCCCTGGTGTGGGTCCCTCTATCTCGCATTTACTGTATGCCGATGACCTTATGGTCATTGGTAAGTGGTCTCTTAAAAATGCCTTAAATCTCATTCGGATTATGAGATGTTTCTACCTTGCTTCGGCACTCAAATTGAATGTTAATAAATCACAAATGTTTGGGATTGGACTTGATCATGGCAGGGCGGAGGTTATGAGTGGCATCGTTGAGTGTAAAAGGGGAGATCTTCCTTTTAAGTATCTCGGTGTTCCTATAGGGGCGAATATGAATGTGGCTAAGCATTGGGACCCAGTGGTCAAAGTGTTCAAGAAGCGACTCTCGGTTTGGAAAGCTAAAACTCTTTCTTGGGGTGGTCGTCTAACTCTTATTAACGCGGTGTTGACATGTTTGCCGGCGTATTTTTTCTCTCTGTATCGAGCTCTGGGCAAGGTTATTGATGGGCTCGAAAAAATGAGGAGAGCGTTTTTTTGGAGTGGAGATCCAGAGAAGAGAAAAATTAGTTGGGTGGCATGGTCAACTATTACCCGCCCAAAGGAAAATGGAGGGCTTGGGATTATGGCTCTTAACACGGCAAATACTAGCTTGCTCTCACGGTGGTGGTGGAGATTTCATATGGAAGGGGAGGCTTTATGGAGGCAAGTTATTGTGTCACTTCATCATCATCCTACAGTTCAATGGGGGATTCCGAGTAACAGGAGTTTAGGGGGGAATTGGAAAGCTATTCTTAAACTAAAACACGATCTTGCAAAACTAAATGTGGGTATTGAAAACATAACTTTGGTTTCTGTGATGGAGAATAAATCTCCTACGGCAGGGGTGAGATCGAAAATGGTGAATACAAATTTAGAGATCCCTAACTTTATACATGTTTGGAATAATTGGGTGCCTCTCAAAGTCAATGTGTTGGTGTGGCGTATCGGGTTATATAGGTTACCGACCAATGTTTTAAAAATCGGTTTTTTAGTTGAACCGGAAAATTTTCCGGGGCCGGTTCGACCGGCCGGTTGAACCAGTTAGGGGATTTATATATATAAATTTATAAAAATGTTAATAAATTTGTACACCACAACGAAAATAGTTAAAATACAATGATAATCCACTAAAAAATAATACCAAATAGGTATTTCATAAGAATATATAAGTTTTAAACTTTAAAAAATAATAAAATATAACAATAAATTTAAAAAAAATATTTTTTTTAAAAATTGTCAGAAAACCGGTTGAACCGGAAAAAAACCGGAAAAACAGGAAAAAACCGGAAAACCGCCCGGTTCAAAACGGTCCGGTTATGTCCAAAAAACCGGAGACTAAAAAACTGGTATGATGACCGGTTGGCGGTTGAACCGGTTGAACCGGTTTTTAAAACATTGCTACCGACAAGGGATGCTTTGTTAAAAAGAAACATTGCTTTGAACACAGATTTATGTCCGTTGTGTGACGAGTGACCGGAGTCGGTGGACCATCTTTTTCTTAATTGGAGTTTGGCTCTGCCTTCCTCCTGTCCTTGGCTTCTCGGTTACGGACGTCTTGGATCTGCATAAAGATTCGGATGGAGACAAGTCTAGAAAAAAGTGGATCCATGCGGTGGTTTTAGTGACTTTATGGTGTATATGGAGAGCTCGAAATGACCGGGTGTTTAGAGGTAAAAGATCCACTGATGGGCAGATTGTGCTTGAGATTAAAGAGTGGGTAAATTTTTGGGTGAAGAGTAGGAATGATACCATAGGAAAAGGTTCTTTAGTCTATGGTGGTTTAGTTTGTTTTTTTTTTTTTCCTTTTTCTTGGTGTGGTGTTGTTATGTTACTTGGTGTTTGCATGTAAAGTTCTTGTTTACATGCCTTGTTTTTGGTGTGTGGTGATTAAAATCTTCTGCTTTAAAAAAAAAAAACATACCGAGAAACCCGTGTGTTAGAAACTTAGAAATATATGAAATCTTGATACATGTTCCGAGGCGTATGTGCCATACCGATGAAAGATTAGGGGCCATTTTGTGCGATCAATATACCTTAGGGGGGTAATCTTAAATTAGAACGATTATATGTATAAGGAGCTAGGGTTTTAGATGTGGTTCACTGGGGAAACAATCGCCGCACAGCTCACAGTAACTGCAGGTGCTTTCTTTCTTCCGATCTTCCTCTAGTTATTTGCATCTGTAGATTCTCGATTTCGTAATCCTCGCTTTTTGAATTCATTTGATCATCAATTATCTGGAGCTCTTTGATTTAACTGTAATGCCGTTTTCTGCTTGCTCAAAACCCTACGTTTTATATGCGAATTTAGACGGAACGATATTTGCATTTACAGATTATTGAATTCAATTCGTAATTTTTGATTGTTGAATTCATTTGATAATCAATGATTTGATGTTATATGAACCGTTCATTTTGCTGTGAACCTGGATCTGCGTTCGTATGAACATGATCTGTAGATGAAATATTAGTTTTAAACAATTTAACGAGTTACAATTGCATGGACTTTTAATTTGAATGCTACTACATCTTGTGTTTATCGATTTAAGATGTATGTGATGATGTTGATGAATGTTTGTTATTTATAGGTGAGGAATAAGGATGTCGCACAGGAAGTTTGAGCACCCCAGGCATGGTTCTCTTGGATTTCTTCCCAGGAAGCGTGCTGCTCGCCACAGAGGAAAAGGTATAAAATAATTTGTGTGTGTTTTTTATAAGGATTTTGTTATTATTTAACTGTTATTTGATGGATAAATTCCAGTTTGATGGTTGAATTCCTGATGATGTCGGTGGTCATTTCTTGAATCAATTGTGTGTGTGTGTGTGCCTTAATGCGAATCTTAATGATAAACACTAGGAAGTTAAGAAGTATGGGTGTCATGAACCATTGAAACCCTGCAAAGTCGTCTGGTTTGGCTTTTTTGAGATTCAAATGTTTTGCTCTCGTTTTTACAATTTGACTTATTATTGATGGTTTTGCCTGGAACCTGGAACCTGGAACCTGGAACCTGGAACCTGGAACCTGGAACCTGGAACCTGGAACCTGGAACCGGATATGCCTACAAAGTAGCTGTTTAAATTCTGTTATAAGTATATATTTTGTGTTTGGAATATGTGGTTATGTATGTGTATTATAACTATGATTTATGACTCGTTTTTTTTAATTCTAAAAACTTCAATACAAATTAGTACATTAGGTAAAAGATTATCAATCCAGTTTGGTATAAGCAGCCCAGCCAACTCACTCAACCCAGCTGCTTTGGATTGCTATTTTCCTAAAAATCATAGTTAGTGGTTTGGCTCAGTATGAAGAGGGGATTACTATTTACTAACTAGTGTTTCTCCACCTCAAGGGTTCTAACTAGTTTTTGCTTACTGTGCATGACATGCTACATTTGATATAGCAAATTATATTACATCTTCATGTTTTTCTTAATAGTTGAATTACGTTGTATGAACTAAGCTAGTTACTCATTATTTCTGTACTATTTATCTTGCAGTGAAGGCTTTCCCCAAGGATGACCCAACGAAACCTTGCAAGTTAACTGCTTTCTTGGGTTACAAGGCTGGGATGACCCATATTGTCAGAGAGGTCGAGAAGCCTGGATCAAGTAAGGATGTTCAATTTTGTTTCTAGTTTTTTGTTTGCTTTATTCGATTTTTACGTCTAATGACTAGTTTTGGTTCTTCTTAGAACTTCACAAGAAGGAGACCTGTGAGGCTGTTACCATCATTGAGACTCCTCCTATGGTGGTTGTTGGGGTGGTTGCTTATGTCAAGACCCCACGTGGGCTTCGATCCTTGAACACTGTCTGGGCTCAACATTTGAGTGAAGATGTGAAGAGGAGGTTCTACAAGAACTGGTGCAAGTCGAAGAAGAAGGCGTTTACTAAGTATTCGAAGAAGTTTGAATCTGATGAGGGTAAGAAAGATATTCAGTCCCAGTTGGAGAAGATGAAGAAATATGCTACTGTTATTAGGGTTTTGGCTCACACACAGGTGAGAATTCTCAATATCTGATTTTTTATAACTTTAATCTTCAATGTTTGGCCTTAACACTTTCTGAAATTGATTATTTAGTAATTTTGAGGTCAAATAATGTGTTTCTAACTTTCTATTAATCTAAATCTTTGAAGATTCTTATTTTGTTTTACAAAATATTATTTGTTTTTGACATTGATGTCGTTTGCTGGTTGTATTATCATTTGCTCTTGTAAAAATCAGAAATATGTTCAAATGGTTATTTACAACTTTTTTGTATGTACATTTTGAGACGCAGTTGCCTATTCATCTGTTCGTCTTTATATATTTTATTTTGATAGAAGCTGTAATTTGGAATCCAAACACAACCTCTTTCGCCTCGTTTTGTTACATTCTTAATCTAAGCACCATTATAGAGTTAAATTTTGTATATGGCACTCATTGTATTCTTTTTGTATTTAATCAGATAAGGAAGATGAAGGGATTGAAGCAGAAGAAAGCACATCTCATGGAAATCCAAGTGAATGGTGGAACAATTGCCCAAAAAGTTGATTTTGCCTACGGTTTCTTTGAAAAACAAATCCCAATTGATGCTGTTTTCCAGAAGGATGAAATGATTGACATCATTGGTGTAACAAAGGGTAAAGGTTATGAAGGTGTTGTGACCCGTTGGGGTGTGACCCGTCTGCCACGTAAGACTCACAGGGGTCTGCGTAAGGTTGCATGTATTGGAGCATGGCACCCTGCCAGGGTGTCGTATACAGTTGCTAGAGCTGGTCAAAACGGTTACCATCACCGTACTGAAATGAACAAAAAGATTTACAAGCTTGGCAAATTGGGACAAGAAAACCACACCGCTCTTACTGAGTTTGACAGGTTTGCTCTTTTACAAATATTGTTTTTTAACCCAGTAAAATTACTTATTTTAGGCCATTTTACCATTTGTGTCGAAGTGTCCAAACCAAAGCAAATCAGCTGGTTTGGGATCCAAACATTTAAATTTGTCAGTTTGGTCCCGTTTGATATTTTCAATGGGTCTTGTAAATCAAACTGGCTGTTTAAACTGTACTAATGGTTTTGAAAGAAGAATGATTCAGACCGCCAAAACTCAACAGTTAATTCGCTAAACATGTAACTCTGCCCAATTCGGAAACTGTAATTATTAGCTTGGACCAAAACTTCCAGTAATACTGGCTGAGCCCGACTGTGAACATTCAGATGGTACTTGGTATTGACAATTATGTACGAATTGCTTTAACAGGACCGAGAAAGACATAACTCCAATGGGTGGTTTCCCTCATTATGGTGTTGTGAAAGACGACTTCTTGTTGATCAAAGGTTGTTGCGTGGGCCCCAAAAAGAGAGTTGTTACCCTACGCCAGTCTTTGCTCGCACAGACCTCACGTTTGGCTCTTGAAGAGATCAAACTCAAGTTCATCGACACATCATCAAAGTTCGGTCATGGTCGTTTCCAGACTACAGAAGAGAAGCTTCGATTCTACAACCGCCAGAAGGCCTGAAAAGCGGTATTTATCGCTTTTTGGGATTGTTTTAGGTGAGTTTTGATCGTCCGTTTAAGGTTTGTTTTAAGTACCGCTATTAATGTTTCAAGACAGCTTAGTTTTCGTTGAGGTTTTGTCAATGACTGCCTTTGAGCATGGACATGGTTTCATTAAGCACTTCACTATCTTTTTAAACCATTGTGTTTCATATTAGCATAATAGTATGTCAGTATTGATCTGATTTTGATGATTGGATGATAAAGTTTTTGATGTTGGGTTATCAACAGAAGCCGTAAGTTCCAGGACATGCCTGGTTCTGTTGCCCAGTTAGCATCTTGGCTTCATTTAAATTTTTGCATGCCATTTTTACAAGTGTGCACTGGTCAAAAACCAGATCGGCTTCGACTAGCCAGGGTGAGACCCAAACAGAAAACCTTTCAAAATCGGTGTGCAATGGTCAAAACCAGTTAACCACAATACTTGACTACTAATTGCATTAACTATTTCATAGTTATGGAAAGGTTCCCCATAAATATGGAAAACACACTTATTAGATGCATATCCATCTCCATGACCCCTACCCCTTCCACGACCTCTTCCTAATTGGCATTTTAGGTCAACCACAAAAACATAAATTTTACAGTATTATGTAATTTACTGCACAAAATGAAAAATGTTACAACATAAAGATCTGATCTTCTTCATGCTCATAATTAACTAATAGTTTCACCTGATTAGCTAGAATAGGTAGGTGATACCTGCATTTAAGTTAGAAAAGGCAAAAATAAGAATCAACTAACGAGTAAAAATCTATAAATTTAGATTTTCACTTTTTTTTTTAGATTTTAACTTGTCCAAGAGTGAAAATTTTGGATTGATCTTGCATGGACACATGGGGCGGGTCATTTTAACACTACATTCAAAGAAACTTGGGGCGGGTCATTTCAACACTACATTCAAAGAAACTAAAGTTATTTGCTTATTTCAATACTACATTACTAAAATTATTTGCTTCAGATAAAGACAAACTTTACCTCTATTTTAAAAAATAAAAAAGCTTATCATAGATGAGACCCGGCTAAAATAAAGTTCTTTTGACCGTATCAAATAAAGGTAACATACAAATAGGTATTAGTAGCATATGATAAAAAGGATCAAAAACCCTTTGAAAAGAAACTGGCATAGACACCTAGAAAGACCGATAAACAAAACTCTGGACAACTATACTATATACCCTTGTCAATTTGATTAACTAGATTACCCCTACCTTAAAACAAGCAAAATTCTCCAAACCCTAATCACCAAAATTGCTTATTATAACTTTAGGTTGCAACGAATATGTATTGGTCGTTTTGATTCCCTTAGCCAAATTTCACGTTACCGAAATTACTATACTTTACATCATCATAAAAGAAAGAAAAAATTCTGGAGAGGAGTATCAGAGTAGGAGCATCCTATATCTACCTATTGAGACTATAGTGGAAAGTTTTGTCACCGTCCCACCCATGTATCTTAGACCCTTCTTGTAGCTTTTGCTTTAAATAGAATTGTAATCTAATGAAAATGTTTTTTTGTTTGGTTATTCTTTTGATTTTTAAATCTTTCTATCCTAATAAAGAATTACATTTAAGGATACATGTCATCATTAGATTCATTATTATCATAATTTTCCTGGTTCTCTTTCATATTAAATATCAATTCTCTCACTTATTAAATTTGTAACTATATATCTCCGTTACTTGTAATTACTTGAATTTTAATATGAAATATAGTTTATTTAACTCTCAAAAATTAACAATGCAACTCATTTCTCTGTTAGAAAAAATTCATTACTAACAAATTGTGAAATTGGATTTCATATTTTTGTTTATTGTTTGAACATAGATATGACATGGAGATAATATAAAATAAGTATCTTACAAAACATAGATGATATAGCATGGAACTTTAATATTAATGTTATTTGGAGTAAGATTTTTATTTTCTTGAAATATTTAGAATTTATGAGTTTCTTCTTTTTCTCTTATGTGTTTTTGACAATTTGTGTGCTATTTTTTTTTTATCAAATGTATTATTTTGTGTCATTCCATCTCCTATGTTTTTTTTTATCTATATACCATACCTAACAATTGACCAATCTTATTACTTTACATTACATATATTACGTGAATAGTATGTTTAATCAAATATGTAAATGACACGTTGTTTAGATGTGCACCCAAATCATATATTTTTTTTAAACAAACATATGAATTGTTAGATTTATTTTATTGTGAAAATATTTTATTTAATGGTACATATTGTTTGCACCATAACATATGAATCTACTTTTTTGTCTATAATAGTTTGAAAAAATCAGATAATTTCGTTTCCTCGGGTATGCAACTGCAATCAACTGAAGAGTTTAAAGAACTTTTGCATCGATTTCTTTGTGCTTCTCGTAGTGGATGATTATTATTTACAATAACATCTATTAAAATATTTTTTATGTGAATCTTTAACATGAATTATGTATTGAATTTTTAATAATTAAACCCGTGTAATACACTGGTTCTATCCTACTAATATAATAATCACTTTCAAAACGCGTATTCAAACACCCATGAAAACGGTCGTATAAATCTACAGACCTTGAGAGAAAATGGTCACATTATATACTATAACTGTATAACATACTGAAATAACAACAATTAACCATTTCCATGTGTAACGAATTTAGTACAATTTGAACGTTTGGCTTCTAATTTTAATGCTGTTATGCTAACTTTTTGTATTTTTTTCTTTACGCAGCTTTATAGCAATGCAACTTTTTTGTGTACCTGTGTCATCCCCGCGGTAGCATATAGCCGTGTAACATAATCTTTAAGTCCTACGCACAATACTGTGAGCGATTATTTTTTAATTTAAACACTGTTACGCACTCTTTTTGTATTTACATTTTCTTTACTTGCGTTATATGAATACAATTTTTTTATGTACTCGTGTTATCTTTGCGACAACGCATGAATAGAAAATCTAGTTATTATTCTCTACACATATATACATTTAAAGTTATATTGCAATTCTAATCTTTGTTTTTTCTTTTTGTTTTTTCTTCCATGTGCTATAGTGAAATACCGAATTTACCCTTCTTTGGTTTTATATTTTATTTTGAAAATTTGAATTTTAATAATATAAGTTTTACCTAATTGGCGGATAATAATACGAGTTCCAAAATTGCATCACAATAATACATGTTTAATAGGTATTAGGTATTGAAATAGAATGATATATCGTTTGTTTTTTTACAAACAGTGTTAGTCTCTTGCTGACGTGGCATGCTATGTGGCCCTTTTAATTAAGTTATTAAACAAGAGGGACTAGTTTGTAATTTCTTTAAAGATTTGGGTTAAAGAAAAACCCAAAAAAACCTCATCAATGTTCATCCCATCCCGTTCATCCCTTCCAACCTCAAACACCGTCCGTTCACCAGAGGAACCGCCGTTGGGGACGTTTTTCATTCACCGGAGGCACCGCCGTTAGTGGTGGCCAACGCAAACGAGTCCACCAATGTTTGAGCCAGAATCGCGTTCCGAATCAGATCTGTGATGTTTTTCGGCCTCGAATCGGGAGTTGTGATGTTTTCGGAGCCAGAATCGCGTTCCGAGTCAACCAATTTCCAAATCGGGAGTTGTAATGTTTTCAAGTGAATTTACTATAAAAAACAATCAATGGCGGTCATTAACCTCCCAATTTCTGCTAATCAGGAGCAAAACGGGATCAGATTGGGCATCAGGTGGGGATTCGGGGAGGGAGGAGAGCGGTGAGTGGAGGATGGAAGAGACTGGGTGGAAAAGGAGAAGAGTCGTCGGATGGAAGAAGGGTGGAAGAGGCTGGGATCACTGGACAACGGAGGAGACGGTGAAGACGGAGTATAATTAGGTTAAGGTCGTTTTTCCCCTCATCTTTAAGAAAATTTCAAACTAGTCCCTCCTTTTAAGAACTGGTTAAAAAATGCCACATATCAAGCCACATCAGCAGCCAACTCAGCAACCACTAACACCTTAGTAAAAAACTAACGGTGTATTATTCTAATCCAATACCTATTAAACTTGTATTATTATGATGCATTTTTGAAACTCGTATTATTATCCGCCAATTAGGTGAAACTTGTATTATTAAAATCCATATTTCCTTTTATTTTCTATACCACTATAATATGTTATATTTTTCCTTATTATTCTATGTTTCTAAGATTGTCCACAACGCTAAGCCTCATCTTACCTAGTAGCGCGTCTAGTCAGCATGCCATATCAGCTTTTTACTCATCATTTTAAAATCTTTCTCACAAACAGATTTTAGCCCCAATGCTGCACTTCCCAAAAACACCATATATCTATATATGTATAATTGTGTTTGTGAGAGGAGAACAAAAATAAAATAAAAACCTACAAATCCTGTTTCTTCATGCACGTTAGAAAGGATTTCAAAGGGACGAACGAGTGAAGGACATCCCCCACAACGCATCATGAACATGCGGCAAGCAGACCATGAAATGACATGCATGATCCTTAGATAGACTTCACTGAAATGCATCGCTATTACCTAAGAATTCAATAATTTAAAAAGTCAACAGAATCGTTGGTGAGCTCACAGGTTTAATGACACATGAAAATGTTTGAAACAAGTTTGAAAGTTTGGCCGTCATGATATTAAATATATAAGATACTGGGATTGTAAAGATTGTATATGAACCTTGAATTAAAAAACTAACTGTTTACCCACTCATGACATTCTTCCCCAAGAATACCGAATGATCAGAATAACTAACATGTATCCCTTGACTATATCCGAATGAGGTCATGATTGGAGCGACCAATCTGGACAGGGTCGTCAACCCAAATAGATCTACTCATTAGCTATCGCTTTGAATGAACTGAATGAATTCAATTAATAGTGGGGTTTGGCGTATAAACATGAATCAACATGAATTATACAAATTGGGGTAATAAGAAAAGATATCAATAATATCAGACAAAATGTTTGAAATGACATGTATTGAATTCTCCCCCATAATTTAGAAATACAAAAATGTAAAAGGGACCGTGAAAACTCACATGAAATGATGAAGAACTGACAAATATGAATTGAAATGAGGTAGCCTAGCAAGCGTCTACAGTATAATATTAAGACAACTTAGGGATGGCTATATTGGGTAAGTGAATACGTCACCCAATGTTCAAAGTTAAGTCTTGACAGAATTACCCGATGGTTTCGATGGAAATCGTGAATTATTATTTGTTGGCAAACAAATAGTATAAAGTTATGAAATAATTATTTACTTGAATAAATTAATAATATCCGGGTTTTTGCGTGTAGAGAATATTATATTAAATAATATATTTATTTCATAAAATGATGTGAAAAATATATACATTTAATGTTATTAAATATTTAAAAGGTCCTGAACCCCTAAAAGAACTAAAAAAAATGCTTTCATTTATCAAGGTTCAAACGTGCGTTTTCTACTGCGCGTCAATACACGTATTAGTCGCATTTTTAGAAAAATCATTTGACACATAACAATATGTTTATTTTTATGAAATAATGGTTTCAAAACATAAGAATTTACATTTTGTAAGATTTGAACGTCGGTTTACCCGGTAGTTTGCCGGTTTCACCGTTTTAACCGCTATGACTCGTTTTATGATGTTTTTAGTTTCCTAAACACTTAGGAAATGTTTATGGGACTGTTTTAATGTGTTTTAAGGTTTTAAATTACCAAATATGCCGGTAGAAGTTTAACTTGCAAAAATTGGTGTTTTCGCGTTACCGAAAGTCACAGTTTTTGTCCAGTTTATTTCAAAAACATTATTTTCTGTTTTTGAACTTCATGAAACAATTTTATATATGAAAATGAGTCAAATTTAAGTTCTGTACCAGAACTTAACCATATCCAAAAATCCCAAATATTTTAGTTTGTAAAGTTGTGTTTCGGGTCCCGAATATCCCGTCTTTGAACGTTTAATGTTTCGGGTTTAAATGCGACTTGGAAAACTTGTTGGTAATTTATAAACACACATTATATGGGCCTCAAAAACATCATAAAGTTAGTCATGATTATTTTTACTAAAAATTCACAAATTATAATTTTTAAGTCATAAAAATCATTTATTGAAATATACTTTTATGTTTAGTTTTCTTTTAACAAAATAGCATTTTATATTTATAAAATGACCATTATTAAAATCTATTTTGCCAAAATACTAAACATAATGATAAGTTATGGATTTTCATATGGACTTTTATAAACACATCTTTAAGACACACATATTTTAGTGTCATCTTGCATAACATTATGAAATATGTATATTTTCTAGTCATTTTGTGAAAATATATACCATATAAATAATGAAATTTCATCAAGAACATGCTAATAATATTTTTAGAACTCTTGATTTCTAAAGTGATTTTGGTTATGTTTTAGTTTCATGAGGATATAATTATAAAAAAACACACCAGCACATCACTTAGTTTACAAAATCATCATGTTAGTCTAAAAATGAGTTCATCAAAGTAAGAATATTGTAATCACAACATGATTTTGCTAATCAATCATCAAGTAGTGACATCAAGACTTGGGTTTTGAACATGAATATGTGACATAATCATGAATGGAAACATAAGGGAGGTTAGAATCTCACTAAAGCTTCCACACGATCTGTTAATGACGTAAGTGGGTGTTGATTTTGCTTTCAGGTTAAGCTCCTACCTATCCTTGACTTGAATGTGGAAGATGATGATGATAAGAAGAAAAGAAGAAGTAGCATGAACATGATGAAGAACAAAGAAAGTTAGAAGGATGATCATAAAGAAAATGATGAGAAATGGAGATGATTGTGGAATTACCTTGAGTTTAGATGGATATTAGAAGCAAGAGAAGCTTGAATTTGTGTTTAGATGGTGGAGAAATGATGATGATGGTGGCGGTTTGTTGGAGGCTAAAAGGTAGAATGATGGACGGAGATGGGAGAGTTTGAGTTCTTGAATGTTGAAATGTGGGAATGATGAATGAAATGGGTTAAGTGTTTAAGTAAGTGAGAGTGGCTAAGTGAGGCTTTGGGTTTGGTTTATTGGTTCATGGTTTTAATGAGCCGACTAGGGGGGTCAGGTTCAAACCAAAAAGAAAAGAGAATAAGAGGACTTGGGACTTGACTTGAAGTTAACACTTAAAAATGACTAAATGATGTGTGTGTGTGGGTCTTAGGATCCGGCCAAAGAGAGGGAAAAGGGAGAGGGAAAACTTAGTCCAATGGCTATTACCCACTGTGTATTGTTTTGTCATGTACTATCCCCACATTCTTGTCCCATATCTCCCATACATGCATGAGGTTTTAGGTTGCAAGATCACTAGGTAAGGATATAAGAACACAATAGAGTTAGGCTTACTTGTTATCAGGAAAGAAAGAAAGAAATCTAGTTGGGGGGGGGGGGGGTATTCGGTTGGAACCGAATCAAGAAAAGGGAAAAAGAAACCGGGGATGGGCCGGTTCAAACTCGCGACGGGCCGAAGAAAGAAAAGAAAGGGGAATGGGCTCGGCAGCTAGGCCAGAAAATAAAGGGAAAAGTAGGTCGGGGCCAAGGGAAGAAGAAAAGAACTGGGTCGCGTGGGCCTGTTGGGCCGAATGGCCTTCAGACTGAATTGGGCCTCGGTGCGGGTTAGAATGGACTCGGTTCGGATCAATGGATCGAGTTGGACTGGTTCGGGCCTCGGGTTGGGTTACCTAAGCGGTTTGGTCCGTTTTAGGCCTTTTGGACCGTAAACACCGATTCGGGCCGAATACCCATGTTAGGCCTAGCGGGTTGATCCATGTGAGTCCAATGAATGATTGTTCGGGTTGATATGACATAGTGGTTTGAAAATGAAAGGGTCACGAACTTTAACGGATACAAACGGATAAATATATATACATATATAGTGAACGAATAAATGATGAATATTGTCCGAAATGAACGAAATCGAATTTCTCACTAGTCTTGATGTTTGGTGATTGATGTGCACACTTTAAATGTTTTTGACTAATTATATTTAAGTGCGCGTCGACACGAAAATAATAATTGTTTGAATTTGACATTTTAAATCTAAGTGAATGTTTAGATTATTTTGTTGAAAATGAAGAAATGTTTTTAAATAAAACGAATAGGTTTAATGAATGTAAACTTTGGTTTGTAGAATGAAATTATCGTTTGAATAAACGATATGTTTTGGATATGTTACGTCGTAACGAAATGTTTTGAAAATATAAAATGAATATTTTATATTTCTTATCATTAAAATTCCACAAGTTATTTTTTTATGAAATTTGCTTGTTATTGAAGTTCCAGTTTGAATAATCATAGAACTTTGTTGTTGATTTCCAATACGGGTACAGGTTGTCAAGTCTAGTTTAACTATGTTCGCACGCGGGTTCACTTAATTTGACCAAATCAAGTCTAATGCATATAATAAATCAGTTAATTGCACGTAAGTATAGTATTAAGGTTAACCTGGAATTCTGGATTGTCACATTTATGTACACCGACATTTCCAGTTGTCATCCCAAGGGTCTCTTGTGCTACCTGTGTCACGTTATTCGCCATATCTCCCAAATTTTGTTGGAGTCTCCATACTACCCTCCAACCCTTCCCTTGAGAACCCTATCTCTGAACATCGCAATCATCTCGCCCTTTAAACATCCCCATCTTATCCCAGGCCTAGAATTTCTCTTCACATCCACCAATTTATTACCCATGACAATATCAGCCACTAATACCCGATGTTGCACAACCACTGTCTCACTCTGAATAACTTTTTAATCTATCAAACTATTACGGTCCCGACGTCGCATCAAAATATAATCAATCTGAGTGTCGTGTCCGCCGCTGCTAAACGTGATCAAATGTGAGTCTCTCATTTTAAAGAAAGAGTTTAAGATGCCTAAGTCATGGGCGACCGCAAAGTCTAGGAGCTCACCGCCACTCTCATTATTGGTACCGTAACCTAAGCCCCCGTGCACCGATGGAAAACCATTGCTCTCTTTAGCTATGTGTCCATTAAAATCCCCCCCCCCCTCTGAAAATCTTTTCATCACTCGCTATATCTCCAACAACTACGTCTAAAAGATCCCAAAACTGCCTCTTCTCCAGATCTCCTAAACCCACCTACGGAGCGTAGGCACTAACTACCGCCACTACTTCCTCCCCTAGCACAAGCCTTATCACCATGTACTTTTAATTATTAATTAATTAGGTTTGCAAACGAGTAAATCTTGAACCCGTAAATATTTTAAACTAAAGCTCTATACGTTTCATTTTAGAAGTTAAAGCTCGACTTGTTTAAACTTAAATTTGACATGTTATACTTTTCCAAGCTTGACCTTGGATTGGTTTTACTTGTTTATTATTAGTTAAGTAACTAATTAATTATTTTATTTATATGTATATTTATAATTATAATTTTTATGTATGAATATATGATAAAGACACAGGAGCTTTTGATTTCTGCACAGGATACAAATGGTCGTTTGTACCCAAACGGCCGTTTGTAGTTTTTTTTTTTTTTTTTTTTTTTTATAAATGTTTTAAATTATTTAACTTTTATAAACATTAAAAAGGTTTATTTACCATATATTGATAAAAAGTACTTAAACGAACACAATAGTGACTTATTCTCGACAAACGTTTTGAAAAAAATAAATAAATAAAAAAATCATGGGCCGTGGGGACCCAACACCGGAAAAGACTTGTCGAGATGTCATTCAGATGATACCGGTAAAGACTCTGAGTCTCAAAATTTATTATTTTAAGTCATTATTGTGTTCATTTAAGTACTTTTTATCATATATGGTAAATAAACCTTTTTAATGTTTATAAAAGTTAAATGATTTAAAACATTTATTAAAAAAAAAAAAAAAAAAAAACTACAAACGGCCGTTTGGGTACAAACGATCGTTTGTATACTGTGCAGAAATCAAAAACTCCTGTGTCTTTATCCAGAGCCATTTTTTAATTATCCTTGTCAAAACTTTTACATATGAAACTAATTATTATGTGCATTTATTAATTAAAATCATAAAATAATAAAGCTCATATAGACCTCACATGTGAAACCCTGACACGAGCTCGTTTCAACGTAAACTCAACTTCATTTATCTCATCTCGATTCAATAACTTCTAGCAACCTAATCTGTAGCTCACAAAAAGCCTAGACTATATTTTTGAACTTAAAAAAAAAAGCTTAAACCTTCAATTGTTTTTACTTTTCATAACGACAAATTTGAATCGCTACTCGATTATCTCTGTTTGTTAATATAGAACCTAAAGACTATCCTTTTTTTTGAACGGCAAATTTGGATCACTGACGGGGATATTACACCACCCACCCGATCATCTCCAATCCCCATCAGGAGGAAACTCACCACTCGTGAGAAAACCCCCTGGCCCAACTTCTAACCCCCATTTAACCCCCATTTTTATTATTTTTGTTACAAGTGGGACTTGAACCCAAGACCTCCACTTAAGGGGTCATACACCTAAAGACTATCCTTATAAGAAACCTCTTATAGGTGAAAAGTTTTCTCGCCCAATATACACCTCTCTTATAGGTGAAAAGTTTTCTCGCCCAATATACACCTCTTATTTTTTTTATGTGGGATTTAAACTCAAAACCTCTTTATTTTAATGTTTTTGGGTGTCTCGCTTCGATCACTTAGACTGGAATCGTATGTTTCAATTGTTTTTGTTAAGGACTTGTGTTCCACATGACGTTGGAGACCGTTTAACCTTTTTAACCTTTTTAAATGTTTAGTTTGGCTTTTCCTAAAGTTTGAAAATATCAAACTTTTAAAAAATACAATGCTACCAAGGGGTATTTGTCCCAATGGTATGGGGATGAAGGTTAGAGCTTGGGGACCTTGAGGTCTCAAGTTCAAACCTGACTCAAGGGGTTTTTCTCAAGTGATGAGTTTCCTCCTTGATGGTTTTCCTGGGTGAGCCAAGCCTGGAGTGTCAAAATCAGTATGTAAGGTTGCAATCCCGTCTCAGGAAGGCTCACTCGGGTATTGGAGATTTAGGGAGTAGTTCCAAACGCCGTTAAGAAAAGAAAAAAAAATACAATGCTACAAAGTCAATCCATCGGTTAAACTTCTAGGGTGAGGTAAGAATATAGTGTCATTGTAACTATAAATGCACCCACTTAAAATCGGCTTCTAAATTAACTAAATATAAAAACACATCTTTTAAATAGTTAGGTTTCATCATTTTCATTTTTTGACACTAAGTTATTTTCATACTAGCCCCCTGCTCACAATGTTTTTATAAATTGGCACTTGAGATCCTATTGATGGTATAAAAAGAAAAGTGTGCAGCTAGGGTATTCATTTGAGTGTACAGACGGAAAATCAGGGATAAGGGATGGGTGGGTTCTTTCATTTCAACAAACATACGCAAAGAAGTAAGGGGTGACCCAACCGACGATCTCCGACGAGTTTTCCGGCGAAAATCCCGGACGCAATTACGAATATGGCGGTCCAACAGTGGCGTGTCGATTCCGTCGTAGGTGTGAAGACGGCAGTCGCGTACCCGTTTAGGGTTTTCACCACCGATGACAGCGACGCTCTGGTCTCCCGCAGATGAACCTAAAAACCCTATCTGGTCTCCGCAGATGAACCTAAAAACCCCAAGCGTGACGGCGGCCGAGCCGCGTTCGAAGTTCCGACCAACCGATGGACATAGCCGACTATGTCAACGGCGGCTAGGGTTTTGAGGTTCACGGGGCTGAGGTAAGAAGCATATATATTTTCATTTTTCCGGTGAATTTATGTTTAATTTGATTGTCATTGTTTTGATTTCAGGTTTGACCTAAATCACCCAGAGATGGATCGATCTGTTTGAGCCATTAGTTCTCATTTGTCCAATTTCATCTTTATGTGCTTCAGATTTCAGGAAAGACGGTAAATGGAATCAGATTGTCGAAAGTAATCATTCACATATCATTTTAGGTGAGCTTTCTTTTTTAGTATGGGCAAATCCATGTGAAAAAGCTACCTTATTCCTCTAATAATTTATGTCTGTACATAAGACTAACTGATGTAATGAATTTTAGTAAATTTTTCTCGAGATAAAAAGTTTTGAACTTCTTTCATTCAAATATTTGTTCAACTTCCATGGATGTGAAACTTTTTTCAAGCTACAAACATCAGTCTGTTAACATATTTCATTTATTAATATTATTTGATACACTATGACTTGAGTAATCATATATATCACACTTCTCATATATTAAAAAACTAAGATTTGAGATTATATTTTTTTTTGGGTCAACATAACCTGCCTCAACCGGTATAAAAAAGTACAATTTCACCCGAACGAACCAAATGTTTCTTTTTTGGCACATGTAATCCATATTTCCTACAATGTGTTACTTTTCTTGAAGATTGATTTGGTTTCTTTTTTTAATAGAAGAGGGTTGAAGGCTGGAGAGATAAGAAGAACAAGCACAAAAAGGAATTCATGATATGCTTTTGCTTTCTGATGGTAAATTTAATTGTTATATAGGAAAATGGAATAAATATCAGTAATATTTGACTACTTTCTCAATTATACAGATTTGTGAACCCTTTACATTATGTGTTGGAAATGCATGGGTAAGGCTGCCTTGCTTTTGGCTGTAGGTGCAAAGGGAAACCGTTCAGCCTTGCCTTCTATAAAACAGGTAAAAAAACTTCATACAAAAGATAAACATGTGAAGTTTGGTCTAAATGTATTTCCTTATCCTGTTTTTGGGTTATTATTTGATAATTTGTTTTGAATTTTAAAGTCCCATAAATAATCGATCCAACATAGAAAGAGCGATATGATAAATGAAAGAGCGATACTATAGTTTCAGACTTTCATGGTAAGAAACTATTTATTTTGTGATATGATAAATTTGTCTTAAATTTGTACTTCTTAGTGCATATATTTTGCAAATTCATTTGCAAGGTTTGACTAACATATTCTTTAATCATTTTTAACTCTTTGATTAGGATAACCGATAATATAATCATCAACATCAGATTTCTTTTATTATTTTTTTATTTTATATAGGTAAACCACATTTGAATTACACCATTGTGTGTTTGGTGTTGAGTTAATAACCATAAAATAGAAGCTTCTATATATGATCAGCCATTAGTACAATGTGCACTACTACTGATTATGTCTATCTATAAAACAAAAGCTTCTATATGACCAGCCATACTTATGTTTATCAAAATCTTATTGAAATTGGATGCAGGAAATTAAATTCTACCGATTATGTCAAGCTTCAAGACGGTGGATCAGATAATGACCCCCGGCATAATTGAGCAAGTTGTTTTGGTGTTGATGAAGAAGCACATGTTTATCTAGAAATGAAATAAGCATTTTATTTGGCAAAGACCGAGATCAAGATTTGCAAGATTTATGGTTTTAACTTATTTCTTGAATACATGATTTTTTTTTGCAGGTGTACTTACCTCTTTTCACTTTTATTAGTTTTAAGGTACATATTTTTACCTTTAATCTCATATGCTACAGACCACTTTTATCTTTACTGTTGATGTACAAATGTATATTTGCTATTATACCCGTGTAAGTCAAGGCGATAAGGTAAGCAACTTTTTAAAAAATAAAGTCAAATGGGTTTGCATATCTTTTTTTTGTTGCTATTTTGGTTTTACATGAATTAAATTTATCATAACTTTGCCAATATTGTCTTTTTGTTTTTTGAAGATTATGAAGAGAATGGAAGTCAGAGATTGGTGGTTTGCGGTCAGGCCCATTGATCAGCTATTGAGGTATGTTTTACGCCTTCAGATCTCTATCTTTTCTTGCCTATTTGTCTTTTTTCCTGAACAAGTTTATTTGATCCTCTATCGTAGTTTTTTTATATTGAATACTTGAAGACCCAAAATTTTAGGATGTATGCAATGAGGATGCATTCTTTGTTATATAAGACCACGGATGAAACCCAAAGATGCTATGTAATGTGATATGCTAATCTTGATTCATATCTCATTCTCATTATTGTAACGTCATTGTTTTTGTATCTCAGAAGCCAAGTTTTGAGTTATTGATGGCCAATCAAAGAGATAATGACTTTTTTAGAGTTAAGGTAAATCTATTTCTCATGTCTAGGGGTGGCGATCTCACCCATTACTGATAAACGAGTTGATATGGGTTAGGTTTTTATCTATGACGGGTCAAATGGGTGTGATAAAAGTCAGCTTAAACAGAAATGGTTTGAATAGGTAGAGGTCGCCAGTACCAAACTATTTTTTAAAATATATTCCTATGCCGGTTTAGGCTGCCCATTTTTGCATCATCCAGCCATCTCAATCATCCCCCTTTTACTCTTAAGGAAACTTTTGGTCATGTCTTACTCATAGATGGGTTGTTTGAGTTATCTTTTATCTCTTGCAGGTGAAGCCGATGTATTACATGTTAACTAAAATGGAGTCCAGGCCTTCGCCTACGCTTCTGAATGAGTATCTTCTTGCAGTTTTGGGTCATGGGCTGCACATGACTGCCCTTCTTTCACCCATCAAACATAGAGCAAAACAGAGTGAGACCTGCTTTTTTGGATAGCCTTTGGAACGTGTGTTCTTTTATTTGTACCGTTACGACATGATAAAGCAATCACGTGATACGGATATGGTGAGGCCGCCGCAAATATAAGAGTTTGTTAGATGGTATGCTCCAAAGGAGCTGAGTTGCTAATCAGGTATGATGGATATTTCTTTATTTTTAAGTTTATATGGAATTGGGATTTTGATTTAGAATTTTTATTGTTGTGGATAAAATGTATTTAAATTCTTAGTTTGATGGAATCTGGTGTTCTAAATTGCTGTTTTTGAAGACATTCAGGTATGATGCTTATTTCTTTACTTTAATCAATTCAGAATATTCATAATATATGTTAAATTTAGTTATTATGTGTTATTGTACACTACATACTATTTTCATTACTAACACAAACTCAAATATGTCATGAGAAAATGGTTTACCCTTAGATGAATCAAGTTAAAGGCTTTTAAGTTGCATAACCCGTTTAAAGAAAATTTATGTCTTAACTTTTAGGTATTGTTTCGATGCTTATATAACAGGTTATCGTAGGCATATTTCTTGATTTAATTCAGTTTCAGTGTAAGAAGATAGGTATTTACAGCATGTCAAATTCCACAAGTTAGCTTATGTTATTGTTATTGGTAATACTATTACAATGCTGTTTTATACCTTCTGTTATTGTTACGGGTGTTTTATAATGTTCTTCATGCTTTTGACAGCCTTGAGTTTCATTATTCAGGTGGCATTTTGTTCCAGTTTCAAGGTGGATAAAAAAGAGTCGATCAAAGTCCTTTTCCGAAGGTATAAGTCATTTTCGCTTACATTGAATATACATTTTCCGAAGGTATAAATGATGTCAGACTTGCGTTGGCTGTTTTTTGCTTACACTGATGTTGTAAGTGTTCATATTCAATTTGTTATTTATCAAAAACAAATATAATGGGGATGGTGTGTAAGTTCAGCCCAACATTCAACTTTATGTATGGTTGTGGTTGTTTTCTCTAAAATTAAAGAGGCTAAATGTTCATTTACAAGATGTTTGTGCTTATTTTCATGTTTAAAGGGCTGCTTACATTATACTTTTCTTTCCATGGAATTGATCTTTGGTTTGTTTACATAATTTTTTGCGATAACCTGATTTCTATTGTTGTCACGTCCTATGTTCAGCAAAGGAATATTGACGTCCACACGTATGCATACATGCCTGTATATGACAAAACAACCTGTTCTACTGTATCACGTCGCAAAGTCCCAATGTGATTTAACAGTTTGATCTTAAGCCGTCATGTGATTTAAAAATGGTGAGGCCGCCGCAACGCGCGGCGGGTCACCCACTAGTTTTATCAAATACTCATACTATAAGAATCAAACTTACACTGTTTAAGTGAGAATAAACATATGGTATCACTAAACTATTAACGTGTGTATATGTATGTTTAGATAAATATCTTTACCAATGATCTCTAGCTCAATTGGCTAGAGGGAGGTACCCAAGACATTGTAATGGGGAGGTCTTGGGTTCAAGTCCCACTTGTAACAAAAATTAAAAACTGGGGGTTACATGTTGGGAATGTTCCCGTCAGTGATCCAAATTTGCCGTTCAAAAAAAAAAAGATAAATATCTTTGTATTTATTTAATTTCATTAAATTTCAATACTTTTACATGGTATCACATTAAACTCTAGCCTCCTTTGATCATTCCCTCTCTCGTTACCAAGTGCTACCCTCTGACGTTTTTTCTTCACTCGTTTCTGTCTCACGGTCATTATCATGACTACCATTAGAGTTGTAATTGTATCTATAATATATAGTATGGTCAATGTAGAAACGGGGTGTCCCGGGTGGTCGAAGTGGCATGGCCAAGGACGAGTCACCAAGGCACCGAACCGATTCACTGTGTGGGAGAGATGTGGCGAGCCTCCGAGCCGGGCTAGGAAGATCCGTCTCTCCCGGGTCTTGTCTTGTACCTGCAACATGAAGGGAACCCGTTAGAAGGGGACCAGAGACCGGGGTCTCTGGACCACCCTCCGACGGTCAAGTCAGTAAGACTGTATGTATATAGTATGTATATATGTATATGTATGTATGTTGTAGCATGTGGGATGAAGGGGATCATCCAAGTAGGATGTCTGAGTAGGATGAAGGGGATCATCCAAGTAGGATGAAGGAGACTGTCTGAGTAGGATGAAGGGGGATGCCCCAGTGGGAAGGGCTGGAATGTCCAAGTGACTCGGCTGAAGCAGGGTGACTCGGCCGAAGCAGAGCAACTCGGCCGAAGCAAGGCAACTCGGCCGAAGCGGAGCAACTCGGCCGAAGCAGGGTAGGTGGATGGACCATAATGTGGTAAGGGGAAGGACCAGGCCATGTAGGATGAACCAGCCAAGTAGGATGAACCAGGCAAGTAGGATGAACCAGGAACCCCTTCAAGGAGGGAGTGAGCCTCCTTATATAGGGAAGGTGATGGGCCAGATTGGGCCTGTTGGGCCAAACCTGGTATGGACCATCAAAGGTGAAGTAGTGGGCTGTATTGGGCCGGACTATATAAAAGCCCTTAGCCCATGTAGTTAGCCCGATACGGACCCACGTCATCAGCCCCCCAGTCTAGTATGGTATAGTCCTAACTATACCATGCTAGACTTATCTTGTAGCTCCAATCGTCTTGCTTTCTTTTCTGCGTTGAACCCTACACAAAATGTTAGTACTTTACCTTTTTTCCTTTTTTCCTGGCGACTTGAATGTGCTTGCTTGGACATATGTGTTCTTGCATTGTTTGGATCTTTGATGAGGGACCGATGTTCGTCGTGGTGGTTTGGGTGTGATATGTGTACAAGGTGTGATGTTTGTATAGGATATATGGTAGGAGTGGTTATTAGGGTTTGTAAGTTTAGGAGGTTGTGATTCGGCGCTTGGCCGAGACCATTGTTATGTTGTCGGAGGATGGGTGGTTCGGTCGCGTGACCTACGTCCACAATGTATGGATGTGTAGTCCATTATGTATATATATGGTGGTTCGAGCCTAAGACCCAAGACCACCTGTTAAGTAGTGGATGTGTCGTCCACTTGTCAGTTCCTTGTTACAGGAACAATGTGTTTATACCCGGGCTCGACTACTTTCATAGTCTATGTGGTCCCGCTGTTGTCAATAACCCAAAGTGCCGAAGTGTATGAGTTCGAGCCGATGGTTCGACATGCGCAGGTCACCCACTAAGTATTGGGTGGAGGTTGTCGACTGGCTAGTCCAGTGGCTTCCCCCATGTGCCCCGGCCGTCGGTTGGCCTGTCGTTTGTTGTGTCACCGTCCGGAGTTTGGTCCCTTGTCGGTTGTGAGTAGTCACAGAGACCGCAGGGACCCTTATCCGTGCGGGAGGGACGTTGTATTGTTGAGTGTTATGGTATATTGTCGTCATGTGGGCCGAACGACATTAGCCAGCCGTCCTTGTGCGGCCCACAAGATAATAATGTAAGTAGTGGTGTGGCGTAATACCAAAACCACTTAAATAAAATAATAAGGTGGTGATCCAGTCGCACGAACGAAACCATCAGTATAATAATATAAGTAGTGGTCGGCGTAAGACCAGGGCCACTGAAATAAAATGATATAGGTGATTCGGCCGTACGGTCGAAACAACAAAATAATAATGTAATTAGTGGTTCTGCGTAAGACTAGAACCACTGAACTAAAATGATAAGTGGTGATTCAGCCGTACGGCCGGAACAACCAAAATAATCATATTAGTGGTCGGCGTAAGACCGAGACCACTTAAAATAAAATGCTAAGTGGTGGTGGCCGTACGGCCGGAACCACCGGAATAATAATATTAGTGGTCGGCGTAAGACCAAGGCCACTTAAAATAAAATACTAAGTGGTGGTGGCCGTACGGCCGGAACCACCAAAATAATCATATAAAGAGTGGTTTGAGTGTAAACTCGAACCACTGAAATAAAATGATAAGTGGTGAACCAGCCGTACGGCCGGAACAACCAAAATAATCATATTAGTGGTCGGCGTAAGACCGAAATCACTTAAAATAAAATACTAAGTGGTGGTGGCCGTACGGCCGGAACCACCAAAATAATCATATAAGTGATGACTCTGCAAAATAAATTGTTAATTTGCAAGCGTAAATACGTCGAGTGTACTTATATGAAAAGTCGTTGTTTATGGGTGTGCCATAATTAAAGACTTGTAATTGAATGCAGATAAATAGTCGGAGGTAAAAATAATAGAACCTGCTGACCATTGGTCGATGTCATAAGATGCTCAATCAAAGAATACCGCATAATTGTCTGATCCATAATAATTAGACCAAGTGGCTTGTAGCATTCAATAATATTAGCAAGACTGGTGTATGTGGTAGTAGACCACTATAACCAATAAATGTGATGTCTTCCTTCAACTCTAGAGGATATATATGATGATGTAAGAACACGTGTATCACGTATCTGTTGATAATAGTAGCAATAGAGTGATGCTTGAGTATAACGTCGAGGATGAATAATATCTAACCCGAACGGGTGATGATAATAATGTCCTCCTTCAGATTAGAAGGAGGTAATAATATATGCACGTATGATTTTTGTGTAATAATATGCGTGTGTCAAGTCGATCGACTTTGATAATAATAATAAGATGAACACTGAATATTGCTCGATGTAAGCGTTAACCTTCTTCCTGGTAGATAAATAAATAGAATGTATCTTTGTTGATGATAATCATAAGGTCGATGTTGGACAATGTTTGTCATTTGTAATAACCATTCTTTGCGGTTAAAAATAATCTCCCATGTTGTGTGTGGCAACATGGAGTAGTCGTTTGGTACTTACGAGTGTGATTCAATAATTGAATGAGTGATAGTTAACCCTTGACTTCGGAATGTCCGAAGGAATAATACGTCTACTAGTTGATTAGACGAGCGCCCTAAATGGGGGTTTCACTCCTTAAGAACTTCCAAAAGCGTATAGCCGTCGAAGGTTGTAACGGTGTTATACCGTATTAGTCCCCAGTTCAAAGCTGTTAACTCGGTTAGAAGCATTGAACTTAAGAAATAAATTATTAGATTATTTTTCATAAGTGAGAAAAATATAAAGAGTAATATAGGGATATATCTTTTTAAGCAGTACCAAATATGTCAACTAAATGAAGTTGGTAAATTCAAATTAACTTGAATACAAGTAATAAATACCTTTATTTGTTATGCGCAGGTGTGTGTACTTTTACGTATGTACCTTTAGCATGTATAGTTAAATAGATAACTTTGAAGAAGTGTAATCCATATTTAGCAATAAATATGGGATGAAATTGTCAACCTCAGTTAGTGTGGGGTTTGTTCCGTATCTTTTGAGCGTTCCCAAAATTGTCTATCATTTTTAACTGTGCATATCTTCAGAGGCCGAATTAAGGGAAAAACACGAAAATGACCATTGTTGACTTTGAAACTACAGTTTTGACCCTTTGAATTCGAATTCTCTAAACTGACCCTCACCAATCCCACGAATGCGAAGCAGACAAATCACCAATTCCGTCTAAAAACTTTCCGAATCCTACAATGGGAGGTCTACACGTGTACTCGACTGACAATAAGGCAACAACACGGGCCCATCTCCCAATCTTTGAACTTTCTGATCGCCAATAAGAACTTGACATATATTTTGTTCTCTCTAATATTCAGCCGTAGGTTTTGCTTACAGTCCAATTTTAGCCGGATTTCATCCGTAGCACCCGAGGCTGCCACGTTTCATTGTACATCCGATTTAAATACGGTCGGCTAATACTTAGCCGTGCCAGTTTTTAGCCGGAGTTAATAAGCCAGCTAGCCGGGCAAGTGGATATGGTCCGCTTTAAATTTCAAAATAATTCAAAATATCATTATCGTTTACTATTAAATAAATCTTTGGGCCTTCCCAAATGTTATGGGTTTCTGCTATGGCCTGTTAAGTTACAATTATCGACTTTAATTTGTTTTATATATACTTTTTATAAAATATTGTTCTAAATAATTGTTATCATATAGTTTATATAAATCGTTGTTCTTTGGGCCTTATTGCTGTATATAGTTTATATAATAGGTCAGAGTTCTAAAAATCCTGAAGTTTTACTATAAAATGGTTATAATTTATATTTGCTATATAATAGGTCAGATTAAAACTTGAGCTGGCCGTATTGCTATATAATAGTTCAGATTAAAACTTGAGCTGGGAAATTCTAAATAACCAGTTTTACTATAAAATGGTTATAATATATATAGTTTATATTATAGTTCAGAGTTCTAAAAAAACTTAGGTTTCACCCGGAACATGTAAAGAATGCATATCCGTTCTAATTTCATACGGATTACTTAAAAGTGGAAGTTTCACAATTTTCAACCGGAGATTATAATTATTGTTAAAGCAATAAGTTGCTGCTTTGGTTGGCTTATTTTTTACTATATTTTTGAGATATTATTAACTAATGTTAAAGGATAATTGGTTTGATAGATATTTATTTAATAAAACTTGTATCGATAACTGTAACATTTTTTGTAAATTGTATTAAAGTAAAATAATTTATCAATTTAAAATAAAGAATTTATCCTGTGTAAATTTCATCCGGAATGCTTAAAAGTGGAAGTTTAACAAGTTTCAACCCTAGAATTATATTAATGTTAAAGCAATAAGTGGCTGGAGTGCTGGACTAAAGCAATAAATGGCTTGACTATATGTTTACCCCTTGCGTGTTTCCAATGATCTGCACATAAAGCATGCGTCCCATCTTCTTAAAAGATATATTTTTTTTAAACTTGTCTCGATAAAATATATAAAAATATAAAAATTGATATATTTATAAACTTTACAAGCTAGGATAATCGGAAGATTTTTACCCGGATCTTGTAAATAAAAATAATTTATCTAGGTAAAATAAAATAATATATCGTATAAAATAATAATTTCCCAACTTAGTTTCCACCCGGATCTTGTAAAGAATGACTATTCGGTGTAAATTTCATCCGGACTACAATAAATGGATCAAGTTCTAATGAAACTATATGTTTACCTGTTGCGTGTTTCCAATGATCTGCATAAAGCATGCGTCCCATCTTGTATCCGTCACATCTGGTTATAACAGTTCATTTAATTAATAATAATAATAATAAATATTTGGTCTTATCTCCATCTACCACACCCTCGAGTAAATTGTATTAAAGTAAAATAATAATTCAATTTAAAATAAAGAATTTATCCTGTGTAAATTTCATCCGGAATGCTTAAAAGTGGAAGTTTAACAAGTTTCAACCCTAGAATTATATTAATGTTAAAGCAATAAGTGGCTGGAGTGCTGGACTAAAGCAATAAATGGCTTGACTATATGTTTACCCCTTGCGTGTTTCCAATGATCTGCACATAAAGCATGCGTCCCATCTTCTTAAAAGATATATTTTTTTTAAACTTGTCTCGATAAAATATATAAAAATATAAAAATTGATATATTTATAAACTTTACAATCTAGGATAATCGGAAGATTTTTACCCGGATCTTGTAAATAAAAATAATTTATCTAGGTAAAATAAAATAATATATCGTATAAAATAATAATTTCCCAACTTAGTTTCCACCCGGATCTTGTAAAGAATGACTATTCGGTGTAAATTTCATCCGGACTACAATAAATGGATCAAGTTCTAATGAAACTATATGTTTAAAAGTGGAAGTTTAACAAGTTTCAACCCTAGATCTTGTATCCGTCACATCTGGTTATAACAGTTCATTTAATTAATAATAATAATAATAATAAATATTTGGTCTTATCTCCATCTACCACACCCTCGAGTATCTATATATAGTTAACGTTTTTGTTATTCATCCTTATCCCTAACTTGACTGCTTTCTACAATGTTATTCTATCATTTTGTCTTTCAACATCTTAGTTTAAAAATGTTGGAGTCGCTGCCTCTGAGTGTGGAAAAGGTTAGCTTTCACCCGGATCTAGTAAAGAATGCTAGTGATTTTACTTTCAGAGTTTGTAATATTTACTTGTGCAGGGGAAGATTGCACTTTGTCTCTCCTGGGAGCAGGTTTTAAGTTATTGTGGTAACCATCGAGACGAGGAGTCTGTTGCGGTCCATACAAATGCTTTAGTGAGAGCAGATTTTAAGTTATTGTATAATTTTATTAAAAAATTATAAACCAGGGGCACATGTGAGGTTTGCAGCACTTAGAAGAATCATCCTAAGCCGATTCCTCTCCGTTTGTGGGTCGCTATAACCCGATTCTACTACGTCATTATGCTTACTTTTGATGTTTTTTACTTTGTCATAATGTTTGGTTGTTCCATATATGCAATTGGGAGTGTTGGAAGTTCTATACATTTTAAGATCTGTGTATTAGTGAAACCATTTCTTTTTAGATTATATATGTAATTGGGAGTGTTGGAAGTTTATACATTTTAAGATCTGTGTATTAGTGCAACCATTTCTTTTTGTATTATATATGTAATTGGGAGTGTTGGAAGTTCTATACATTTATACTTTATTTTTAAGATATGTTTGAGATTTAATAGGTATTCTACTGCATTAACTGTTTATTCAACCGTAGATAATTGTCAGCCGGGACGTCTGGTTAAAACTTCACCCGGTAGGCTATGGAATGATTTACTGCGACACAATTGAGTCTTAAAGTAATAAAAGTCTTAATTTTGAACTGCCAACCGGATTATATATTCCAGTATATACCGTGTCTCAATCGGCTGTGTATTATATCGGAATTTTTAAAAGGTTTCGGTTTAAATTAGTTTGGTTAAAAGCTAGTTGACCCGTTTATTCACGGATAGCGCGTTCATGGATTCAGCACTGTTAAAGGTCATAATATTGAATCGTGCACCCGGAGAGTGAGCTCTGGACCACTTCGATATATCAGCATTTTCAAGAATATCCCTGACATGTGGGACGGCGACACATAATTCCTGCAAACTTTCTTCACAATCAGATATTCTGTAGGATTTACATGCTTTCCACCACATTGCTTTGTGTTTTCTGGCAGCTTTAGAACTCCCCAGATTTAGATTCATTAATAGATGACGACAACATATGCCGTGAAATGCTTGAGGGAATACGTTTTGAACACCCAATGATATTGAAGCAGCTCTATCAGAAACAACTGATAATGGCTCCTGGCTCCCAATACATTCTTTAAGCTTTGACAAAAACCATGTCCATGATTCACCACTTTCAGTTTTACCAATCCCATATGCAAGTGGTAAAATCTGGTTGTTTCCATCCATGGCAACAGCCAGAAACATTGTCCCCTTAAATTCACCCTTTAGATGTGCCCCGTCAACAATAATAACAGGTCTCAAACAGTTAATGTAACTTTGGACCTGATAAAAATATGCAAAGAATGAGGCCCATCTAATAAACATGTATAAGAAACAAATATATTAAAAAGTCATGTACTTACAGCAACACCAATAGCCATAAAACACATTTCAAATCTATTTTCATCGTCAACCATTATATCGGTGACGGTCCCCAGATTTGACAATTCTAGGTTGTAGAAATAATATGGTAACTGACAGAATGAGTCACCGCTGGTTCCTTGCAAGAGTTCTAGCGCATATGATTTACCACGCCAAGCTTGCCGATAACTAATCTGTATCTTGTACTTTTCACGAATATCATGGATAATTTCTGATGTGTGCCAAACACATCTAATTTTCCTTTGTATTTTGTGTAATATTTGAGTCGGTTTTGAGTCGTTTTATTGAGTTTTTAGTTCAATTATAGTATTTGAGTTTTAATTGGTTTGTTGAGTCATTTTTATATATTTTGGTTGAGTTTAGTAATTAAATTGAGTCTTGTGTTTATTTAGGTTAATTGTGATTGAGTTGTGCTCAAAATGGTTAAATATACTTGTTGCAGGTTGATATAAGAGTTCAAGGGGATGGTGTGACAATTCATATAAGTCGAGGGTTGCAAGAAAATAAATTATGAAGATGGAGGACTAGCGTTGCATTAATGAAAGTTTAAGGGGCTAAATTAAAAATATATAAAAGTTCATTATGATTTAAAGTGATTTTGGAAGGAGAATCACGTGGGAGGCCAACTCTTTTGTTGGCATATTCGAAATAAAGAAAAAAAAACAAAACCTACGTAGAATAGCTCAGTTGGTTAGAGAATGTGTACGTGAATTAGAATTGGGCTGCGAATTATTTTGGGCCGTGAATTAATCTACGCATAAGGGAAAAGCATGAATAAAAAAAGAGGTCCCAATAAACCCCTACGGAACATTATTAGGGAGAGGGGGACGGCAATTTTGTTTGAGGAGAATCCGACCTCAATTCTTCAGTCGACTTCGAGAGCACAAAGAACGTATTTTGAAGGTCAAGAAAAATAGAGGAATCACTCGGGGATCAACCATTCAACATTATTAATTTATCCGGGTTCTTCTTCCTATTTGTTCTTTGATTGTTTGTTGGTTTAAAACTATGTTCTTGTTCAAGATTATTATTGGTATTATTATTATGATTTGTTTAAGAGACATGGTAGTAGGCTAAACCTTCAAGTGCCACCTAGACTATATGATGATTGATTAACATTGATGACTTTATTTCGGTTTATGGCAATTTCTTGTTGGACATGATTACTCTTTAAATTCCTCTAATTTACTACAATTGGTGCATATGCGTATTGAATTTAGAGTTCCAATTAACAATCAAGACTTGCTTAATCTGCGGATGTCTTCCGGTTTGGGTTGGGTAATTAATTCGTGTGACTGTGTGTTTGCAAATTAGTGTGATTAGCTATAACTAGTTGATCATAGGATTGATTGTACTTGTTGCTTTGAACTCAATATTCTGCCTATCTAAATAAGCTCAAAAGGATGATAGTTGTCGGTTAGTCGGATTAGTTAATGAACTAGGATAACATTGTCTCACAAGGAAATGCCCTAGGAATTTAGCTAATTTGCTAGTCGTGTCAGTTGTAGGAATTAGAGGTAGCTCCGGCTAGTCTAGGATGCCTTAGATTGTTTCGGGGGCTCGTAGGGTTTCTATAGGTTGGTCATTAAGATCCCGGTTCCATCAGAGTTGTCATAGCCGAGTAAGGTTGTTAATGTTAATTAGGATTCTAGGTCTAGGTGGTACCTTTCTCATCTTTGATTTCGTCCTAAGTTCTCTCGTGTCGGTTAGTTAGTTAATTAGTTACTTTAGTTAATTTATTTAATTCAATTCACAAAACCAAATAATTACTCAATTTTCCATTCTTAGGTCCTAGGTTGTGTCTAGCTAGAATAGTGTCCCTAGGGTTCGATATCCCGGTCTTCTGTAGCTATATTGCCACCGACAGGTACACTTGCCTTAGGTTCGGTCTAGTTTTAGGAGTTTCGGTAAAATTAGGTGTGTCTAGGTCTAGGTTTTAATAGTATTTTTAGAGTCGTTCCGAACACATCAATTTCCTTACCTCGATAGGTGCGACCACCAATATCCAAACCTTCTTTGATCAGGTGGGCTACTACCTTTTTATTAGCCTGCCGTATATGGGGATATGTTTGTGTCCTAGAGCAAGTGTGATGGTTGTTGAAATGTTTTACATAAAATTTCTGTGATTCACTGTACCTGTATGATCGAATAACCCATTCACAACCTGTTGATTGACAAACAGCTTGGTATCTTCTCGTAGATGACTTGACGACTTTAATCTGGAAACAGTCTTCAACACACATTAATCCAACCTGTAACTTCAACTCAGCCTTATCCTTAAAAATAGCCCCTTCAAAAACACGTGCATTTGATAATATCTGTTTCTTAACTTTGGCGACACTACGTGCAGGGGAAGGGTGCATTGGGATGGGTTTAAATACACTATTTGGTTTCTCACATAGATTCAAAGATTCTGGTAAATCAATAGTGAGCTGATTGTTTAAATCAGGCATTTCCTTCGGATTTTTAGTAGGGGTAGATGAACCAACACCTGGTTCCTCAACAACATACACTTTGTAGACGACATCAGGGGATAGTTGTATCATTTTAAAAAATATTTTAACATCATGATCATCAAATATATCAATAGGATCCGTAATAGTTGACATTTTATAATAAATCCTTGATATATTGCTAATGACAAATATTTCTGAAATCAATTTCTTCATCTCCAAGAAACTCATTCCAGAGTTAAAGCATAAAAAACGTTTAATACAGTCATAAGGTTGGTAATCAAACAAACCGTTATTAATTGACCATCTCCCACCGACATAAACAGCAACGTAAACACACGACATTTAAATCCAGCAGAATCTTTGTAGAGAGGCTTCGAGCTTATGGAACTCAAAAGAAAGTAACTTGTATACTTGAAGATGGCACCCCCACCCCCAGACTAAATTCAGACTCCACCGGACTAAATTAAGTCGTAGGCTTAGCCGGCTGAATTTAGCCGGCTACAAGGTATTCAGCCGGTATTGTATTTGGGTTTTATACGGGGACACGTGTCTGGCTCGGATGCTTCGGAATTAAGAGTATTAACTTGCATGAAAATACAACTGTCAAATTTTAATTGGTCTTGGGGGGGGGGGGGGGTCCATTATGCCCCATGTATGTCAGAGTGTAAACGTGTCAAGCTGACATTGAATGTCAAAAATAATTTTAAGACGGAAGTAGTGAGTTGTATTCGTGGGATTGGTAGAGGTCAGTTTGGAGAATTCGAATTCAAAGGGTCAAAACTATAGTTTCAAAGTCAACAATGGTCATTTTCGTGTTTTTCCCCCGAATTAATGTGTGTGCCGACAAACTCATCAATACCCATACATGTATCACGTGTTTTGAGCTTCGACTCAAAAGTTGGTGATGTCCGGAGCGGCGTAACTGGAGCAGACATAACTGGCGTAGATAGCCTAGGGCCGGCCGGCGGAGAAGAAAGATAATCCGGTGCTCGAGACTCTCCAGAGAAAGGTGTATTTCGTCTCCGAGATTGGCCGGTTTATATTGTTTGTTGGAGTCCTTGCCGGACCAAAATAAATGTCCGGCAAGATGATGTTCAGAGCGAGCGATGTTCGCCCGGTGAGGAATGTAACTCGTTTTCCGAAGTGCTTCCGGAGGAGGTTGCGCCGGAGAGGAGGCATTCGTATGAGCTGTCTGCCTGTCCCGTCCGGTGATATTGCTCAAGTATAAATAGATGCCCTCCGGCGGTAGCGGGTAGTGTGACCTCATCTCTCATAAGGAGAGGACCCCGAATAAGTTGTACTTCAGCCGGAGATTTCTTCAAAGGGACTCCATGGATCGTCCGGCCGGCGCAGTCCCTATAAGAGGGTTGCCCGGAGGTGGTGTTCTAGTTGGATGTAGTTCTGCGCCGTTCAGAGGAGGTGCGATGTCTACTACCGTCCGGAGGTTGACTGTAATAAACACGATGATTCGTGAGAAATCATCGCCGGAATAACTACTTCGTCTGTCGCAGTTTATGACGTATTTCATCTGGCCTTATCGTTCGTTCCGGTCGGATATATGTTGTCCGGAAAAAGCTTAGCATGTGATTGGAGCCTGCATATTAATATAGCGCTGTAGAAGAATATGTATTTCCTCCGAAGAAGATGAAGTTCAGACATCCTGTGAGAGGGTGCCGTAATACATAGGTGAGCAGGTGACTACCGGAGATAATGTCATCCGGAGGAGGGTCTTCACCGAACCGTAATAAGTGACAAGAATCTTGTCGGAATGAAATAAACGCCGAACCATCTAGTGTATTGCCGTCCGGCGAAAAAAATGAAGGAGATACCGTTCGGCACCGTTGTCGCTCGGAAAAGATGACACCCATTTGGTGACAGCCATAACATATTCTTTGACCCTTGAATCTTGTGTGTCATCACCGCTCGGAAAAGATGACCCCATTTGGTTATAATCTGTTATAATAAACTTGTCCGGAGAGTGTTGTCTTCCGGTGGAGTTGCAGGGTGATAACCCACGTCACACGAAAGGAGTTTCGTACGGAGATGAAAAGGTTTATACACCGAGAAATGTAGCCGGTAAGCGACTCCTTCCACACTTAGGATGATATTGTTCCCTTGGTTCGGAGAAGAGACACCCGTAAGAGGTGTTGCTCGGAGAAGTAAGTAGTTCCGTAAGAGAACCGTTCAGGAGACCAGACCGGAGAAGAGATACCGGCTTGGCTCATGGGGTGCCGTCCGGCGTTCATGTTGATCGCTACAAGAGACGGCTGACACGTCAGGCGGTGCGAGATCGTCTTGTGTCTCATGTTGCTGGCACCTGGAAGAGGGCCGTTCGGAAAAAACGTACCGGAGGAGTTTGGTCCGGCCGTAAAGGTCAATGTGTGTCGTTTGAGAGCGGAGACATTGTTCTGAAACGTGCCACCCTTAAGTGATTGGTGCCGGATATATATAAGTCGCCCGGAAAATATGGGTCATCCGGTGAAGCCACATATGGGGTTGTCTGTTAAGCACTCAACTTGAGTCATTATCTACAACCTTGGTTCCTATCGCCGGGATTGGAATGTGAAGATAGAGTGCATGGTCCTGCGAAGTGTAGCAGATTTTGTAATCACGACAATCCCGCCGGACCAAAATAAATGTCCGGCAAAGCCGGTAATCATTGAAGGAGACAACATGTTGTCGTCTGGCCAAAAATGATGTTCGAAAATTTTGTCTTCCGAATGGGTTGTCGTGCGGAACGATTGTCATCCGCGTAGGTTGCCGTGCGGCACGTCCGATATCCGCTAATCGAAGAAGTTGACTCGTCCGGATGAATCGTCCGGCACTATAGGCTCGTCCGGATGAGTTGTTTGCCCAAGGAGTCATCCTAATAGGACCTCCGGAGGAGATGACTTTCAGAAATTTGATATATGAGGTTCGGTGAATATCTTTTGCTCCTAGGATAAGCATCTTGTTGAAAACCGGAAAATATCCCTGCAAGGGTAAATGTACACGTGCAAGCAATATGGCCGTACGGTTGTACTGTGTTTTTATCTGATGGAACCACCTGTACATGGTTTTCTACATGCGTGTGCGTTAAGCACTTGTGACTACGCAACTCATATGGGTCTGTACTTGCTTTTATTATTTCAAAGAACAAATGAATATATATGTATATATTTTGTTTTATATACGTAAGTGTTTGCATCAAATGTTTTGCATGTATAAGTGCAATAAAGCAAGTTATACTAAAGATATTATGAGATTCAAAACCTGTAGTCAAAGTTGTGAAAAATAGAACTCGATGTTAAGAATACCGAATCTAGTCATCGTAGAGAGTAGAGACCACAAAGTTTGTTTACTTCGTGGTCCCACGGATGGCGCCAATGTAGAAACGGGGTGTCCCGGGTGGTCGAAGTGGCATGGCCATAGACGAGTCACCAAGGCACCGAACCGATTCACTGTGTGGGAGAGATGTGGCGAGCCTCCGAGCCGGGCTAGGAAGATCCGTCTCTCCCGGGTCTTGTCTTGTACCTGCAACATGAAGGGAACCCGTTAGAAGGGGACCAGAGACCGGGGTCTCTGGACCACCCTCCGACGGTCAAGTCAGTAAGACTGTATGTATATAGTATGTATATATGTATATGTATGTATGTTGTAGCATGTGGGATGAAGGGGATCATCCAAGTAGGATGAAGGAGACTGTCTGAGTAGGATGAAGGGGATCATCCAAGTAGGATGAAGGAGACTGTCTGAGTAGGATGAAGGGGGATGCCCCAGTGGGAAGGGCTGGAATGTCCAAGTGACTCGGCTGAAGCAGGGTGACTCGGCCGAAGCAGAGCAACTCGGCCGAAGCAAGGCAACTCGGCCGAAGCGGAGCAACTCGGCCGAAGCAGGGTAGGTGGATGGACCATAATGTGGTAAGGGGAAGGACCAGGCCATGTAGGATGAACCAGCCAAGTAGGATGAACCAGGCAAGTAGGATGAACCAGGAACCCCTTCAAGGAGGGAGTGAGCCTCCTTATATAGGGAAGGTGATGGGCCAGATTGGGCCTGTTGGGCCAAACTTGGTATGGACCATCAAAGGTGAAGTAGTGGGCTGTATTGGGCCGGACTATATAAAAGCCCTTAGCCCATGTAGTTAGCCCGATACGGACCCACGTCATCAGTCAACAATGGGATTAAATCATTAAATTTCAATACTTTACACAAACAATGTAATAGAGCATATCACCGGAAGGCGAAGCCAGGCATATCACCGGGATCCCCATCCCCCTCGGCCTTATTGACCCGCCCGGGCTTGGCCCCGTCAATGTAGGGGGTGGGAGGCATTTGGATAGGGAGCTCCTGGATAAGATCTTCAAGGCCCGTGTCACCACTGTTAAGAGTTTACCTCTCAGTTGTCGCATGGCCTTCTCCCAGGCCCTTAAAACTGCTCTGCTTCAGGTGGCTGCTCACCCCGATTCTATTGAGGCTTGGGTTCGGTTGCTTATTGTCACACCCTGAACTTTCGGGAACGGAGGCGTGTGACGTCATGGAGTCATAGTCATGGATATATTGAACGACCTCTATATGATTTAAACAAAATGAAACTTCTTGATTTATACAAAATGTCTTACAAGTTGCAGCGGAAAGTAGTGATAGTATAACATTGATTGTAAGAGTACAAAAGTTGATGTTTAAATAGTACGGCGATTCAAAGTTGATGTAATTGTGATGAAAACTCCAAAATGCGCTAAGTGTTGACTATGACACCAAACAACATGCAGGTCCTAATGATGAATGTCATTCCAAGCAAGCAGCAGTTGAATACCTGAGAATTCATGAGCTTAAAAAGGTCAACATAATGTTGGTGAGTTCACAGGTTTGATGATTCTACAAATGGTTTGTAAACAGTTTAAGGCATACAAAAACATGTAGTAAAAGCAATCGTGTAAGTCAAGTTTTACACTGTTTAATGAAAAGCTAGTGCATGTCAGGTTTTGCACAGTTTGTTTGAAAGGCTTGTGCACATCAGGTTTGCACGGTTTAATGAATGGCTTGTGCATAGTCAATGTTTGCACGGCTTAATGAATGGCTTGTGCCCATCACGGTTTGCACGGTACATTACTCGGCTTACAGTTATTGTTGTTATGATCTCACATGAACCTTAAATTCGAACACTAACTGTTTACCCACTCATGGCATTCTATCCCTAGAAATACCGAATCGGAACAGAATAACTGACGTGTACCCCTTGACAATGTACCGGAGTCAGGATTGGAGCTACCAATCTGGGCAGGGGTGTCAACCCAAATAGATCTATTCACTAGTTATCGTTTCGTACCAGAACTAATCGAATTTAATTAATAGTGGGGTTTTGTTGTACAAACGTTTATAACGAAATGTACCCTTGTTTGGGATACGGAAAAGAACATGTAATCATACGTCTGTACAGTCAACCATAATGTCAAGTAAAAGTTTGTTTGTTGGATTCAGGAATGATCCCCCAAGATATTTAAAACAGTTTAAAAGAAGGGACATCTGTATACAAATCAAAAGAATGTATAAAGTTTAATGTTTTCATGAATTCTCCCCCATAGTTAAAAACAGTAAAGGAAAAGGGGCCGTGAAACTCACCTGATCGAGACGAAATAAGGACAAGTATGCAAATCCGGAAACGAGGTATGCAATTAACGTCCTAATAATAATAATAATAAGACAATGTATATATATAAGGCATTTGGTCATTGAGTAACAATTAAGTCACCCAAACGATACCGGTCAAGTCTTGATATAATATCCCGTTTGTATTGGTTTTGAAAGTTCATTTGATTATATTTATTGTTCAAATAAATATACGAAATTGATACTTATATTTGTGTCAAAATAAATATAAAGGAAAGTTAAATCAATCAACAAATCAATTTAACTCAAAGAAATCAATCGAAATAATAATGTCTATTATTTATAGGTAGATTTATATATGTCATGACTTAAACCTTTCATAATTATTTGGCAAAATAATTATATAAATATTTTCAAGTGAAAATGTGTGACAAGGTTTATTGAAATAGTATAAGTTGGTTAAAAATAAATACAAGTCTTTGTATTTATACTTATACATTTATAAAAGATTTTATAGATTCATTTGACAAAAGTCATAATCATGTTAAGTTAAGATGACCATCTTTTGATAAGTTGAAAGTATAAGTGTTAAAATAATTATATGTTCAATATAATTATTTGACGTTTAGAACGTCGAAAGCGTTTTACGTTACCACTTAAAAAGCGAACGTTTTTATTTAGAAATCGTCAATGGTTATTTTCCAAGTCAAAACGTTTGGTGTCGAAATGTTTAAATATTTTATAACTAAAATATTTATTTAAAGTTGTAGAAAACGTAGTCAACGGTTATGTTTAATAAATAGATTTTTTTTATCGTATTTAGACTTTATATATATTTTTTTTTAAGAAAATGTCAAGAATGATCTTTTAAGTTAGTTTCAAGTCTAAAAATGTATTTTGGTCGGTTTTGAAGTAAGTCACTAGAATTGAGTTTTTCTCGTGCGTATAAATCCGTTTTGATCCCAGTTTTCTCCCTACGCAACGTTTCTCTATTCCGGTCACTTTGGTTTATTTAAGACATCAAAAATGTGTGTCGAAAACGTGTTGGGATCAGACCTGATCTGTGACAATTTTTAGCCTATTTTTATAAATAAAAGTCCCATTTTATCTTATAAAAATCATCAACTTGAAACTAGACTTTTAGGAGTTGATCAAAGTTTATAAAAATACCTTTTCATAAATAAAAATCTATATAATAAAGTCCAAATGATTTGTCATAAATGTATTTTTACTTGACTTAGTAAAAATATAAAATCTATTTTAAAGGCTTTGGTGAAATAAATTCACCAACACAATAAAGTCTTGAGTTTTGGTGACTAGTTTTATAAAATAAACATATTTTATAACAAGTTGACTTGATATTATTTAATAGAATCCAAGTCTTTTTAAGGTTCAAAAATACAATTATTCCATGTCTTTAGGAATATTTGATTTATTAATTTATAAACAAGTCTTTGTTTAACAAAATTAATTCTCATGGTTTTAGTTGGTCATCTAACTTGTTAAATGATTATGTCTTATATCTCCATGACTTATCAAGATTTTCTACTAACACATAAGTGTTAGGATCAAGTCATGGGTTTGTTTACCACAAGTTAATGTTGTTAGATCATTTATTTAAGTCATGAGTTAGTATATATATAACAAGTAAAAATAAATAATCTACTAGCCAAGCTAGGACCTTTATGTTCACCAAGGGAACAAATCTTACTAATACTTTGAAGTATTAGGACAAATCAACTAACACATTAGTGTTAGGACCAAGGTAATTAAATAACAAGTAAATAAATTGCAAGAAATTAAATAACAAGTAATTAAATGCAAGATAAATATAAATGATCTAGGTTTTGATACACAATACTCCCAATTTGGTTTCTTTAGTGTAGAACCTCACATCTTGGCTTTCTTTAAGCCTTAAGACACCAAGATGTGTTAGATCAAGTCACTTGTATTATTAACCCAAGTGTTGGTTGTTTAGAGGATTAGAGAAAGAAAATGGTTTATTAAAGTTATATCAAGACTTGTTGGGTGATTTGGGTGATAGAAAATATAGGAAAAGAGGGTTAGAATACTCACAAAAGAGTAAGGAGAAGAGGTGGTGGCTCATGGTGGTTGAGTGGTGGCGGAGCGGCGGCTAGGTGGTGGCGGCCGGTGGCCGGCGGTGGGAGGGTGGTGGTGTTCGGCCAAACCGAACTAAGGGAGGGAGAGAGTGGAAGTTGGGGGGGAGGTAGAAGATATGGGGAGGTGCAAGGAAAAGTGAAGGCCTAAGCCCTCCTTTTATACTAATTTTGGAGTAAATTGTCCAAGGGTTTATAGTTTTGTTTAGGAGGTTATAAGGATTATGGATGACAACTAATCAAGTAGGCTAATTAGGCATGTGGGTTTTATAAAAATATCTAGATTTTTATAAAGTGTAGGTGATTAAAAGAGATGGTGACTTTTTATAAAAATTCCATGGAGTTAGGAATTATTAAAAGACTAGTTTTTATAAAAAGTTTACATGAAGCCACTAATTTTTATAAAGTTTTAGTTTTATAAAAATTACAAGGGTGGTGGGCTTTTATAGAAAAATTTGGTTGGGTTTAATCTTTAAAAATTGGGCTTCAACTTGTTGGGCCGAAATATTTTAAGAAAATATAAGTTTGGGCCGGTTGGGCCTTGGGCCGAAAGTGGGCCGAGAGGGTGGGCCGGAGACGGGCCGGATCGGGCCGGGTAACCGGGCTGGGCAATAGGTTCTCGGTTCGGTTACTGGGCCGGTTAATGGGCCGGTGATCGGGTCGGGTTACGGGTCGGCGGGTTGGGTCAAAACGCTCGTTGGGTTATATCGAGTCATCGGTAAGATTTTCGGGTCGAACGGATAAGTTTTGAGGTTGTTGGGCCTGACTGGGCCCAACGGAGTTACGGGTTCGAGGTTCGGTTGCGTTCGGATTTTTCTGAGTGAAATGGGTTGAGGAGTTCAAGTCTTGACAAAACTTTTGATGATATAAAAATTACTTAAATTTTTGACGTGTCGAACAGTCAGTTCGGACACCGGACGGAGAATATATAAAAGTCATATTTTATATATTTTTCTTGTTGTTAAAATTCCACTAAGTCATTAGTGGATTTTCTTGATTTTTAAATTGAATGAAAATCGTTGATACAAACTCGGGAATTAATCAGACAGTTATATATATATATTCTAGTTAACAGGCAGTGATCAGATAATTAACAGATAAAGCACGTATTAACGGTAACGGTAAAAGTCAAAGTAACGGGTTTGACCTGGAAATTTTTACGGGTTGTCACATTCTCCCCCTGTTAAGAGAATTTCGTCCCGAAATTCAGACAATGTCGATTGATGGCACTGCATCGGCGGACAATTTAAGGGTGATTTTATCAAATCTGGTTATCGCTTAACCATGTGACATTCTGATCGTTGATAACAGTTTTCAATGATCTATCACGTCGGGAGTGCGATTCTGATTTGATGCTCGGATCATAGGATCCTGGATTGATATGATTCATGAAGTCGATAGATAAATCCAATAGTCTGATAAAAGAATAAGGTTTGACATACGGATGTACGAGGTTGAGAGTATGAAGGTTTCTGGACAAGTCATGATTACTCATGAATGGGCTCTACCAGGATTTTCATGTAGTTCAGATTACAATTATGTGTGCACCCACAATTGTGATTTGCCTTACATGATCAGCCTAAGCTTTGCTCATACTTGAGTTTTCGGTTTGTCGGAAAATGAAGTGTGCCGGGGACTCCATTGGTCTTACGGAGTGGTTCAGGTCAATTAGCTTTCGATCAGATTCTTCCTTGAATCTCGAAAGTTCCAATGCAAACAAGGAGCTTTCATTCCTAGTTTACTAGACCTAATTATTGTCTTTCCAAGACAACACACGTTATAAGGTTTTGATCCCCCCTATAATTTCTAAAGGGCTCGCGCCATGCGACAGCATGGTCTCTCTAACGATCGCGTGCGTTCGTAAGTCCATTGCAGATCTGGGGTAACTTGCTCGCAATCCATAGGAGTGTACTTGAGACTAGTAGGTTGGTTCCTTCCAACATTACTCCGGAAAGTAGAAGATACCTCCTTTCAAGACGTGTCGTCCAAAGGGTGCAGTCGGATGCTTGATGTCGTAGCTACTATTGTAAGAGATTTTGGTTGGGGACAAATGATTTTCCTAATCATTTTCAAAGTTAATACACAAGGGAATAATATATCTTTCGATGTTTGAAGCGTCCTGTTGCTTTAGCCATCATCCTAGGGATGGTAGGCAATACTCATACCCAAATGAGTTCTTGAAGCCTTCTATAATGATTGTCAGAACCTCGGAGTCGAACGACTATCTTGCTCAAAGATGATTGGAAAATGGGACGTCGTGTCGCTTGACAACCTTCTTCAGATAGATTCTGCTACGCCATTCCATTATCCGCAGGGATGCGCGGATTCCGTCAGTTGATTAACTATTATCCAAATAGTATCTTGGTTGCAACGAGTCCTGTGGACACCTTAAGATGAATTCCTTAGCGTTGAGCTCCCATTTCCAATGGGTATCTAGGATTACATTAGTACCTCGGAGCCTTCCGGTTTCGGTCTTAATCCTTTGAGTACGTCAAGTGTTTACTAACACAGGTAGATTTTCAGCCCTCCTATTAGGCTGACGAAAACTCTTTCATAATACCGTGACACCTTGTCAGATATAGTATGGATGAAAAGCCTAGACTTGTGTGCTTGTCCAAACCTAGTTCTTCATGTCTTTATCTTTAGGCACACCATAGTCTATTTGTGAAGTAGCGAGCTTCATGGGATCTTTCCACAATTTGCTTCTCCATTCTTCGCAGACATTCTTCCTTCAGGTCCTTGTCCTTGAGGGCTTCAAGATGAGCGTTACATAGCCGATGAGGGGCTAGTGTGCAAGGTCATATCAAGCACTTGAACTTGACGTGGCTAAATCCTTTTCTTCCAATTCGGGCGTTGGCATCGATATTAGCCTTACTAGGGTGATAATGGATTAAACAATGAGCAGTCTTATCTATCACTGTCGTCTCATGTTTAACTCTTCCCGTGAATCTTCAGTCGTCGAGAGGCATAGGCAATATAATTCCTTTGCTTATATCAGCACGCAACCTAAACTTTTATGTGACGTGTCGCACTATACTACCAAGTCCTCAGTTCCTTCAAGAAGGATAGGAGCGATGCTTTGCGAGGTTTCTATTTCGATAACTGGAAAAGCGGCTTCAGGGTTTGCATCCTATTCGGAAATTCTTGCCTCCTTGAGTTGAAGCGGTCAGAGCTGGGTCTTCATCTTGAAATTCTCAACGAACCATGATGGTAATTCTCATGACCTAAGGATTGTACCTCGCGAATCCATAAGTCACACTTGGAGACTTTCACGGACAATTCTTCCTTCCTATGCAGCTCCAGGATAAGTCTCGAGTGTTACCCGTGTTCTTCCTTATTACGGGAGTAGATTAGGATATTATTAGCGAACACGGTGACACGTTTATCCGTGATTATTTTGCACGTATGGTCCATGAGCTAACGAACACGGCAGATGCATAGGTCTAATCATCACGCGTCCTAGTTGTCGTCTTGGCAACGTCTTCAAGTAGCCTCTACTTTAACTTCTTCATAACAATATGAGTTAGAAATAACATGGCGTCCTTCGCGAGTGTATCTCCGGGCCTTTGTGCCGGAAATAATATTTAACTTGGTTTTCGTCCTTTACACTTAGGGTCTTACCATAGCCAGTACTACCTTGAGTACCTTCTCAAGATGAATGATCCTTACGCGAGCTTTAGATGACTACTCCAATAATTAAGTCGAAACTTTCCAGTTTGACAGGGAGCAAGTTGACGTCGAATGAATGATCCAATACGCACTAAAACTTCAAATAAATCATGACAGCTTAAGTCAACTAGTTCTACGAAGTACTTAGTGTCTAGGATAGTAGGGGAGATTTTAGTTAGGGGACTAAAATCAATAGACACAAGTATTTTAGTTGTCCTAGTAGTGCGTAAATCATAAGCATGATGGTCGATTAGGGAGGCACGTACTCGTGACACGGTTGGGGTCTCGTCAGGTACTTCCTATGACAGAAAGTTCTACCTTTAGCTTCTTTAGCCTTCCTGGTTTTCGACCTTGGGACAATCTTTCCTTAGATGTGATGCAAGTCCATATGCGCGTAAATATTTGCCACTGCTTCGGACGTCCAATAATTCTCGTCATGGTGGTCGGGTGCTAGTCACTACAATTCAGAACTGATGCAGCTTCTCTGTGTACAACTTCCTTGTTGTAGACTTGCCTTCCTGACGCATAGCTAGATGAGTCCGATCAGGTGTCAGATAATTAGCATTCTTGAGCGTCGTTGAGTTGGATGGCATTGATACGGTCCTGTGGGAGATTCTTCATAATTGCAATGGTGACTTCAAACGTCCAGGCAATTACTGCTTTCCGAGACAGTAGGCGGGGGTTGCTTAGTCATAGCAGCTTGTTGTTTTATGCGTAGGTGCGAGGAGAGTGGCTTTATTTCGCGAGTCCATTACGAAATCAAGCCTTGTGCTTGAGGTGCTGGTCCATCAACTTAGGCATGATCCTTCTCTTAGAAATGCTTCCTTTAAACGTCTTGACCTCTAAGTTATGAGGTCGGTTGTTGATACGGGTGCGGCAGTTGATGCTTCTCTAAATTTCGCGAATGCTGAGAGTATCCTTTCCGTTCTCTTGGCGGGGAGTTAAGCGTTCAATCCCGATGGCGGGCATTGGCCAGTTGCTGCCGCTTAGCAGCGGTCTCAGCAAGAGTAAGAAAGAAAGAGAAAAGAGAGAAAGAGAGAGAGGGAGAGAGAAAGATCGCTACTCAATGCGGTATGAAGGCAGGCTTCCCAAGCGTGACGAAATGAGACATGTCCGGAGTCGTCCACGTACAGCAGGAATAGCTCCAGTAGACGCAACAATTTTTGGTAGTTGTATAACTAGCCATTCCTTGGCTCGTATGCGTCCTTTCGTTTGTTGATGCCATCGTCGGAGACTGGCGGTTACTGATGAGACGTTCGTGTCTCGGTGTGTTCGTACTCATCCTCGTGTGTCAGACAGAATAATAGGGGTAGACAAGGTTGTGACAAATTTCCAGTGTTATAGGGCAGTTTGTAAGCAAGTAAGCACGTATACAAGCAGGGTGAATGCAACATGAAATGCACACGCAAATGAGTCTAGTAGAGCAAGGTTATAGTCTAGGTCCTACTGATGCAACCTAGTTCGCTATAACCACGGCTCTGATACCAATCTGTCACACCCTGAACTTTCGGGAACGGAGGCGTGTGACGTCATGGAGTCATAGTCATGGATATATTGAACGACCTCTATATGATTTAAACAAAAGGAAACGTCTTGATTTATACAAAATGTCTTACAAGATGCAGCGGAAAGTAGTGATAGTAAAACAATGATTGTAAGAGTACAAAAGTTGATGTTTAAATAGTATGACGATTCCAAGTTGATGAAATTGAGATGAAAACTCCAAAATGCGCTAAGTGTTGACTATGACACCAAACAACATGCAGGTCCTAATGATGAATGTCATTCCAAGCAAGCAGCAGTTAAATACCTGAGAATTCATGAGCTTAAAAAGGTCAACATAATGTTGGTGAGTTCACAGGTTTGATGATTCTACAAATGGTTTGTAAACAGTTTAAGGCATACAAAAACATGTAGTAAAAGAAGTCGTGTAAGTCAAGTCTTACACAGTTTAATGAAAGGCTAGTGCATGTCAGGTTTTGCACAGTTTGTTTGAAAGGCTTGTGCACATCAGGTTTGCACGGTTTAATGAATGGCTTGTGCATAGTCAAGTGTTTGCACGGCTTAATGAATGGCTTGTGCCATCACGGTTTGCACGGTACATTACTCGGCTTACAGTTGTTGTTGTTATGATCTCACATGAACCTCAAATTCGAACACTAACTGTTTACCCACTCATGGCATTCTATCCCATGAAATACCGAATCGGAGCAGAATAACTGACGTGTACCCCTTGACAATGTACCGGAGTCAGGATTGGAGCTACCAATCTGGGCAGGGGTGTCAACCCAAATAGATCTATTCACTAGTTATCGTTTCGTACCAGAACTAATCGAATTTAATTAATAGTGGGGTTTTGTTGTACAAACGTTTATAACGAAATGTACCCTTGTTTGGGATACGGAAAAGAACATGTAATCATACGTCTGTACAGTCAACCATAATGTCAAGTAAAAGTTTGTTTGTTGGATTCAGGAATGATCCCCCAAGATATTTAAAACAGTTTAAAAGAAAGGGGCATCTGTATACAAGTCAAAAGAATGTATAAAGTTTAATGTTTTCATGAATTCTCCCCCATAGTTAAAAACAGTAAAGGAAAAGGGGCCGTGAAACTCACCTGATCGAGACGAAATAAGGACAAGTATGCAAATCCGGAAACGAGGTATGCAATTAACGTCCTAATAATAATAATAATAAGACAATGTATATATATAAGGCATTTGGTCATTGAGTAACAATAAAGTCACCCAAACGATACCGGTCAAGTCTTGATATAATATCCCGTTTGTATTGGTTTTGAAAGTTCATTTGATTATATTTATTGTTCAAATAAATATACGAAATTGATACTTATATTTGTGTCAAAATAAATATAAAGGAAAGTTAAATCAATCAACAAATCAATTTAACTCAAAGAAATCAATCGAAATAATAATGTCTATTATTTATAGGTAGATTTATATATGTCATGACTTAAACCTTTCATAATTATTTGGCAAAATAATTATATAAATATTTTCAAGTGAAAATGTGTGACAAGGTTTATTGAAATAGTATAAGTTGGTTAAAAATAAATACAAGTCTTTGTATTTATACTTATACATTTATAAAAGATTTTATAGATTCATTTGACAAAAGTCATAATCATGTTAAGTTAAGATGACCATCTTTTGATAAGTTGAAAGTATAAGTGTTAAAATAATTATATGTTCAATATAATTATTTGACGTTTAGAACGTCGAAAGCGTTTTACGTTACCACTTAAAAAGCGAACGTTTTTATTTAGAAATCGTCAATGGTTATTTTCCAAGTCAAAACGTTTGGTGTCGAAATGTTTAAATATTTTATAACTAAAATATTTATTTAAAGTTGTAGAAAACGTAGTCACCGGTTATGTTTAATAAATAGATTTTTTTTATCGTATTTGGACTTTATATATATTTTTTTAGGAAAATGTCAAGAATGATCTTTTAAGTTAGTTTCAAGTCTTAAAATGTATTTTGGTCGGTTTTGAAATAAGTCACTAGAATTGAGTTTTTCTCGTGCGTATAAATCCGTTTTGATCCCAGTTTTCTCCCTACGCAACGTTTCTCTATTCCGGTCACTTTGGTTTATTTAAGACATCAAAAATATGTGTCGAAAACGTGTTGGGATCAGATCTGATCTGTGACAATTTTTAGCCTATTTTTATAAATAAAAGTCCCATTTTATCTTATAAAAATCATCAACTTGAAACTAGACTTTTAGGAGTTGATCAAAGTTTATAAAAATACCTTTTCATAAATAAAAATCTATATAATAAAGTCCAAATGATTTGTCATAAATGTATTTTTACTTGACTTAGTAAAAATATAAAATCTATTTTAAAGGCTTTGGTGAAATAAATTCACCAACACAATAAAGTCTTGAGTTTTGGTGACTAGTTTTATAAAATAAACATATTTTATAACAAGTTGACTTGATATTATTTAATAGAATCCAAGTCTTTTTAAGGTTCAAAAATACAATTATTCCATGTCTTTAGGAATATTTGATTTATTAATTTATAAACAAGTCTTTGTTTATCAAAATTAATTCCATGGTTTTAGTTGGTCATCTAACTTGTTAAATGATTATGTCTTATATCTCCATGACTTATCAAGATTTTCTACTAACACATAAGTGTTAGGATCAAGTCATGGGTTTGTTTACCACAAGTTAATGTTGTTAGATCATTTATTTAAGTCATGAGTTAGTATATATATAACAAGTAAAAATAAATAATCTACTAGCCAAGCTAGGACCTTTATGTTCACCAAGGGAACAAATCTTACTAATACTTGAAGTATTAGGACAAATCAACTAACACATTAGTGTTAGGACCAAGATAATTAAATAACAAGTAAATAAATTGCAAGAAATTAAATAACAAGTAATTAAATGCAAGATAAATATAAATGATCTAGGTTTTGATACACAATACTCCCAATTTGGTTTCTTTAGTGTAGAACCTCACATCTTGGCTTTCTTTAAGCCTTAAGACACCAAGATGTGTTAGATCAAGTCACTTGTATTATTAACCCAAGTGTTGGTTGTTTTAGAGGATTAGAGAAAGAAAATGGTTTAGTTAAAGTTATATCAAGACTTGTTGGGTGATTTGGGTGATAGAAAATATAGGAAAAGAGGGTTAGAATACTCACAAAAGAGTAAGGAGAAGAGGTGGTGGCTCATGGTGGTTGAGTGGTGGCGGAGCGGCGGCTAGGTGGTGGCGGCCGGTGGCCGGCGGTGGGAGGGTGGTGGTGTTCGGCCAAACCGAACTAAGGGAGGGAGAGAGTGGAAGTTGGGGGGAGGTAGAAGATATGGGGAGGTGCAAGGAAAAGTGAAGGCCTAAGCCCTCCTTTTATACTAATTTTGGAGTAAATTGTCCAAGGGTTTATAGTTTTGTTTAGGAGGTTATAAGGATTATGGATGACAACTAATCAAGTAGGCTAATTAGGCATGTGGGTTTTATAAAAATATCTAGATTTTTATAAAGTGTAGGTGATTAAAAGAGATGGTGACTTTTTATAAAAATTCCATGGAGTTAGGAATTATTAAAAGACTAGTTTTTATAAAAAGTTTACATGAAGCCACTAATTTTTATAAAGTTTTAGTTTTATAAAAATTACAAGGGTGGTGGGCTTTTATAGAAAAATTTGGTTGGGTTTAATCTTTAAAAATTGGGCTTCAACTTGTTGGGCCGAAATATTTTAAGAAAATATAAGTTTGGGCCGGTTGGGCCTTGGGCCGAAAGTGGGCCGAGAGGGTGGGCCGGAGACGGGCCGGATCGGGCCGGGTAACCGGGCTGGGCAATAGGTTCTCGGTTCGGTTACTGGGCCGGTTAATGGGCCGGCTGATCGGGTCGGGTTACGGGTCGGCGGGTTGGGTCAAAACGCTCGTTGGGTTATATCGAGTCATCGGTAAGATTTTCGGGTCGAACGGATAAGTTTTCGAGGTTGTTGGGCCTGACTGGGCCCAACGGAGTTACGGGTTCGAGGTTCGGTTGCGTTCGGATTTTTCTGAGTGAAATGGGTTGAGGAGTTCAAGTCTTGACAAAACTTTTGATGATATAAAAATTTACTTAAATTTTTGACGTGTCGAACAGTCAGTTCGGACACTCGGACGGAGAATATATAAAAGTCATATTTTATATATTTTTCTTGTTGTTAAAATTCCACTAAGTCATTAGTGGATTTTCTTGATTTTTAAATTGAATGAAAATCGTTGATACAAACTCGGGAATTAATCAGACAGTTATATATATATATATTCTAGTTAACAGGCAGTGATCAGATAATTAACAGATAAAGCACGTATTAACGGTAACGGTAAAAGTCAAAGTAACGGGTTTGACCTGGAAATTTTTACGGGTTGTCACACTTATTCTCCCTTGGTGCACGCTGAGGGTTTTTAACCCTAAAACACGCCAAGAGGCTCGCTCTGGGAACCGCAAAGCCCTGCAATGTCGTTCCATCATGGCTTCCATATCTACTTGGGGTGGAGAGGAGGGTATTGACCAGCTGATTGATAACATCCTTGAAAACCCCGTTTGTGGGCCAGGGGGGCCTCCTGATACTGCTTCTGACAAGTCGGCTGCGGAGGGGTCCAACATAAACCGCTGCATCCGGAAAATTGCGGACGGTCACTTTACTGTCGCCGTTAAAGTTCTCTCTTCGTCTGGGGTTGCGCCTTTTGGACCTGCCACCACTCGGGTTTTGGAGGAGAAGCATCATGTGTTACCACCCCCCTCCTTGCCGTCTGAGCCCCATACCGAGCCCCCACTTGTGGCTACCACCGAAGTTGTTTTGGCTTGCATTAAATCGTTTCCCAAGGGGACCTCGTGCGGGAGGGACGGGTTGCGGGCCCAGCACCTTCTGGACAGCCTCTGCGGGGAAGGGTCTGCCATTGCTAACGGCCTCCTCGGGGCTATTACCTTGGTAGTCAATTTGTGGTTGGGGGGGAGGTGCCCCCTCGGCCTGGCCGAGTTTGTGGCGTCGGCCCCTCTCACACCTCTGCTAAAACCTGATAACGGGATCCGGCCCATCGCTGTCGGCACCATATGGCGGCGGCTGGTTTCTAAAATTGCTATGAAAGGAGTCGGGAAGGAAATGGCTAAATATCTCGGGGACTTTCAGTTTGGGGTTGGGGTGCCTGGGGGAGCTGAGGCTATCCTGCATGCGGTTAACCGGTTGGTTGCGGGGAAACATGATGACAGCTCGCTGGCTATGCTTACTGTTGACTTTTCCAACGCGTTTAACGTAGTGGATAGATCGGCCTTACTACGGGAAGTGCGATTAAGGTGCCCGTCTATATCTCCATGGGTCGACTTTCTCTACGGTCAGTCTGCGCGGCTATACTTAGGGGGAGATCATATTTGGGCTACTACTGGGGTGCAACAGGGAGACCCTTTGGGCCCTCTCTTGTTTGCTCTTGTTCTTCACCCCCTTGCGCACCAGATTCGGGCAAATTGCCGCCTCCTCCTTCACGCGTGGTACCTTGACGATGGCACTCTCATTGGGGATTCCGAGGAAGTGGCCAAAGCTTTGCAGATTATTTCGGAGACCGGCCCCTCCCTGGGCTTGCAACTCAATATTAAGAAGACGGAGCTGTTCTGGCCGTCTTGCGATGGGAGGAAGAATCGGTCGGGCCTCTTCCCCTCGGGCATCAGTAGGCCGGCCCTAGGGGTAAAGCTCCTTGGAGGGGCAGTCAGTAGGGATGGTGGGTTCATTGAGGGGTTGGCCTCCAAGAGGGCTTCTAACGCTGTCGCTCTAATGCACCTCCTTCCCAAGATTCGGGACCCGCAATGTGAACTCCTCCTGCTTCGCTCTTGCATGAGTGTTTCCAAGCTCTTTTTCGGCCTGCGGACATGTCCCCCCGCCCACATGCAAGGGGCGGCCTCCTGCTTTGATCAGACCCTGCGCGAGACAGTTGAAAACATTGTGGTCTGTGGAGTGGCTTATTTTGGGGACCTTCAGTGGCGGCTCGCTTCCCTGCCTATCCGGCATGGAGGGCTCGGGGTTTCTTCGGCTATGGAGGCCTTGTCTTATGCGTTTGTAGCGTCTAGGGCCCAATCCTGGGGGCTGCAGGACCACATCTTGCGGGAGAGCGGGGTCTGTGGCATGGACTCGGATTTTACTTTCGCTCTGGCGGCCCTGCGCGACATCGTACCGGGTTTTGATTCTAGCGGTTTCTCTGACAAGGACACCGCCCCCCCAAAACCCCAACATGTTTTGGCGAATGCCCTTTCCAGCAAAGTCGTGTTGGATATGGAAACCTGGTTTAATATGAATGCCAGACAAAAAGCGGTGTGGAGCTGTCTTCGTCAACCACATGCCCAAGATTTCCTCCATGCTCTCCCCATTGACGGGCTCGGGCAGCGCATGTCGTCGGTCGAATACCGATCTATCCTCAAGTACCGGCTTATGATACCCCTCTTTCCCGCGGACGAGAAGTGCCTTGTTTGCCGCAAGGCGTGTTTGGACTCGTTTGGGGAGCACGCGGTTCACTGTAAAGATCTCCCCGGGTTCAAGTACCGTCATGACTGGGTTCGGGATGTGCTATTTGACATTTTCAGAAAGGCTGGGATTTCAGCTAAGAAGGAAGCCCCCGTCAACTTCTTAACTGACCCAAAAGAGGGGCGTTCGACCCTTAGACCGGCGGACATCTTGGTGTTTGGGTGGTCAAGGGGGAAGCACGCTTGCATCGATCTGACTGGGGTCTCTCCCCTTGTGGGCTTTGGCTCTGGAGTTTTCACGGCGGGGCAGGCTGCTGCTAAGGCGGCTGCGGGCAAGGTGAACAAGCACGAGAAGGCATGTCTCGAGAATCAGCATGTGTTTGTCCCCTTTGCTTTTGACACGTTCGGGCACCTCGCGTCAGAGGCTGCGGACACACTTGGGCGGATCCAGAAGGTTATGCATGGACATATAGTGACTCCTAGAGCTAAGCAACTTGTTTTTATCCGCTTAGGTTTTGCTATTCAAAAAGGGCTTGCGGCGCAGCTTGTTGTCCGCTTGCCCTGTATGTCGGACTGAGTTGTAACCTTTATTTTGGGTGTTTAATATATTGATTGCACTTAAAAAAAAAATTCCTTATATTTATCTCTTAAACTTTAGATATAAGGTTTAAATATAAAGATACTGATATATGAGAAAAAATTAATATTTCTTATATTTTTTTAAACTTAAAGATAAAGTATAATATAAAGAAGGTGATGTGAATGCTAACCATCACTAATGCAAAAAGCTAAATGCACTCACAAACACTCCTAGTCAGCTTCCAAATCAGATCTTCACAAATCCACATCATCAAATTTTATATTTATGTTTAAAAATTAAATAAAATATTTTTTAGTTATTATTATTAAATTTATAATAATATATTTAAAATAATAAATTTATATCACAAATCAAAGATTATAAAAAATAAACATTAAATTTCAAAACAAGAAAATAGTTATATATTGGTTTTGCAAAGTAAGTTGAATAAATATTTAAAAATGATTTTAAACTAAAAGTAATGTGATGTATAAGTCGTTAAAACACATAATGTACAACTTATTATTGCATTTGACATAAACTGAATAAAATATAAGAAAACTAATTGTTTTTAAATGCAGCCCCCTCTAGTACAATCCTTTAGCCCTAAGTTTAAATTAAAAAAAAATAAGCACCGGTGTCAGAGCATTCACGGTAAGTTCTCTAAAAAATATGTGAGTGTAAATCTGTAAAATTTAAGGTTTGGTTGTGAGTGGTTGTGAGTAGAGGAGAGAAAGTTTTTAGCAAATCTGCATATTTGACAAAAAAAAACTGTTGATTCGCAAAATTTGAGGATTGGAAGAGAGAGAAACGGTAATAATAAAGGTATAAAAAATATTATTTAATTATGGTTGTGAGTGAAAGAGAGAGAAAAAGTAATAATTAAAACATAAATTATAGGGATAAAGATAAAAAACATGTTATGAATACTCTTATTTCTAAACGAGTCCAGACGAGTTGACTTCACTAATTGACAGTTGACTTATTTGTAATGTAACAACACCCATCGCTTCTAAAGGTGTTCGATCTCAATAATAACAAAATTACAAAACACAAAAAGGGGACTCGTAAAGATTCTATCAAAAACACAAACACACGATTTTTTTTATTGATGAAAAGGACACACCTAAAAATATTATCCTAAGAAACCTGGACCAATCTTGGTAAACAAGTTTCATAATCCTACTCAAACTCAAATTTCTATTTGATCTTGCTTCTCAGAGCTCGGTTCTTGCTACTTACTAGCCTCTTGGCCTAGCTTGCTCTCTTTCCTAATCCGTTTGACTTTCTTGATTTTCATATTGGATCTTGCTTTCTTGTTCTTGCTTTCTCTTATTCTTACTTTTTTAATGACGACCAACAAACAAACGTCCTATTCTAGTAATCCAGTACCAACAATATTAACTACCCTTTGTTTAGTTAATTATCATTAGAATAACACCCTCCATCCTTCCTTATTCATTATACAGACACTTAAACTTATTTTACCTTTTTTTTTGTTAACAAATAGTTTGCTTGATATGCTGCTGCTGTTATGGGTTCATTTTCAGCTCAGTTTCAAGTTAAAGCCGAGTCGGCTCATTTGAAATTCCAGTTGGCCTTCGCTCGGCTCATGATCAACCATAGTTTTCATAACATGTGTTAAAAAGACAATCCATTCCATAACACACACAACCCAAAACTAGTTTAAACCATATGGACAGAATTACATCCTTGTCACAAAATCCACCATAAACATTATCAAAACCCATGGAAATACAAACTCAAATATGCACAAATTCAACCATCATAAAACTAGTTTAATTAGTCATAAGAAATAAAGTTCAAGATCACTAACCTTTGAACTCATTTCAAACTACCTGGGTCCTGATAATTCGACCGCGTGTAAATTCTCAGTAGAATCAAGAATCCAGTCAGAATTAGGATGCGGTGCAAGATCAATCTCTTGGCGGTTAACTTCCACTTTCTGCCACTCGTCCCATCTTTCAGCCAACCCGTCACCTTCCAGCATTCTAACCACATCAGACATTTTGGGTCGTTCCATCGGTGAGCCTTGTGTGCATAGCAATGCCACCTGGATTAACTGCTCCACTTCTGAATCGATGTAATTGGTTTCTAGATCGGGGTCCACTAGCATTTCTAGCTTTCGTTCCTTTAAAAGCCCTTTAACCTGAGACACACAAATACAGAAGTTTATGTTGAGTTTTTATAAGTTTAGGGGCTAAAAGTATTTTTTTTTAAGCATACATCATGACTGATTTAACAGTAAAGGATTTACCAATCGGACAACCATGTTTTCATGTCAACCAGGACAATAAAAAACGCATTTTGACCCAACCCAATTAAACACGTTATCGAACCCACTTGCCCATTTTTCCATCTCTAATAGTTCTTGGAAAGGGGTAAAAAAACAGTAAAACATTTAGAAGTTTAGACAGAGTTAAAATACATACCCAATCAAGTAACATGACATCATCATCGTTAGCAAGTCGAGCAAGATCAAAAGCCCGTTGACCCGTAATTAGCTCCAACAGCATAATTCCATACCCAAAAACATCTGTTTTTTCAGATGATTTTCCGGTTGAGAGATACTCGGGGGCAATATGACCAATTGTGCCACGTACAGCAGTTGTCACATGTGTATCTTTATAATCCATTAATTTAGCCAGCCCAAAATCCCCAACAACAGCCTCAAATTCTTCATCCAGTAATATATTTGCAGCTTTAACATCGCGATGAATGATTTTGGGGTCGCAATGGTCATGCAAATAAGAAAGCCCACGGGCCGATCCCAACGCAATTCGTTTTCGAGTTGGCCAGTCTAAAGGTGCCTCATTTGGCGGTCGTTCTACAAACATGAACATATGACAAACAATTATTATTCAAATTGCAAAAAACAAAATTTAAATTACCATTGTAACAACTTATTTTTCGTCAATTTAAAACTACAATCATTATTAAAAATTAAAAAAACAAGAGAGAGAAGTGTTTATAGTTCAGCCCAACCAACCCAACCCGTATTGATCCATAAAAAAAGTACATATTTTGTAACCTCAAAATAGATAAAAATAGATAAAAAAAGATAAATTATACCTCTCAAACATGAAGCTACACTGCCATTAGCCATGTATGGGTAAACAAGCAACCGTTCAGTTGGTGTCATACAAAATCCCCTTAACCGAAGCAGATTACGGTGTACCGCCATACTAATCATCTCAACTTCAGTTTGAAATTGGAGCTCGCCACCTGGTGTTCGTTCTTCTTTCAATCTTTTCACTGCAACAAGTGATCCATCTGCCAATCGCCCTTTATAAACTTTCCCAAATCCACCTCTACCCAATATGTTTTTGTTGCTAAAACTATCGGTCGCAACTTGTAGTTCCCGCAAGGAAAACCTTTTAAGCTGTCCCAAATGAACTTCAGGATCTTCTTCAGCTGCATAGGAATGTTTAAAATTAATATCAATATTTAGACCATAAATAACTATCTTCATTTTAATTATATGCGTCAGTTTTTGACCCGTTTACTTATGAATGGTTCAATCTACATTAACAAGTTTATGGCCGACAATTCTTGATAAATATTTGTAAAAAAACTTAGTGGACGAACTAGTGTTTGCATCATTGCATGTCAACCCCTCCGACCAGACCCATACTATAAAATGACCCTCAATTTGAACCAGGTTTCTGACCAGGAACCCAACCCATCAGATGAGCCAGATCACTAACCAGGTACATCAAAGAAAAATTCTTGGGGTTTCCTACGCCGCCACCATGCAAATGCAATGGCGGGAGCGGCAAACAGTAGAGCAGCTCCAGCAGCCACCCCTCCAGCTATGGCTCCAGTAGCACTGTTACCACCTGAAAACATAAAACATTGTAAGGGTATTTAAATGAGCTTTTTATTAGTAATTATGTAATATTACAAAACAATAACAAAATCCAGTATAGAAAATAATGTTTGGATGTTCTTTTGCCGCTAGAAGTTGTAATAATCACTTTAAAAAAAGGTTTATAAGTAATAATACTTTACCCTTTGATCCCAAAATAATGAGCTGATAATAATTGCAAGCAGGGTACCCAAACAATAAAAGGTATTAAGGTAATTATCATTTAATATTGTTCAAAATGCATAACCAAACACCCCCTGAAACGAATTATCAGAGACTATAACTGGGGCAATTACCTGGCAAAGAAATTGGGGGTGGCTGCACAAATGGTGGAGGTGGAGAGAATGGAGGAGATCCCGGGCATGGGCGGCCGGTTACCGGGCCACAGAGATCCAGGTTGTTAGCAAAACTTAAAGATACAAAGAAAATAATTAGTTGTATTCTTAGAACCCTAACTCATAAGTATGAAATGAGTTCATATATTATTAGCAAAACCTGATGGGTGTAAACAGGGAGAAGGAGCCATTATCCGGAACTGATCCTGCGAGACGGTTGTTTGATAGATCCCTGAATCACAAATTATTATAATGCTGTACAGTTAAGCAGTGAATAAATATGGCATTTAAAATCCATTTAGTTATAATTGGGTTGATTCTGGTTACTTTTTCTCTAACGGATCAAAAGTGGAAAATCAAAACAAATAGCTCAAAAGAAAACTGATCGAATTTAGTTTGTGGGGTAGTTTAGGAGTATGATAGATTTTCAGTTAAAAAAAAAAAAAAAACGGATCGACAGGCACCTCAAATAAAAGTTTAGTGCTTTAAAACATCCAAAATCATTTCATTCATAATAGTTAGATAACTAATCGAATAATGTAATTCATATAAGTGAAAGCTGAGAGGGAAAATTACTCACAGCACTTGTAATGATGTAATATTAGTCAACTGCATAGGGATTGGACCAGTCAAGCTATTATTGTTAAGCCGCCTACAAACATCACAGGAAACACCAAGCATTTCATGATATAAGTCATATAACACTTACTTTTTAACGTGTATAGTTTCAAGATCATAAACGACACAAAAATAAAATCTTTTATAATAATTACCAACAGTAATTCAGAGAATGGAGTAAGTAAACATACAGAAATCTCAACTTTGATAGTCTCCCCAATGTGACTGGAATGGGCCCAGAAAAACTGTTGAGGTAAAGATCTAAGCTCACCAAATTGGTCAAATTTCCAAGATCGTTAGGAATCGGGCCACTTATGTTATTACTGTACAATTCCCTGTAGGATGACATCAATATCATATATTAAAATGATCTAACAGTATGGATAAAATACATTTATCACAACAGTAAGGTGATTATATTGACTTACAAGTATTGTAAATTCTTTAACAGACCAATCTGTGGAACCAATGTACCAGATAGAGCTGCATTTCCCAAATCACTGAAAATTTATAGTAAACAAAGAGGTTATGATCTATTTACTCACAAAATATATTGCTTTTTTAGAACAGCCAACTCACACAGCCTATAAGTCAACTTCTAAATCTACACTGAGATTAAAACCCTCAACTTGTGAGGAACACAATATTTTGTCATGAGTGAAACTTACACTCGAATAACACTATTATCATTGTTGCAGGTCACATGAAACCATGTGCAGGGATTTACAAGGGTTGGATCCCAGCTTTGGAGCACACCATTTGGATCATTTAAATTAACCCTTAGACTATGCAAAGCATCACCTGTAAGAAACACTTGCCAAATCAATACAAAACACAAATCATGATAAAGATTTACTGATTATTTTCAAGATAAGATGATCAAATTCAGAGAAATCCATAAGAATTGCTATAAGAAAGCTGATTACTGATTCTTATACTAAATTTTGCAACCTTATATCACGAAACCTAATTCAGCTCTCTGAGCAAGAGTTCGAGAAGTTACTGGTCCAGATGAAATTCTGATTTCAAAAGGATCCGGTGGACTCCAACTGAAGACTCTAGATCAGCCTTGAAAATCCATTGAAATATCAAGAAAGACCATGAAATATTAATAATATTTCCACAAAAAAATCTTAGATACTTTGATAAAATAATCTAGAATTATTGTATAAAAAATGTGTAGAATTTACTAGATGTAGAACCATCTAAAATCACTTAACATGTCTGGAAATGTTACACTGACCCTAAATAAGCATGCAATCAACCTAAAACAACTTAAGCTAGACCAAAACAAATCTAAAGCCATGAAAAATGGTATTTTTTTACTATGCATCTCGTTTTGTAAGCGCCTTGCGCCCAGGCTCAACTGCAAGGCTCACCATTTACACCTTGAGTGTGCCTTTGGTCCCGTTTGGATATCAGTTAACAATGCCACAATTCTTACACAAGTACTTGGAAAGTATACTTGTAACTCTCTCTTTCAAGTAATATTTGATTACCAAGCTTGCATTTCCACTATAGTCAATCATTACTCTTTGGAGTCAAACACTTAACTTAGAATTCCACATCTAAATGGCACACTTGAGTCCAAAAAAAAATATAACTCACCCTAATGGCCCCCTAATTTGGAAGATAAAACCTCAAAACACAACAAAACAAAAAAAATCCAAAATTTAAAATTTATTACAAAAAAACAAGCATGAATAGGATAAACAGATAAACAGATAAACATAGACAGATAATCCCACCTTCCAAATTTCCACAAATTCGCTTCACTGGATGAACCACGATGAGCAAGCACACCATAAACAACTTCAAACCTTCTCTCCCCATCACATTCACACAAAAAGTTTTCCACTTTTCAGAAACTAAACTACACAATTTCAACTATCATCTCTCAGATCCAAACAATCCGCACCAAAATGCGACATTCCAAACCAAACCGCAAAACCCTAACTTCAAAACCCCCAAATCTCCTCAAATCACCACCATTGCGAGATGAAAAAACACCAACAGGAACAGAACCTAAAGCCTGATCTGGCGAACACTAAAAGCGAAGAGATAGCAGAGATTAATTTACGAAATTTCGCCTTTTTACGTGTCTTGATTTGCTAAACTTTTCATCTATCTGCTGAGAAAGAGTGTTTATGTTTTCTCTCTCTACTGCGAAGTGTGTTGGAGAGAATAGAAGCAACTTTTGGAGCGTGGCAGTGGCTTTTGAGAGCTGACTGCCCGAATAGGGCTGCCCGGTCTGCCCGTGACTCTACCTTGAAAAAACGGTTCACGGTATCAAGCGGCCCCGTAAGTACACGTGTATATTAGTTTAATTACACTTTTTTTATAAATTGAATTTGGTAGTCTTTGTTCATATGTTCCAACGTTCCATCAATCAAAAACAACATAGCTTCTTGGGAATATATTTTTTAAGTATAGATCTGCTGTTGAAAAAGAAGATGTATTTTTTTAAAACGTGACATTTTGTATATCACTTTTTTTTAAGAATAATGTTATACCATTTGTTTTTTATATTACGGGACTTAAACCCTCTAAATAAAGAAACACCTTGTTAGATATCTAGATATTACTATCTGCAACTTTCATTGGGGTGTAGTGGTAGGAAGCAAGTGTTCTCTACTTGAGGCACAGGTTTGATTCTTACGGGCAACACTTTGGAATAGGCATTGGTGATGAGGGGAGACTTGGGCTGAAAGGTCATGAGTTCGATCTCTGAACTCTCAAGTTTTACTACCCGACAGCTCGCGGAGGTGGATTTTCCCTGGAATGAGTTCAACTGGTGTAAATAGTCCCCGGATTTTCCGGGACATTCGTTGGTCGTTCAAAAAAAAGATATTACTACCTTACAAACCTTTTGATGATATTTGTATGTCACTTGAATTGTATCTTTAAATCTGTATTAAAAGGAGGTTTATTATGGACCCTTCAAAAAATATAGACAGTAGACTTATATACCCTTTATTTGGCATATGAAATTACTTTATTTTGATTGTGAAATTCACCAAAGAGAAAAAATATAAAAAAATGGAGAGATTTTTTTTAGTAAACCTCTATTTTAGTCCTTGAGGTTTGTCATTATAATCCATTTTAGTCCACACGTTTCAAAATATCCAATTTGATCCTCTCACATTTCGTTTATAATCAATTTTAGCCCAATTATTAATTTTCTTTTAAAATAATATCTTAGTTTGACTTTGTTGACCCAACTTAAGGGTATGATTGTCCAATTATTAATTTCTTTTTAAAATAATCTCCTAATATATATTTAAAAAGCCCTTTTTTATACTTGCTGGATGTTTTTTTTAAGAAATACATTTTGGGTTGATCATCCATAATAATTTGGGGAATTTATTATCCCACAGAGATTTCAAGGTTACAAATCTCATCCCCAAAAGGTTACAAGCTAGTTTTGTAAAAAGATGAAAACGCATGAAAGCACAGAGATGCCACATTCTTTGTCTACAAAAAACACAATTAGTATTTACATAAAAGCACAGAATGCAAAAGTGGCTTTTTAAATATATATTAGAAGATTATTTTAAAAAGAAATTAATAATTGGACAAATATACCCTTAAGTTGGGTTAAAAAAAGTCAAACTAAGATATTATTTAAAAAGAAAATTAATAATTGGACTAAAATTGATTATAAATCGAAATGTGTGTCACACCCCAACCGACGGCGGAATATGTCGGGGCGAGACGACTGTCCAGATGCACATGACAACTAGTAATAGTTACCAAATACTTAAACATGCCATTTTCATATATAAACAAAGATCCGTACAATAATTCAAATATAAACATCAAGCATTGATTTAGTGTCTTTATCTAGGTCCGCAATCCTATCGTGATCAGTCAAATAATCCAAATAGTCATCCTGCAACATGTATAAAATAGAGAGTGTCAACTACAAAAGTAGTTGGTGAGTAATCATAGAGTTATGTATATGAAAAGTCAGCGGTTTATGCCATTAAGTGTTGATTCATATGATATATTATAAAAGATTACACTAAAGAATAAAGACTATCCGAAAGAATAAAGACTATCCAAAAGAATAAAGACTATCCATTCACCACTCATAGATATAGATGTTGTGTAACCAAACCTAGACAATAAGGGAGCAATCACCTATTTGAAGACAGGATTATGTCTCAATATCCTAGGTGGGTTGTCAACCAATAGATTTGTATCTATCATTGTTACCACGGCACGATGGTTAATGGTACACAAAAGAATAAAGACTAACCATTCATGATTTAAGATTTACGACTCCCACACTTTAGATATTAGACATAGATACACATAATAAAGAACACACATAATATCATAGAATCGCAGTGATTTCGAATAAGAAATAAAGATTTAGGATTTAGATATATGATATACATGTTGCACCCCGAAATGAGAAAGTGGTTATTAATACTCACTACTCTATCATCATTTGATTGAAGGAATCACCCTTCTAATAATAACAGGAGTTTATATCGCATAATATCCCACAGTAATAAAAGGGGGTATGAGTACTCACATGATGAGCGGATTGAGGATGAACGCTAACGCTGAAAGTGATAATGATAGACCTTGAGATTAGCCTATTAACATAAATAGGCTAAATAAATACAAGAGTAAATTACT
>JBCNJP010000010.1:102802963-102820486 GCA_039602395.1 Deinandra increscens subsp. villosa | reverse complement strand
CAACCATGTTAGTATTTATGTAATTACTAGGTTGAACCTATTTATTACATGGGTAGAATAAATATAAATTATTATAAACTACATTTGTAATATAAATTTATTTATGAGATTAAAAAAAGGGGGAGCCGTTTTTCTTCACACGCACTCCATCATTTCGATTACTTTACACAATTTGAGGGTCCTGAGATTGATTTTGAAGAGATCAAGGCCAAAGGAGCAATGATTTTGGAAGAAGGAGCTTGGAAAAGTGAAGATTTCGGTTTGAGACTTATCATTCTTCCTTGATTTATGTCTAGATCTTGTTCTCTCACCATGTTTATCTCAGATTTCACTTGTTTTCTTATATATTCATGATGCTAGGCTAGATTTCTTAGTATTACTTGGTACTGGATTGAATTTGGGTTTTTGTTGACTTTTAAGTTGACTTTTCCATGTGATTTGATGTTGATGCTATGAGATAGTTTGGGATTGATGGAATGATCATATAAGCCTGTTTATCCTCTGTTGTGATTGCTTGATGTGATTAGATTGCTTAGGATTGAAGAACTTCAACCTAATTAGTGATTTGATCGTTGTTTAGCTTTGACTTTCATTAGTCTTTGTTCAAATGCATGATAGAGACCTTCTATATGATCTTGCAATGATGATTTGAGGTTGATCTTGCATGATATTTGTGTTAATTAAATTGATTAATGTGTTTAGCACACTAGGTTGTTGTTTGATATTGTCGGTAGGTTAGAATGCTTGAGAACTTAAGGTTTTGATCCTCTTGTACGTGTTAAGCATTACCTAGGTTCCAGCGACTCCAATATAGAATTCTACCACGTTATAGGATCCATATTGAGAGACCTCTCGAGTGGTTTGTATTTCGTGTGAGTCTGATTCGCTTCGACCGAAGTGGTTTGACTCTTTAGCTTCAACAATCAAGTTAGCTACCCGGACTTCATTTCAGGATTGCCTAGATAGCGAGGATGTGTCTATAGTCTTAGTTATTGTCACACCCCAACCGACAACGTAATATGTCGGGGTGCAATGATTGTCCAGATGCACATGACAACTAAATTAAGTTGTAATACTTAAAAATGCTAATTTTCATTAATCATTTAAGATGTTGTACAAGAATATTAATGCAGTAATACATATTAAACTGATTTAAAGTCTTTAATCTAGGTCCAACAATCCTAGCGTGATCATAACATAGCTCATGTATAGGTTCCTGCAACATGTATAAGATAAAGTGTCAACTACAAAAGTAGTAAACACAAGTTTAAATAATATACATATAATTTCAATAGGAGCGATATATGTATAACCATATATTTTCATATATATAGTCAAACAAGTAATGAGTTATAGTCAATAAGTGAGCGCATCAAACCCTAGACAACTAGGCTTCCAATCACTTGACGCCTCCAGGCAGGCCAAGTGGGCTGTCAAACCAATAGATCTATTACTGTAACCCCGGATCGGTGTGTTAATGAGTACGCTTCGAGTTCGTGAAATAGAGCATAGTGCTAGAACAAAACTAGTCACAATAATGCACACAAATTTAACATACATAGAACGTATCCAATCAACATATAATCACGTTTGTGGTTTAGAGAAACAATTTGAATATAGAGATACATGTTACACCCCAAAAAGGTTAAAAGATAATGTAGGTATGATTTCTCACAACTCGGATTATCATTCGAATGAATCAGCCATTAGAAATGATAATACGAATTGAATAGTCATAACCAACAATATTATAAGGAGGGGAATTTAGTGGATACTCACCTGATAAGTAGATCGGATATGAGAGATAGAACCAATCTCGAGAGATAACAATCTGAAGATTATCCTAATGAAATGAACATGCTAAATGAATACAGGGAATCACAATGATTACAGTTCTAAGGACACGAGGAATGTAAGGAATGTTATGTCTTATTTGATTAAAAGACCACTTTGCCCTTTATCGAGAAATTAATGATAATGTTTTATTTTATCAACTTTTGACCCATAAATATTTATTATATACATAAACATGATCTAAAACCGAAAATCAAGTCCCAATACCTCCTCGTTTGTTTAATATTAAATATTTATATTTAAAACCCTAATTCCGACATATTTATCAAATAAATAGCAAAATCTTTTATTAACTGAAATAAATTTAGGGCTTTTACTTAAAATATTATTTTGTAATATACCTTAAAAGATTAGCCCTCAATTTAACCCCGTTTGTTTAGTTTTGGCAAAACAACGTTGTGAATACCCTAGTTTTGATGTATTTATTAAATAAATATCAAAACATTTTATAAAATTGTATAAACTTAAGGTTTTATTTATTATAATATCTTATAATATTCCACAAAATATCAAACCTTAGATCAACACTGTTTATTCAATTTGGGCAGAACAACGACGTGAAACACCTAATTTTGACCGATTTTTTAATAAAATACCAAACCTTTAGGAATCATAAAATTGACTTAGGGGTTCTTTAATATATGTTATAACATAGTATTCTTTAAAATTTCAGACCCTAATTCCTTCCCAATTGCCCAGAATTAAGAAAACAAGTTAAGAACCCTAATTTTATGCATGGTTTTAGAACTCGATTATAACAACAAAATTAACAGAAATTGATAGAGGGGTTTTGTAGAGCATACCAAATTATGGAGGACTGCGGGAGATCAGCTCGTAATACCCTCTGGATTGCTCGAATTTGAATGAAGAAGATTCGGTTTAGAACTTAGGGTTTTTGAGAGAAGAATTGGTGAATTGCCGAGTGATTATGGACGATTGGACATGCTATTTATAGTGTTTGAAGTCGCAGAAAGTTACTACAGGTGTATGGGGTGACTAATCGTTTTAAAAAGGACGTGTGGAGATGCCAAACGTGGAGAACAAAATCGAAACTAGATATTTTCGCGTCTGCAATTGGGTCGCGTATCGCGAGAGGGGCTTGGCCACCCTTCGCGTATCGCGAGCCAACTATGGCTAAATGACAGGTTTGGTCCCTACACTTTATATTTGCAGTTTAACCCCTGAACTTCTATTTTGTGCGATTTTAACCCCTGAACATTGAGAAACTTAATATTTTATGCCCAAAAATAGTTTAGAATAATTTTTCATGATTTTTTTAAGTCTCATGACACGTATAATGAGGTATAAAAATACGTATTTGATATATATTTATTTTCTTTTTAACCGTTCGTCCTCGATTTAATTCGTTAGCCTCTAATATTTTACGAGCAACTTATAATGACCTTATAAAACATTATGGAACAATAAAATATGATTTTTGAAGTTTACGTGATCTCGGTTATTAACGGATTTGCACAAAAAACGGTAATTGGGTCGACACAGGTGTTACAGTTATCCCGCTAATTGTCATTTCAGGGGAGTGTCGCATGGATTAGTCAGATTAGAAGTCATCTTTAGACCCCGCGGATTCCTTTCCAGGTAGTACCCTTTTGCTCATCAGAATTTCACCTTAGTTCCCGTTTCTTTGATTCCTCAGTTACTCTAGTAACAAAAAAATATAAATAACAAAATTTACGAAACGGACAAAGTTAAAGGACAAAATATGTAATTTTGTCTAAAATTTATTCTAAACTAGTGGGTGACCCGCCGCGCGTTGCGGCGGCCTCACCATATTTGAATAATGTGATGGCTTAAGATCAAACTGTTAAATCTAAATAGGATTTTACACCAAAGCTTTGCGGCGTGATATAGTAGGAAAATGAAATCATACTTAAGGATTCAGCACCTACGTACAAAGATAAGAAAATCAAAAATAGGACCTTACCACCTAATGGGCTGAACAAAAAGCAGACTCAAAATAGGCCTAAGTAGAAATCACCTACAACAGGAAGAAGACCACCTGTTTCCATGAGAAAAGAGGAAATCAAAAACCAAAAGCAAAAATTAGGCCCTTTTTATTTAAAAGTCCAAATCAGCAACAACACCAAGAAGACAGCTTCATTGTATGAGAAAAGAAGAAACCAAGCCAACATAGCACACATCCATAAACCAAACTAAAGGTATAAATATAGAAGAGGCTAAATCCCATTTACTGATGATCAGATTTCTGAGCTAAGCATTTCCACAAACACTTTGTATGCATATAAAAACAACCATGAAAAACCTAGCATAATACTCACACTACAACAAAACAAAGACTATCTAGCCAAATCATAAATAGATGATCACCTTAGCCAAATCATAGATAGATGATCACCTTAAATAACCGAGAAGAAACATCAGCAGTGACTTCCACCACCTGCACCAGGCCCCAAAAAATACATCAAACATCAACAAAAAAACCATGACATCGTCCAATTCAACAATTCAACAACAATAACAAAAGCAAAACGCAAATTTGGACACTAATTTGTACAACATACCCATCCGGCACATAAAGAACAACCTAAAAAAAATCATACAAAAGTTAGACAAAATAAGTTGGGAAAATGAATAAATATGAGAAAAATGAGAAGTAAGGTATACAATATTGAATGATTTGTTATATTTAAGTGGGCTTTAAGTTGAATAGTATCTTATTTCTGTAAGACATGAACATGTGTAATGCTTGTACATATGTTCACTGTATCTTGTTGGAACTAAAACTGGATATTTGAATCAATACAATATAACAAAATTGACATAATGTTGAATCATAAGAATGTAGCTTTAATGACATAATATAAATTGGAATACTGTTATGACCATTGAAATAACATTATTTGAATTTTATGATAAAATAGAAGAATGTACACAATTGCATGTAAAGGAGGCAAGTTGAGGTACCTGAGTTTTATAATCCATCATGTTACAAAGCATCAAGCATTGTGTGGTTATTTGACCTCAAAGTACCATCCCATCCTACATCCCTGTCCACAACATATAAACCAATAGAAAGAGTGTAGTTGCATATAAACCAATTGCTATTGCAGCCTTTGAAGTAAGTGTAAGTGCATTTGACCAAAGATTTTGCTAATTAAATGGTAAAGAAGACTTCGTTACATAAAGTTATAATAATTTGGGCAAAGTAAGAAAAGCATTACCTATGCGTATGTAAAGCAGGGAATTTTTTGTTGACTAACCTTTTGATCTTCCATCTGTTTTATTTTTATAAAGGGAAAATTAAAAGGTTGACAACATCTTCGTGGGACAAAAAAGAAACTACATTTGCAATCTAACATGTTCAACTTGTAATCTAAGCTGCTGTAAAATGGAGTACACAATCTAATTTGTTATGAAAAAATGTAGGCCGTGACTTGACCTGCTAAGAACAAAACATAATGTGGTGAGATTTAATTTGAGATTGTAACTCAATCTTGTTACATAAATTGTGAAGAGTTTTATTGTAACATTTACAAATTGGGGTGTGGCATTTATTACCATCATCTAAGGAATTGGTTAACAACTCACCAAATGGGGGCTTTGAACTTGAAGATCCGCGTGTTGTTTGATTCTATGTTTTGAAATCCTTGATATGTTGTCGCGGATGGTGAAGTGTTATATGAAGCGAGTAACCAAATTTATCTGAAAAAATAATAATGATACAACAAATTAGAATCGAGATACATGTGAACACCATTCGACTAAACTCGTAGGGCAATCTCTAATCAACTCACGGTATAGTAATCGCCACACAAATTGACTAAATAGTCCACATATCGCCACTTAATCGGCCAAGAATTAAGCTAGGAAGGGAAGGAATGCTCTCAAAAGAGGAATGACCCGCCGCGCGTTGCGGCGGCTTCACCATTTTCGTCTCATGTGGCAACTTAAACGCCTACTCGAGCTTTGAGGTCCCAAAACTTTTAACTGTTAAACCATAAACGGACATCAGGAGACATTTTTATTCACATACTAAAGCACATAGAAGGAATAGTTCTTTTAATATAAAGCACATAGACATAGAAGGCATAGTTTTATTCACATAATAAAGCACATATCAGTCTGTGCAATGTTCTTGTTAGAGAACTTGATTTACAAAAGTTTAAGTTTGTGGCCTATTTAACTTTCCAAGTGGCACCACACTATATATGTCCATGTACTACAAAAGAGTGCGTTTTACCTGTGCATTACATACATATATTGCTTGTCTAAAAGCATCATTGGTTCTTACAAATGGCCTTTTTTCTTACCTGAACTTTCTGAGAAGGGTTTCCAAAAGGTTGTTCTTTTCGGAACTGTTCTCTAAAAGAATGCTAATATTCATATATAAGAGACTATAAAGATTTACATATAAAATGGTAGTCAAAGCAAAATCTGGTTTACCTTGAAACATAAACAACACAAACATAATATAAGACCTGCAAATCAATAAAGAACACAACCTTGAACAGCAGAAAGGTTAAAAAATATGCAAATCAATAACGAACACATCCTTAGACAATAACATGTGCAGCTGACCTCCAGATCTAGAAAGGGCGTTTACCTGGCGATGATGAGTGATCTTGCATAGCACATGTCTGGTTTCAGGCAGATTCGTGTTGCATCTAACCAAGAGAGTTAACCCTAGCTATTGAGGAAAAAGATGTTATATTCAAGTATTTTGGTCCTGTTAAATTTCTTTTTTCTAACCTCAGAAGTCAATAATCCTCATCCATTGACATCAGAGAAGCAGCAATGCAACAACACGTTGCTCGGCACGTGCCATGACCTCTTTATCTAACAACAATGTTATTTCCTGCCATAAGGTAGCGTCGATAGACTTGCCATTGCAAGGAGGAGTTGGCAGCTATTTTAACTCCTTAACTATGTTATTTAGGTTACGTGATTGATGTATTTAAAGAAGGGAAAAAATAGAACAAAGTAAAAGGAGTTGAAAAGTAAATATTAAAAAGATGAACTAATGAATGTAGTTGAACGCAGGTAGATTAAACTTTCACCTCATGTCCTTCAGTCAGATTTTCAGAAGCAACAAAATATATTGTATATGCATAAATCCAACAGTCAATCAAGATTGGTAGAACCTTGTCACCATTAATAATTATTTATGAATCAACCATCATGAGTAATTTTACAAAAAAAAGTCTTGCTCACCATGCGCTGAAGAAAAGTAGAGTCCAACATACCACACTCAATAAAGCTTCACGTGCAGATCGAATTTTACAACCGCCCGGTTGAACCAATTATTAAAGCTTCAAACTGCCCATTCTCTACAAATGGAGAAACTTAGCGCGGAAAGAGAAGCTCTTCATAGCCAAGTTATATAAAGAGCTGCAACAACTAAGTTTCATAGTTGATCTAAAAAAACAATCAGAGCACCAAAAAACAATTTGATATATAATTAAATCGAAACTACCTTAAAAGGCCCTAAAATTAATTACAAACGATTAAGCAATCAAACCCTGAATAAGCCTAAAAACCCAAAATACGACGAACCCACGCACAACAACTATACCACCAAAATAAAGAGTAACCTTAAATAAATCAAGGAGAATTCAATTAAAAGAAACACACAGAATTACCATAATAGTTTAGATTAGGGCATCGCGAAGAAGCAAATGTTTACCTACACTGCAAAAAGGGAAAAAAAACACAAATTAAACGAAGAAGACGATCGGTTAGGTAGAAGACAGAAACTGAATTCAAAATTACCAAATCGATGGAGAAGATGTTGCAGAAAAATTATCAACCACAAAACCTAACCTGATATCAATACTTGGTCGGCTTCCAAATAACGTCATCGGTTGACGTCGTCTGCCTAAAAACCCGAACCGTCATCTTCGTTGTCCATTTTTAACAACCCAGAGCAGAGCGCTTCAACTACAGGATATCAAAATTGGAAAAATGTAACATGAACCTAATTGACAAAACTAAAGGAAAGGGGATGAAAGGCACATATACGGACGGAAATTTTACTCACTTTCGGTTATTTCCCCCAACAGATCCGTCGCATACAAACCCTAGCAGCCAGATGTGGTGGTCTCGAGAGTTGCTGCTCGGGATAAAGCTTCTCCGGCAGGGTTGTCTCCCTCAACATCTGAGATATTAGAGACAGAGAGAGATTGAAAGCGTGATGGAAATAAGAGAAAGGAAACCAAACCACCATGTGAAGAAACCCACTGCTACACGCATAAAATCCGGTCAAGTTATCTTCAGTCGTACACAACAAAAAGTGGCTGTGTAGGGGGTGAAAACAGAAAATTTAGGTGTGTTAAAATGAATAAAGTTGTAAACTTCACTATTCAAAACATGGTTTTTTATATTTAGGTAATTATGTGACAAAGAAATAAATTTGTAAATATACCAATCCATATACCCTATAGGCCTATATGTGGTTTTCTAAATATAAGAAATGAGATGTGGAGCATTTTTTTTTATGGACAAATATGTTTTTTTTGATAAATTATAAAGATAAATAACATACCTTGAATAATGCTCTTACTTACGTGTTACCCAACAACACGTAATTAGATGTCCTTAAAAGAACATCTTGATGTTTAAGGTGTATGATGTAAGCGAGCGAAATTGATTCAAGCTCAACCTTAACTCGTTTTGAGCTTTATTTCAAAAGTTTGAGTTCGACTTGTCAGAAATTATTTAATCTCGAGCTCGACTCATTAATTACCTAATTATTTTATTTATATAAGTATATTTTATATATTTATAATTATTACTTTTATAGGGCAAAGTTATTGTACAAATGATGTTTTCCGTGCGAAGTGTGCAAAGGGATCTCGGCCGCTCATATGCGGACTTTTTCTTGATCTAACGGCGCTAAAGTGAAACACACTTAATTAATTTAAAAAAATGACGTGGAGTCATTATAAGGGGTATTAAAGTCTTTTCAACTTTAAAATGAGACACACATACGCAAAAATATTTACGCATCGAACAAAAAACAACGCAGCCTTTAACCTTTTCATATTTGAAATAAAAATCACGCATACACGTTAAAAAACTCCAAAAACACAAACCTAACTGTCTTACACTTTAATAAAAAACGCATGTATTCAAATAAATAACGCACCCTTACTTTTTAACGCACACACGACAAAAATCACTCACCTATCTAAAAAATCAACGAAAACACTAGACCAGTATCCAAATCACGCACACATAAACAAAAATCTCGCACCTATCTAAAAAATAAAGAAAACACTAACCCCAGTATCCAAATCACGCACACACAACAAAATCACGCACCTATCTAAAAATCAAAGCAAAAACTAAAACCATTACCCAAATCACGCACACACAACAAAAATCACGCAAACTATCTAAAAATCAAAGAAAAAACTAAAACCAATCTCAAAAAATCACGCACACAAAAACAAAAAGAACAGGCAACTACCTAAAAAAATATTTCTCTATAGGGGTTCTTCTTTACAACTCTAGACACTAACCAGGGCGTAGTTGTGAAAACAAAATAACGCAACAAATAACTCTAATATGCGTAATGTTCCTAAAATTCACGCATTACAAAAAATATAAGAACGACAACTTTCTAAAATTTTCATTTCAATCTATTAAAAACGCTTTCATTTCAAGTCTACATAAAAAACATATTAAACAAAAGACAAGGAGAAGAGATGCCTAAAACATCTTCATATATCTTAGAGAATCATTTCGATCTTTCATTTTCTTCCTTGTGCTATCCATCAACCTATGAAGCATTTCGTGAATCTCCTGCTTCAACTGCAGTTGATCCATAATGAACTCCGTAGCAGCACTCTGTATCTCACTGTGAGAATGATTAACAAACTCCTCAAGCATCCAAGTATAAGTTTCGATGCTATTGAAGGTGAGACCGACCATCATTCCGCACGAATTATGCATGATATTGCCTTTCGTTTCTTCTCTGCTGCAGAGTTCCTCCAGCGCCCTTATCGCCTCAGGGGATTTTGTGAAAATGTAGTTCGATGAAGATGAAGCCATTGAAGATGTATAAAGAGAAAGGAAGATAGTGAATTGTGGAAAAAAAATGTATCTAACTAGTAAAACTATAAAATACAAATAAGGGGGGGGGGAAACCGAACCGACGGAAAGAAAAAATAATAAATTAAAAACACGTATCCAGTTTCTTTATTACGCATAAAATATAGGAAAATTAGATTTAAATAATCCCAACTTTTGAAGATTGGCCAGCAATAATCTCACTTTTAAAAATCACTCCCAACGGTCCCAACTTTCACCTTATTTACTGATATTGGTCCCGTTGTTAAAAAAACTTAACATCGTTAAAAACTGATGACTTGGCAGCAACTGATGTGTAATTATTTTTGTTTAAACCAGTTGGCACATAATCATCTTCTTAAAGTAAACCCACCAACCACTACTCTCCTTATTCCCACCAACAACCACAGCACCACCGCCTCCTCTTCCCCCTGCCCAAACTCCTCCCACCCAAAACCCATCCTTCTCCACTACCTCAACAACACCATCGTCTACCCCTCCATCTCCGCCGCACCCGCCACCGCTCCAACGGGCAACGGCTACCCCATCAGCGTCGCACAGCTCATGGTGTTCGCCTTCAACCTCTTCAGTTCGTACCTGCAGACCAAATCGATGCCCGAATACGCGGATTATGTTAACGACAGGTGGTTTTGGTGGCGGTTTTGTGGCGGATTGGTGGTGGTTTTGGGCGGAATGGCGGTGAATGTAAGATCTGATTTGGAGTTGTTGAAATTGAAAGGGGTGGGGGTATGGGATTCTGAGCGGTGGGGTGTTCGAATGGGTGAGCTGAGCAAATTATTTGGGGGAGATTGTGGAGTGGGTCGGGTGGGGAAGAACCAAGTTTTTATTTGATAAATGAGTTGCTTAGGTTAAAAAGTTGCTTAGTTTAATGGTAGGGAGCACTTGTCGGACTTCACCTGTGGTTGCAGACTTGTAGATGGGTGAAGTGAACTTGCCAGGTAAAAAAAAGGGTTAAAAAAAGGAGAAAAAAATAAATATCCACATCAGCTGTCACGTCATCAGTTTTTAATGGTGTTAAATGTCTTTAACGGCGGGACCAATATCAATAAATAGAGTGAAAGTTGGGACCAGTGGGAGTCATTTTTTAAGGTGAGATTATTGCTGGTCAACCCTTAAAAGTTGGGATTATATAAATCCAATTTTCCTAAAATATATTTAAAAATACGTAACTATCCATATAACTTGCGTCCTTCCATATACACATAAATATCAATCATAACTCCTCGATCACTCCCCCCAACCCCCCCCCCCCACCCCCGACCCTCTATAAAATAGGAACTTGATTCGCTTCAGAAAAATAACGCAACCCTCTGCAACTGCTCAAAAGAAAACACATGATTATCAAAAAACCGTAAAAAAAACCATACAAATGGATTCCTAATCTTCACCATCATCTACCCCCTCTGCTAAAGATTTATTGATGAAAAAGAAGTTGAAGATGGAGATACTAATCGAATATCAGAAGGAAAAACACATGGTAGACGTTCTCAACCAAACCTTCGACACTCTACAACAGACGATCGAAGAAAGAAATGAAGTAAACAAAATTTGTTCATCTTGCAGAATAGTGCCGTCCATGATTTGGTAATTTTGTTCATGTCAGACATGAACAAAACTGACATAGAACAGATGCAAACGATTACCACCCTAGTCTGAGCCCTTTAAGCGTCTGCCGATTTGAAGAAGTCTTTTATGTCAAAATATAAGTAGTTTAATTTATGCTTTGTATGTTCTTTGTAATTTTAAGTTTGATTTTCTATCTATAAAGAAATTTGTGATTATTCGTCTATTACAGTGCACAAATAACGCATGCAAAAAAAATTACCCAAAAATAACGCAAAAGAGGTAATGTTATAACTTAGGAAAGTAATAACGCAAATAAAAATAGATATCTCTCTGTAATCACGCAAGAATTAACTATAAAATTACGTGTATTTTCACGCATTTTAATTGTATTATCATGAATGAAGAAACTCGTAAAATTAAGGTTACAACAATAACGCAACGCCATATAATTAAAAACACAAAAATAAAATATTCACGCAAAAACAGTAAAAATAAAAAAAAACACAAAAAAATAAAATTACACAATTATTAAATAAATAACGCAAATAGAGAAACTCTTACAAAAAGAAAAAAAACATGAACATAAGTTAAAAAAATTAAAAAATTGACTCTCTATAATCACACATGTTGTTTTATTTTGACGCATGAAGAACTCGATATAAAACACCTTACAACAAATCACGCAAAAAATACACAATTAAAAACAAACGCTGTGACGTAATCTACCGTCTATTTTAATTAAAAACTTTAAATTGACAAAAATGCCCCTCCGCGTCCAGAAAGAAAACGTCACGCGTCGGCCTCCCCTTCCTTCGCACGGAAAAAACCCTTTGTATTTGAAATTTCACCTACTTTTATATATAACATAACAACGTAGAATTTAATACTTTTATCATAGCTTTATATATATTAGCTATTATTTATCTAAATATATAAGTAATAGACTAAATAAAAACAATATACAAAAAGCTCGTTTAGACTCCCGAGCCGACTCGAGCTTGATATGTAAAGTTCAAACTCGGACTTAAACTTATTTATTAAAAGAGTCAAATTCCAAACTCGAGTTCGTTTAGGCTCAACTCTTTTACCGACTCGATCTTGACTAACTCACGAGCCTGCTTGACTCGTTTACACCCCTAGACCCCTAGTATATAGGCTATACATCATCGGCAAAAAATAACTACGAGTTTAAAGCCTTGTTTGATTTCGCAACTGACCCGCTAACTCGGTCAGATGTTTTGGCCGATCAGCGCATTTGATTTCACCAAAAACGCTTCTGACTCGGTCAGTCATGGCTGACCCACGCCCAATTTACCTCTCGACTCAGTCCGCTAATTGAGGCCTCCTAACTCGGTCCGCCAATCGCTCGATCAGCTCCATTTATCAAACACAACCTAAGTCTTACAAAATATGTCTAAACTCCAGTGTCAGTTATCCTACAAAATCTAAGAATTGTTATCGAAAAAATACAACACATTCTTAAAAAACAACACATGTCTAAATAACTCTAAAATCTAATCAAGCCAAAGTCTTCCTATTTATATACGTAAATGTACAAATGACTATTTTGTCGATTAAATTGACCTAGGATACTGAAAACTCACCATGCTATAGTAACTTGTGGTGCGAAATAATACATACGTTATTATTATTATATTTTTTCGGAAAAAAACAAAAAAATCGCGTATGTATAATCTATCAACTTTATAAACAGACGAACAGTGATGCTATGATTACATTGTGGTACGATGTCAAACGTTTGTTGGGTCATCATCCATCAAGATGAAGTTGTTGATGAACATGTCTTCGATTCTTTCTATACTTTTTGTTTATAAAGTTTTTAAAGTAAAATTTGATTTTAATTATCTTACATATATTTTATTTGTCGAAAATAATTCATATTTTGTTTTTTCCTACAACGAACCTCTTTTCAATTATATTGGATATAAACAAACCGTCGTGAAAATGACACTATCTCTGTTAAAAAAAAAAAAAATTTGATGACCAGGCATCACAATGGCATCTTAGGCTCGGCGGAATGGGCCTCGGCTAGTTGCTCGGTGCCGGCAGCTAGCTCGGCAACACCGCCGCCGGTCTCGCGGCTTCGGCAAAAAGCAAGCCTCAACAGCTACAAGTAGCCGGAGATCAACGGTCCAATTTTTTAAAAAAGAATTTCTTTTACCAAATTATCATATGTTTTCACCTATAAATACACACACAACAAACCACAAATCCTCACCACTCTTCCACCATTTCTATTAACTTTCACTCTAAACAACTCCACTTCAAAATGACGTGTGCTGAAGTGTCTACCAAAAATCGGTCAAGTCAAAAAGGTAAAATCCCGAGTGACTAAACACACACGTAGGGCAGTGTACCCATCGTATGCAGGATAGTATCGGTAAATACCCGGATGTCAAATCCAAGGACGCAATGCAGGCTCTCGATATGCGAACTTTGCTAATATTTAACCTAAAATATTTTGGTTTTGAGAAAAACAAAGAAATAGATAAACAAGTAACTAAGATAGCTAAGGAACAAAGTAACAGAATCTAAGGTGACTCAAATATGGGAAAAAGGGTGCTGCCTGGCAAGGAATCCTCTGGGCTGACTATTGACTGATAAACTGACTACCTCATGTGACACTACCCTCTAAAGATGATTACCGAGATAACTTCGACTATAGACACATCTAAGCTATCTAGGAAATCCTAAACTGAAGTCCGGATAGTCAAATGAATCTGGATGCTAACTGATCTAACAGCTTCGGTCAAAGCTAGTCGGATACGCACGGGACAGAAAACCACTCGAGAGGTCTCTCTATATGGATTCTATAACATGCTAGAATACTAAAATGGGATCAATGAAACCTAAGCAATGTCTAACACGTACAAGCGGGTCAAAACCTTAAGTTCTCAAGTATTCTAACCAACCGACAAAGTCAAACAACCACCTAGTGTGCTAAACAAATCGGTCAATTCAATCCAACACAAATATTATGCAAAATCAGCCCCAAGTTATAACTACAAGATCATGTAGAAGTTCTCCTATCATGCATTTGATCAAAACTCATAAAAGTCAAACCAAATAATAACCAAATCACTAATTAGGTCAAAGTTCTTTGAGCCTAAGCAATTTAATCACATCAAGTAATCACAACAGAAGCTAATCATGCTAATATGTTCATTTCATAGATCCAAATCAGATTCAATAGCAACAAGATCAAATCACATGAAGAAAGTCAAAGTAAAAAGTCAAATCAATACCCAAATTCATCCAATACCAAGCAACACTATAGATCTAGCCTACAATCATGTTTAGAACTAATAAAAACATCATCTTTGAACCATACATGATCTGAAAAATCAACAAAAAGAGAAATAAATCAAGCCTTGGTGAAGAACACCCAAAAATGGAAGAAAAAACTTCAATCTTCAATCCAAATCCAAGCTATCTTCAATCCTTAAGCTTCAAATCCGTCTTCTACAGTAGATCTAGGGTTTTTCAGAGTGAGTATGGGGTGTTCTCTCCTTTAATGACGGCCAAAGTGTGTTTAAATAGAGGCAAAATAGGGTTTACTGTATGTTCGTCGATGCGGGCTGCATCAGATTAGACTGGAGGCGATGCGGCCCGCATTGCCCCTTTGACTGCATAGTTTGACCAGTCACGATGCGGGCTGCATCAGGTGATAAGGAGATCAATGCGCCCCGCATTGACCCGGATCAGAAAAACTTCAACATTTTCAATCTTCAACCACCGAGCACCGCAACGGGTCCAAATGCTCTAAAATTATCCAAATCCAATCACCGACACAGCAGAACCTTAAATTCAACAAATTCACCAATTAATCATCAAATCCAATTAAAATAAACAAAAACAATCACAAAATCGTGGGACTTCTCAAATCACAATTATGCAAATGATGCAACGCATCAAATAATGACTTGGACTACCAACGAGGAGATCGCGTTGGCTCACGCTTGGCTTCACGTGTCCAAGGACAAGGTTCTTCATCACTCAACGTCGAATCAATTTTGGGCTACAGTGCTTGACCATTTTCAACAAAGAACTTGGTGGTTCGAATAGAACCATACACCAAATGAACTCGAGATGGCAAAAAATAACTTCAAAGGTTAACAAGTTCGAAGGTGTCTACGCCGAAATTGAACGAAAAGCTACCATGACAGATTTTGAATCGGGTTTGATGTTTAAGGCATTATGGAGTACCGAAAATACATGACAAGAATGGTTTTTCAAACGTCGAGGTTTGGACCTTAATGAGGGATAATCTCCAGAGGGCGTCAACTTCAAATAATTATATCTAAGTTTTTATTTATTTTATGTAAACGTTTTCTTTTATTTATGTAATGTGAGATTTTAAATAAAATGTTTTTAATTTATGTTATATGTGTTTGTTTTTTTATAAAATAAAGTAATTATGAATAATCCAAATCATTAAAATATATTAAACTTCAACATACCAAATTCTACCACTCTCTCTTAAAGTTCTTCAAAATTCTACTTTAATTCTACTTTTTTTCTCTATCTTGTGTGGCACACTCTTATTGGTTACCACCAAAACTTCAAAACTTAAAATTCTACCACTCCCCCACCCTTATGTGCCATGTTTTTTTATGACCGAGCTCAAACACATAGGTTTTTTTTATTTATGTGTGTTTTGCACCTCTTTCGTCAGTCGAATCAAGTGTCGTTTTTCTGTTTTCCGTGGCAAAAGTGGTTACCTGCAATGGTAAACTTACTGGCTTGGCGATCGAAAATGTCTAGAGTTTCGGTGAAGGTTGAGCTTGCGACAAAGGGGTATACCTATTCAAGATTTGAATTTTAATCTTTGTGGAGTTGAGGCAGAATCGTCCTCCATCTATTTTTGAAATTCAATGTTGTCAAAGAAGTGTGGAGACATGTCAACAGTTGGTGTAAGGTTACAGATGTCGAGTGCAATTAGATAAGAGAACTTCTAAAGTCTACAGATTTGGTAAATGGCTCATCGGCGAAGCGCTAAGTATATGATTGCGTTACAATGGTGGTGATTTGGTGTGTATGGCGACATAGAAATGATGTAATTTTCAAAGGGAGGAGACGCCAGGTGGAAACAATCGTGGATGAGGTTAAAGCCTTGGGGTACTCGTGGATAACAAAGAGAATGAAGAAAAAGAGAATTCAATGTCAACAATGGTGTGTTTTTTATGTCGGATAATGAACGAGGGATACATGTAACACTGATGATGATTTTCTTCTTCCTTCTCTTTTCTGTTTTTAGTATTTAGCTTTATTTTGATTTAATGTTTGGAGGAACCAGTTGAGGTTCTCTCTTATATTGGACGTGTTTATTTTATGTTTATTTCGGGGTTTTAGAGTCTTACTAGCCCCTATTAATAAAAGTTGGTTGTTAAAAAAAAAGAATTTTGTGTTTGTATGGTTGTTCTGAAAACTTTTTTTACAAACAGAAAAAACATGATATGTAAGACGCCACCATGATGCCCAATTATGAAGAAGTAAAATTTTCTTAAAGGAGCTAATGTCATATTAATGGATGTCTGTTTATTTTACACATGATTAAAAATAGGTTCATTGTAGGGAAAAAACGAAGTGTGAATAATTATCGACAAATATGCAATAATTGAGATTATTAAAATTTAATTTTTTATTTTTAAATTATTTTGTTTTTGTTGTCACATGAGCTAATAAAGTCATATGCATATCATTTATATGCCACACGGTCACGCATGAGGTTTATACGATGACAAAATAAGTGGAAGACAAAAATAAAGTTCTCAAAGGAACATTTGGTATTAGTGAATGGCCAACTGTTTGACCAACCCTCAAAAGGGTTTGAGTTTATAGTTAGGGTGGTGGGGAAGTTCATGATGGCGCAGCTTTGAAGGGGTGGGGGCTCTCTTCGTTTTTTTAGCTAGTAATATTATTTTTTATCATGTTCCTTTAAAAAAATATATACTACGTCCCGCTCTTTCACTTTTTTGTTCAGGCTCCGTCAATTGACGTTCGGTTGAT
>JBCNJP010000010.1:102757775-102802463 GCA_039602395.1 Deinandra increscens subsp. villosa | reverse complement strand
AATAAATTTTAGACAAAATTACATATTTTGTATTCTAAATTATAGACAAAATTACATATTTTGTTCTTTACACTATGTTCCCGAGTTCACTTAAGGAAAGAAAAGAAAAGAAAGGAAAAGAAAGGAAAGGAAAAGAAAAGAAAGGGAGGGATTGCTTTCCTTCCATTTCCTTCCAAATTGGAAGGAAAGAAAAACCTAGAAAACTTGCCTAATTTTCTATCCCTTTCCCTCCCTTTCCCTCCTTAAATGAAACTTGGGAACACACAATTTTTATTTCCCTTCCCTTTCTTTCTTTTAATGAAACTTGGGAACACAAAGTTCCTTCTTTTTCTTTCCCTTTCCTTTCTTTTCCTCCGTTAAGTAAACTTGGGAACATAGTGTTAACTTTGTCTGTTTCGTAAATTTGGTCCTCTATATTTTTTTGTTACTAGAATAACTGGGGAATCAAAGTAATGGGAACTAAGGTGAAATTCTGATGAGCAAAAGGGTACTACCTGGCAAGGAATCCTCTGGGTTTAAAGATGACTTATAATCTGACTAATCCATGTGACACTCCCCTCAAATGACAATTAGCGGGATAACTGTAACACCTGTGTCAACCCAATTACAAAACCCGGCCCGAATTTGGACTTGTCACGCAAATCGAATTTTGATTTAACGATTATCAGAAGAATTCGTCTAAATTATACATTTAAATTATGATCGGGATACTCCATAATCATTTTCAAAAGCAAAATAATAAATTTTCAAGATTTTAGGTTAAACAATTTGATTAAAACAAAAATTACGCGATTTTCGGTATTCGATAAATTGTTTACCGGAATCTCGGAGTTTTTAACTCAAAATATATACTTTGAAACATTCTAAAATCATTTTATAATATTAAAAACCAATTGGTTAAGTTATAGATCAATTTTGTTAATTAAAACGCAAATAAATGAAATTACCGTTTTTCATTCAAATCCGTTAATAACCGGGAATCACGTAAACTTCAAAAATCATATTTTATTGTTCCATAATGTTTTATAAGGTCATTATAAGTTGCTCGTAAAATATTAGAGCCTGCGAATTAAATCGAGGACGAACGGTTAAAAAGAAAATAAATATATATCAAATACGTATTTTTATACCTCATTATACGTGTCCCGAGACTTAAGAAAATCATGAAAAATTATTCTAAACTATTTTTAGGCATAAAATATTAAGTTTATCAAAGTTCAGAGGTTAAAATCGCACAAAATAGAAGTTCAGGGGTCAAACTGCAAATATAAAGTGCAGGGACCAAACCTATCATTTAGCCGTAGTTGGCTCGCGATACGCGAAGGGTGGCCAAGCCCCTGTTGCGATACGCGACCCAATTGCATACGTAAAAAAAATCTAGTTTCGACCTTGTTCTCCACGTTTGGCATCTTTACACGTCGTTTTTGAAGGATTAGTTACCCCATACACCTGTAGTAACCTCCTGCGACTTCAAACACTATAAATAACATGTCCAATCATCCATAATCACTCGGAAATTCACCAATTCTTCTCTCAAAAACCCTAAGTTCTAAACCGAACCTTCTTCATTCAAATTCGAGCAATCCAGAGGGTATTACGAGCTGATCTCCTGCAGTTCTCCATAATTTGGTATGCTCTACAAAACCCCTCTATCAATTTCTGTTAATTTTGTTGTTATAATCGAGTTTTAAAACCATGCATAAAATTAGGGTTCTTAACTTGTTTTCTTAATTCTGGGCAATTGGGAAGGAATTAGGGTATGAAATTTTAAAGTATATTATGTTATAACATATGTTAAAGAACCCCTAAGTCAATGTTATGATTCCTAAATGTATGGTATTTTATTTAAAAATCGGTCAAAATTATAAGATATTATAATAAATAAAACCTTAAGTTTATACAATTTTATAAAATGTTTTGATATTTATTTATTAAATACATCAAAACTAGGTTTTTACAACGTTGTTTTGCCAAAATTAAACAAACGGGGTTAAATTGAGGGCTAATCTTTTAAGGTATATTATAAAATAATATTTTAAGTAAAAGCCCTAAATTTATTTCAGTTAATAAAAGATTTTGTTATTTATTTGATAAATATGTCGAAATTAGGGTTTTAAATATGAATATTTGATATTAAATAAACCGGGAGGTATTGGGGCTTGATTTTCGGTTTTAGATCATGTTTATGTATATAATAAATATTTATGGGTCAAAAGTTGATTAAATAAAACATTATCATTAATTTCTTGATAAAGGGCAAAATTGTCTTTTAATCAAATAAGACCTAACACTCCTTACATTCCTCGTGTCCTTAGAACTGTAATCATTGTGATTCCCTGTATTCATTTAGCATGTTCGTTTCATTAGGATAATTTTCAGATTGTTATCTCTCGCGATTGGTTCTATCTCTCATTTTCGATCTACTTATCAGGTGAGTATCCACTAAATTTCCCCTCCTTATAATTGTAGGGATATGATCATGTAATAGTAAGCGTATGTCCGGATATTATTTAAGCCTACGGGGTCACACGTCTCGACACCAAATGTATTAATATTAATTAATGGTTAATTAATATTTATCACGAACATTTAACGAGGTTTCGTTAAAAACTGACAGTTAATTGTTAACAGAGGGGTGTTAGTTGTAATTAGAGAGAATTGTAATTGGATTACAATTGAGAAAAGGTTGTGGATAAGGACTCTAGGCCGATTTCGCTAGGGCTCTTATGCCTATCCCTTTTGCTTGTTTATCAAGTATTCTAATCCTATAAATAGACCCTCTGGGTTTAAGGATTAGTTGCTGCTTTATGAGATAAAAGAAAAACCCTAATTCTCTCTCTAATCTCTCTAATTTTCGGCAACAAGAAAACCCTAGGGGTTTGTGATTTCTTGTGTGGTTCGACCAAGCCTACATCAAGAAGAGGTTCGTGATCGGTTGCTAGCACATAGCATTGGTGTGTCGTGTGTGCGATCGTAGAGGGATTTATATCAAATCCTCCAAGAGATCAAGTCTTGCCGAGCTAAAAAGGTACACGTTCTAATACCGGTTAGTTAGATTAATTCATAGGATTCTTTCCGCTGCGTACTCGTGTTTTGATAAAAGTTATATAACCCAACAATAATATTGTTGGTTATGACTATTCAATTCGTATTATCATTTCTAATGGCATGGTTATTCATTCGAATGATAATCCGAGTTGTGAGAAATCATACCTGCATTATCTTTTAACCTTTTTGGGGTGTAACATGTATCTCTATATTCAAATTGTTTCTCTGGACCACAAACGTGATTATATGTTGATTGGATACGTTCTATGTATGTTAAATTTATGTGAATTATTGTGACTAGTTTTGCTCTAGCACTATGCTCTATTTCACGAACTCAAAGCGTACTCATTAACACACCGAGTCGGGGTTACAGTAATAGATCTATTGGTTTGACAGGCCACTTGGCCTGCCTGGAGGCGTCAAGTGATTGGAAGCCTAGTTGTCTAGGGTTTGATGCGCTCACTTATTGACTATAACTAATTACTTGTTTGACTATATATATGAAAATATCTGGTTATACATATATCGTTGCTATTGAAATTATACGTATATTATTTAAACTTGTGTTTACTCACTAACTACTTTTGTAGTTGACACTTTATCTTATACATGTTGTAGGAACCTATACATGAGCTATGTTATGATCACGCTAGGATTACTGGACCTAGATTAAAGACTTTAAATCAGTTTAATATGTATTACTACATGTTTAATATTCTTGTACAATATCTTAAATTGATTAATGAAAATGAGCATTTTTAAGTATTACAACTTAATTTAGTTGTCATGTGCATCTGGACAATCATTGTGCCCCGACATATTACGCCGTCAGTTGGGGTGTGACAATAACTAAGACTATAGACACATCCTCGCTATCTAGGCAATCCTGAAATGAAGTCCGGGTAGCTAACTTGATTGTTGAAGCTAAAGGGTTAAACCACTTCGGTCGAAGCGAATCAGACTCACACGAAATACAAACCACTCGAGAGGTCTCTCAATATGGATCCTATAACGTGGTAAAAATCTAAATTGGAGTCGATGGAACCTAGGTAATGCTTAACACGTACAAGAGGATCAAAACCTTAAGTTCTCAAGCATTCTAACCTACCAACAATATCAAACAACCACCTAATGTGCTAAACACATCAATCAATTCAATTCAACACAAATATCATGCAAGATCAGCCTCAAATCACAATTGCAAGATCATATAGAAAGTCTCATATCATGCATTTGAACAAAGAATAATGAAAGTCAAAGCAAACAATGATCAAATCACTAATTAGGTTGAAGTTCTTCAATCCTAAGCAATCTAATCACATCAAGCAATCACAACAGAGGATAAACATGCTAATATGATCATTCCATCAATCCAAAACAAATCTCATAGCATCAACATCAAATCACATGGAAAAGTCAACTTAAAAGTCAACAAAAACCCAAATTCAATCCAGTACCAAGTAGTACTAAGAAATCTAGCCTAGCATCATGAATATATAAGAAAACAAGTGAAATATGAGATAAACATGGTGAGAGAACAAGATCTAGACATAAATCAAGGAAGAATGATAAGTCTCAAACCAAAATCTTCACTTTTCCAAGTTCTTTCTTCCAAAATCCTTGCTCCTTTGGCCTTGATCTCTTCGAAATCAATCTCAGGACCCTCAAATTGTGTAAACTAATCGAAATTATGGAGTGCGTGTGAAGAAAAACGCCCCCCCTTTTATAATCTCATAAACAAATTTATATTAAAAATGTAGTTTATAATAATTTATATTTATTCTACCCATGTAATAAATAGGTTCCAACCTAGTAATTGTTGGAAAATGTGTGTGAATGAGATGTCAATCTCAAATGAGTTTGGCTATCCCACATTGGTGTGGGAACAAAGGTTGAGTTGGTTTATAAGGACCATATATCCAAGCTTTGTCAAAGCTTTGGATGTGTTTTACTCTGGCACATACACGCGCGCAGGGGGGGGGGGGTGCAGAAAGTGGTTCGATGGGTTAAAAATCCAAGACGTGCCCGCGCGACCTGCGGACACGAATGCAGCTCCAGAAACCCGGGTCCGAGAGAAGCAAATTTTTACTCGTTTTGACCAGGGTCTAGAAAATTCTAGACTAGCCTTTTGGTGTGACAAAGACTCCTCACATCCTGAACCGACTATTTATGATCGTTAATTAACGATCATAATGGAGAACCTTTAAGATCATAATAATGACAATCTTTGGTGGGTATAACTCTTCTTGTATATATACATGAAGAGATTTTTGTGAAAGCATATACACAATAGACACACATCGATCTCATTTTGCTGCTGGTTGAACGCTTTGGACTGCTCCGCTTGATTCCGATCTTCGTTTCAGGCAAGGATCATAGTCCGACAGTACACGCTGCTTCGAACCGGTGTACCCTGGGAACAGACGGTGAATCTGTTTAAGGGAATTGTGTCAAACACAAGCCCGGTTCCTTCATTTTTCTTGTCTTCCACTTTCAGGGATCGTTCCAGCCATCAGTTCGTCATCCGGTTCACTGCGTCTTCGATTCGGTTAGATCGTAAATTTATTTTGTATTCTTATATTATGTTTCTGTTTGTGTAACGATTGTCATAATCGTTTTACGCATAAATTCCAACAGTAATTACATAAATACTAACATGGTTGGTATGTAACAAAACTTGGATAGTTGGATAATCTCTTCATGGGTTAAATTGTAAGAACGATGGTTTTTGTTAGTCCAATTTGAGAGCCCAGTCATATTGCTAATCATATTACTGAAATATCTGGCCTAAAGCGAGCAATTTATATATACTGTAGTATATTATATTTTAACTAATTTTTACTCTTTTTCATGTTGGCGTGAGTAATTTCCAAAGCATCCAATTCACAAGTCAGTGAATTGGGGATGGTGATGGTGCAATTATGATCAACCACTCACCCCAATGTCATCAGCCGTTCTTTTTCCTCTGCCTACGGTAGTGGTGCAGTGGTAATTGATAGTCGATAACGACGGTGTTGGTGATGGTCTCTATAATCGGTATCAAAATTCAAAAGAGGTAAAAAACAGCTTGCAACGAGAAGCACATGGGTTTTATTTTTGTTTGAAGTGTTATTATCTTATTATTCGAATGAGAAGTAGAAAAATAACTTTAATTTTGTGATATTCTCATAACATCAAATAATTTATACAAATAGTATGGACAAGTTAAACATGTTCACTTCATTCTCACAAAATTTAGGGTGGTGGCGAAGGTTAGCTTATAGTGGTTGTTAGGTGGTAGTGGAGTTTAGCTTACAATGGTGGTTAGGTGGTAGTGGATGTTAGCTTACAGTGACAGTTCGATGGTGGTTAGGTGGTAGTGGATGTTATTTTACAGTGACAGTTCGATGGTGGTGATGGTGGCAGTTAAGGCTAGCTGGTAGTGGTTGTTTGATGGTGCTGGGAGGTGGTCGAAGATGGGTCAATGAGAGAGGTGCTACTATTGCAATATTGCAATATATTTAAAAAATAAGGGTATGTTGGTCTTTTATATAAATTTAACAGAGGAAAACTAACATTGTTAGTGTTGTGATCAAAATTAATATGAAAATGTAACTTTGAGACATCAAAATCATAACTTTTAAAAGTTTAAACTGAAATAGTTAAAATATCAAATCTTAAGGACGAAAAAAGAAGTTCACTTTCTTGATTTTTATAAAAACCAAAAAATCAAAGAACAGTAGGGAGAAAAGAAAAGATTGTGGAAGACTCATTAAGGCTTCAACTTTCCATTTTCTATTGGGTTAAAATAGGGCTAAGTGACTCTATTGATCGAGATTGTTGGGTAAATGTTTAAAATTTCATTTAAACTGTAAAGTACGTTGCTCGGCTTTATCTTTTTGCTAAAGCCATTATTATTTTTTAATAATATCTCGTTTTTGTTGAATTCTTTAGTATTAAACTATAAAATATGATTAATTATTCAAGTTTGAAGCTTAAAAAAATAAGTTTTTGTAATTTAATTAATAACACACGACTGTTCTTAATTTAAAGAAAAAATGTTGTTTTTTCAAAATAAAAAAAAGTTATCAAAATACGTATTTTTTCATTTAAGTATAAGAAAAAAAATGTATTTTTATTTTATTTAAGAGTTGTTATATAGACACCCAAGGTTTTACTAAATTCACTCATTTCCTACGGTCGTTTTGGTTCAAACGGTCGTTTCGAGGTCGTTTCAGTTGAAACGGCCGCCACGTGTCGCGACGACGAAACCTTAAAATTCAGGGGGCCCCCCTTTATATTGACCGTTTCAAGGTCGTTTTGGTTGAAACTGTCGTTTCAAGGTCGTTTCACTTGAAACGACCGTTTGATTTTGGTGTTTTTAGTAAAATCCTCGGGTGGATATAGCAGGAGCCTTATTTAAAGAAAAGAAATATATTTTGTTTTTCTTTACGTTACATATAAAAATAATTACTTTAATTATCTACAATGTTAGCATGTCACAAGTATCGCGAATAACATATTACTAGATGTAACTCGAACTCGAGTAACTTGATGTTTGTTGTTTAAAAAAGGAAAATTGGATTAAAATAATCCTAACTTTTAAGGGTTGGCCGGTAATAATCTCACATTTAATAATAACTTTCACTGGTCCCAACTTTTAACCTATTTACTGATATTGGTCCCGTCGTTAAAAAACTTAACATCGATAAGTTTTTTGCTGACGTGGCACCTGAGTTGGAATTTTTTTTTTATTTTTCTTTTTTTAACCCATGAATTTCCACATGGCATCCAAATCCACCATCTTCTCCATTAAAAACCACCTTCTCCCCACTTTTCCGAGAGGCCAGCGAGCCTTCACCGACCGGTATTTTCCGGAAAAACGTTGATCGAATCTGTGAAACTGGAGCAATATATCGCGGTGACGGTGACGAAGATCGGACTGTTACTGATCCCGTATCCTAGAGGTGAGTTACCGACCGTAATCATATTCATTTCCGTCGTCATCTCCGGGCACCATACAACGATCACCCTGGCTGTTACGTAATAAATAATAGAAGGACCAGAATAGTAACTTTAATAGCAGTATAATGGGTTCTTATGTACTATCAAATTGTATTTAAGAATTGTATTTAAGAACCGATCAATGAACCTAATGAAGTATCGATTGATTTGAGAATCGCTTTTTTCTACTTCTTGAGTTTTCTATTTTCTTCTATCTTTCTTCCATTGGGTCTCGATTACCATCTGAATCGTATCACTGGCACTCGCCGACGACGGAGATCTCGAGTCCGGTAACGGCGGCGGTGACGGAAACGGAGACGGGGACGAAGACTTCAAACCTTTTGATCGGAAACATGCCTCTGTTTTTCGAAGAGAAGTATCTCGTAATCATGGCGGGAGATGCGAGCCCAACGTTTTTGGCTACACCGATTTCGAGCTGAGCGTCGTCGTTTGGAGAGTTGTAGTTGTCGGAGCGGCTCTACGGCGTCGACAGACGCGTCGTCGTTGCCGGAGGAGGAGGAGAAACATGGGAGTTGTGATCAGGTGCAAGTGAGGAGTACGCAGAATGATGAGACTGCACATCACGTCCCTTAGTTTTTATGTTGAAGTAAAGTTTGTTTTTCAGCAAAGTTCTAGAAGTCATTAGAAGCGTTGAAGATTGAGCGCCAGAGATTACGGATCAATAGGGAGAAGGTGGTTTTTAATGGAAAAGAGGGTGGATTTGGATGCCATGTGGAAATTCATGGGTTAAAAAAAAAGAAAAATAAAAAAAATTCCAACTCAGGTGCCATATCAGCAAAAAACTTAATGGTGTTAAGTTTTTTAACGGCGGGACCAATATCAGTAAATAGGTTAAAAGTTGGGACCAGTGAGAGTTATTATTAAAGGTGAGATTATTGCCGGCCAACCCTTAAAAGTTGGGATTATTTAAATCCAATTTTCCTTTAAAAAATTGTATAAAGGAAAATAGTTAATAAAGTCATATAATATAATAATATATAATTAATTTATTATAAAATTGAAAATGAAAAGAAAAGAAAGTAAAAGGAAAACCGAGTTTAACGCGAATAACTCAGTCAAAGCTCATCAACAAAGACGAGACGACGACAGCTATCTACGTTTTCTTCCATTTAGTCGGCCTGGAACATTCGCCGTCCACCGCTCTCCGTCGCCGGCACCGGCGCCACCACCGCCGTAACATTTCACATCACTTCACTTTTTAAAAGAGTAAGTTATTTCCTGCTATTCCTTATTCTTAATCTCCAATTCTTCCAGTTTCTGCTACACAATTCTCCCCCAATTTGAATCAAATCGAGTTTTTGATCTCGATACATCTATGCTATACTATAGAGTAGATCTCAACTCTTCCAAATTTAGGAGAAACTAGATAATGTGATCTATCTACCGTGATCTAATTTATCGGATACGTTAGAGATCCCTAGAAGTTGCTATGTATAAGAAACTAGTAAATTTAGTAATTAGTAATTCAAACAGGAGGCGTTCGTAATTTCAGGCAAGATGATGGTCGAGGATCTAGGAATCGAAGCTAAGGAGTCTGCAGTTCGCGAGGTCGCGAAGCTCTTGCCGCTTCCTGAGCTTTTGCTATCCATTTCTTCAATCAAGGCTGATTACATTGCACGCCAACAGGTTATCTTAAATCCTGTATTGTGTAAATTTCTGATCGTAGTACTTGTTAATTGAAGTAAGAGCAAAAGTTAGTATCGAAATCCAAATTTTACTTTGAAGTTCTATTAGGAATATGAAACTTGATACTCTCTTTGGTGAATTTCTGATTTTATGATTGAACTGGCATTAGGAATACTATTATTATTTGGATTTCGTCGACAATGAAGTGAATTAGTTTTTATTTAACCTGTTCTTTGCATTATTCCAGGCTAATGATGCGCAACTTAGCACCATGGTTGCTGAACAGGTAAACCTTGTTTCAGGATGTTATCTTCTAGATGGAACTATGAAGATGAAAGGTTTTCAGTGTCTTCGATTAATCAATCTATGCATTTTGTTTACAGGTTGACCAGGCACAAGCTGGTCTAAAAGCACTTGGTTCATCCGAGAAGACTGTAAATCATCTCCGTGACAACTTTGTTAGTATTGAGAGGTGCATTAGATGTCACATGTAGTCACTTTGTAAGTCTTTATGCTCGAGACTTTAAGACTAATTATAGTGCTTTTCTTATTCAGATTATGTCAAGAATGTCAAACGTTAATTGAGAATCACGATCAGATTAAGCTTCTTAGCAATGCACGGAATAATTTAAACACCACGTTGAAGGTATGAATCTGAAAATACCAATCATGGAGCCATTTCTTTCTGCCTTGGTACAGTGTATTTTTAAATATTTGTTACAAATAAAATTTAACACCACTACTAGGATGTAGAGGGGATGATGTCAATTTCTGTGGAAGCTGCCGCAGCACATGATTCTTTAAGTGATGATAAAGAGCTCATCAACACCTATGAGGTATAGGGGTGCAATGTTACACAAAGTATTAAATATTAGTCTTGTGCGCCAAACATGATATCTTGATCTTCATCTGTTTTTTTCCCCCATAATTTTCAGAGGTTAACAGCTCTTGATGGAAAGAGGAGGTTTGCTTTAGCTGCTGCAGGATCTCATAAAGAGGAGGTTGGCAGACTAAGGTCAGGATCAAATTCTGCGGTTTATATTTTTTATGTTTTGATGATTTGCAAGCAATTCCTCTATGTGAAAGCAAATCACACTAAATAAGTTTTGGGGTTGACATTTCACCATGGAAAATGTTACAGAGAATATTTCGAAGAAGTAGACCGGACATGGGAGACATTTGAGGAGACCTTATGGTCACATGTTTCCAACTTTTTTGAACTCGCTAAAGAAAGGTATGATAATTTACATTTGTATTCATTATTTAGGCATCTTTATATAGAGTATGCTGTGTGATTTTATAATTCTAAGTCTAAAGTCTTAGATCTATCTGTTATTAGTATGTCATGCTTCTTAATTCTTAACTATTGGTTTATAAATTTCATCACATGTCTTAATTGCAGCCCACAAACACTTGTACGCGCTTTAAGGTATGTTTATAATTCAACACTGTTAGCATTAATTTTGATAGGTTTTATTGATTCTCCTAGAAACATGTCTGCATGAAACCAAAACATCTAAAATTTCCTACTACGCTTACAGGGTTGTTGAAATGCAAGAAATTCTTGATGAACAAGTTGCTGAAGAAGCTGCTGAGGCTGAAGGTGGTGGTGCAATGGCATCAGTAGCAAATCCTCACCGATCTGGCAAGTACGTATTAATATTATTGTCATCAAATTAAATTTACCCACATGCTAACCTAATTATACTTTTTTCTCAAATGTTATTTGATTCCATCCTTACATGCAGAAAATCTACTACTGCAATTGCATCTTCTAAGAACCTTGCAGTGCAAAAGGCAAAACAAGGAAAAGGCTACAAAGATAAATGTTATGAGCATATAACAAAAGCCGTTGAAAAAAGATTTAGCAAACTTCTATCAGAAGTACTTCTTCAACCTATTTATGCAATTCTGTATCGTACGTCTTCACCATATAAATATAACAATATTCTTGTGACAGCTTGTCTTTGAAAACCTTAAAGGCGCAATAGAAGAGGCTAAAAAGGTATGCTCTGATCGAGCTCATTGATTTAGTTTCAGTTAACCTTAAGAATAAAAGTTGCCAGCTGATTGTTTATTTGTAAATTATTTTTAGATTGGGGAAGAGCTGGGAGATATATACGATTATGTGGCTCCTTGTTTTCCTCCAAGGTTTGTTATTTAATTTCAGTATTTCAGTTCATTGAAGTTGCAGTTATGATACTTTGCTTGAGCAGTTCTTAGCTATTTTCTAATTTGAATTATTGTTCTTGCAGATATGAAATATTCCAACTCATGGTGAATCTGTACACAGAGAGGTTTATTCAGTGGCTAAGACTGCTGAGTGATCGTGCTAATGATATTACAAATATTGAAATCTTAAAGGTATTTTACATGCACTTTCTTATCATCGTTTCAATCTGAAAGTGACTTATTATTATCACTATTGAAATCAGGTGACTGGGTGGGTGGTTGAGTACCAAGATAACCTGATTGCACTTGGAGTTGATGAATCATTAGCTCAAGTTTGTTCAGAAAGTGGTGCGATGGATCCCCTAATGGATTCATATGTTGAGAGAATGCAAGCAACAACAAGGGTAAACGTGTTTTTATGTTATCATCATTTTTTTTCTGCATATCATAGAGGTGTTATTTACTGATATTTGTTTGGCCTTTTTAATTGTTTTAGAAATGGTATTCGAATATTCTTGAGGCTGATAAAGTACAACCACCAAAATCAACTGATGAAGGGAAGCTTTATACTCCTGCTGCTGTTGACTTATTTAGAATTCTTGGAGAACAAGTGCAAATCGTTAGAGAAAATAGCACAGAAATCATGCTTTACAGAATTGCTTTGTCCATCATTCAGGTATATACAAAATAAAAAAGAAAGTTCTATAAAATTAAAAAAGTCTATTGTTGTACTATATTAATCAGAAACCAGAACTAAGTTCTTATATAAAATAGTTTATAGATAAAAGTGAAATATAAAAAGACTTGAAATAAAAGAAAAATAAATCAAATAAACTTTGCTGGTGATATATCATGAAAGCAAGTTTAATAATACAATTTTATATCAAATAGAACTAAATAAGAAAAATCAAATAAATAGATGGTAAAACTTCAAAAAAATTTGTATGACTTTATTTTGGGATGGAAAAGATTTTCTCATACTACTGATTTTAGGTAATGAATGATTTCCAAGCAGCTGAAAAAAAGAGACTGGAAGAACCTGCTTCTGAAATCGGTTTAGAACCAATATGTGCCATGGTATGCAGTTTTCTGTAATTATTTATAATTTATTTAAGTTGTTTTAGCTTCAAACAAACAGATGTTTAAATCCACTCTAATTTTTTATTATGACAGATAAACAATAATTTGCGATGTTATGATCTTGCTATGGAGCTCGCTTCTAGCACTATTGAAGCCCTTACAGAAAATTATGCAGAGCAGGTATTTCTTACATTAAAAGTCAATCTATTATCTTATCTGACTACGGTCAAACTTACGACTTTCACTTTTGCAACAGGTTAATTTTGAAGACACCTGCAAAGGCTTTCTGGAGGTTGCAAAGGTATATTATTACTATTTTGTTAGCCTTGTGCAGAACTTTTAATATGTTTTTTTACATTAACCTTTTCCAACTGATTTAGGAAGCTGTACATCAAACCGTTAGTGTCATATTTGATGATCCAGGAGTGCAGGAATTACTTGTCAAACTTTATCATAAAGGTAAAATTTACTTTTTATTATTTTGACCAATTTACCATATTTTCCCCTTTTTTATGGAGTTATGGATTTCTTTTGTGTTTGTAGAGTGGAGTGAAGGACAGGTTACTGAATACCTAGTGGCAACATTTGGTGATTATTTTACAGATGTGAAGATGTAAGTTTACAAGTCTAACATTAATAAAATAACTATTTTATATATGTTGGTTTGCAGGGCACGTGTTCTTAATTGGGGACTAAATTGTCTTCTTATTTCTGTTTTTAAATCATGATCGTCAGGTATATTGAAGAAAGATCATTTAGGCGATTTGTTGAATCTTGCCTGGAACAAACCGTCATTGTTTATGTTGACCATCTTCTGTCTCAGGTTTCTAAAGAATGATCTTTAATACTTTTGTGTCAAAACTCAAAAGTCAAAACACACTTATTCAACTACTTTTCAGCTTATTTTCTCTAAGATGGAAATAAAATGTTGAAGGTGCTTTTTCTTGTAGAAAAATTACATCAAGGAGGAAACAATTGAAAGGATGAGACTTGATGAAGAGGTTCTTATGGATTTCTTCAGGGAATACATAAGCGTTAATGTGAGTTACTCTGAAATACAATAATCTGAATAGTAGAGATGGCAATTTTGATAATTTTAATTCCTTTACTTATGAATGAGATGATTTGGCTTATTTTTTTCTTAAATCATAAATGGGCCAAATAGAAAAAAAGCAGCTAAACGGGAATGAGCCAAGTGGGTCCAACTCAAAACAGGTTGAAAGTCGCCCAAAGCTAGTTCTAACGTGTACAATCTTATAACCCTTTTTATATGAAGATTTAAATTAACTTTTTTTTTTTTGCAATCATAATTTAGACATTGATTATTTATAAAGATTAAAAAAACACAAAAGTGTTTGTGGGTCAGCTTGGCCAGACCCTCTTGGACCTGTTAGCCAATTTGCCATCTCTTTGTTGCTTCTAAATTTGAAACTTATGATTTGGCACATGCAGAAAGTTGAAAACAGACTGAGGATACTAATTGATTTGAGAGAGCTTGCATCCGCCGAGAGCCCAGATATTTTCACTCTTGTTTACACACACATCCTTGAACACCAACCTGATTGCCCAGTAAGTATGGTTTAAATGTTTAGTTTACTAATTTATCCACGCATTTAAGGAGCTAATTTAAGCCACTTTCGTGATGTTGCAGCCTGAAGTTGTTGAGAGACTTGTTGGTCTGCGTGAAGGAATACCACGCAAAGATGCAAAGGAGGTATGTATATTATCTACTTAAGTGGTGGCAAAGTGGGCGGGTCTCCTGCTTGTATTATGGGTCCAAATGGGTAATTTTATCACGGGTTGAAACCATTCGGGCTGGATTACCGAAAGCACTTTCTCTCCAAAAAATTCAATACACCTGAATTCTTAGTAATTAGCGTGCCAAATATGGCTGTTGTTTCAATGTTAATCTAACTATTCTGTAAAATAAGCTTGGAGGTTTTATGCATTAAAGTTGCACATTGGCTAATTATTTGTACCCGTTCGGCCCATTTGAATCCATAACACTAGGCACACTAAAATCGTGTCATCCCGAACACGACCGTTATAACCCATTTATCTAAACATGTTAGACGGGTTGGCATGTTGTAAGCAAGTTGTAAACATGTTAAATTGGTTGATGGGTGGTAATATATGAGTTAAACTGGTTGGTGGGCCGCATCCCGGATTAAACATGTCACACCCAAATACAAGTCTTTTAATCAAATAGGTCAACAGGACACCACCCTTTAGTAAATGGGTTAGATATGACAAACCAAACCTTGACTTTTTCATGCCCGTGTTCATGTTGTTGTTTGGGTCTTGTTAAAAATTGACACCAATCTTAACGGACACTTTTTATACTCGTCTCGAAACCAGGTTGTACAAGAATGCAAGGAAATATTTGAAAGTTCTCTCATCGACGGAAATCCCCCAAGGGCAGGTTTTGTCTTCTCCAAATTGAAGTCACTGAACACGTCAAAGATCACTAATATCTGGCGAAAGCTGCATTAATTCGGTTACATTGTCCGCGATTTCTTAAATTCCGGTATGTATTCATTTTTAAATTTCATTTCCCTTCAAAACTATTACTGTTGTATGTTATTTTCTTAAGCAGTCCATATTGTATTTCGAAACAGTTATAGAATATGTTTACCAGAATTTTGAAGCACCGTAAGTATATATTTCGAGTCTGTAATGTATAAATTCTATGTTCATATTCTGTCACATTTCTTGCATCATTTGGGTGCGAGAGCTCAGGTCTGCTATCTTATTTTCTGTATGCGAGCATTCGGTTTAATGCATGTGGGGTACGATTGTGTCCCACCTGTTTTGTATATAATGTGTAGTACTGTGTTATTGTATAACTGTGTAAGTGTATAATACATGTGATGAATATGTGACGCATAATGTAGGACATGACATTGTATCTTAACTTCGGAAAGCTAGGAGGTTGAAAGTATGTTTGGTTCGAGTCTTGTTTTATTATAATTTTATGGAACGGTTAACGATGATTATCAGGTCATCTAATCTAGTGAAACGAAGTGCTTTAGGTTTGTAATTGTAACATTCCAATCCAATCTGATTGACGTGTCAAAAGAACCATCTTGTAGCCACAAAACATCTTAACGCTAGTTTGAACAGCTAAAGTAACTAACTATTCACCGTCTTTGTTATACTACCAAATAGTGTATCAAATCAAATATACCCCATAAAAATTTCACTTAGAGAGTAGGGTTTGAAGAGTATGGCATGGTGGCGGACTTTACCCCCTATCTATAGACCTGTAAACGAACCAAACAAACACGAACGAGGCATGTTTGTTTTTGTTTGTTAACCATTTTTCGGACAACCGAACCGAACACGAACAAAAATTCGAACAAAATTTCATGTTTGTGTTTGTTTGTTAAGCAAAGAACTTTTTTCGTGTTTGTTTGTGTTTGTTTGTTAATTTTGTAGATTTCTAGACAAACAAATTAAACGAATAAAACGAACCAAACAAACCAAACAAATACTGTCACAAACAAGCCAACGAACCAAACGATCCAAACAAACAGAAATGAACCAAACAAACAAACACATTTATGCTTACATAAAAAGAAATCATCCTTGATGCTAATTAGAACTATTTATAAAATATATTAAAAATATTAATGTTAACAAACAAACACAAACGAACTATACAAACGAACACAAACGAACGAACGTTCACGAACAAATTTACCGAACGTTCACGAACATAAACGAACGAACGCGAGCTTTTTTCGTTTTCATTTGTTAAGCTAAACAAACAAAATATTTTGTTTGTGTTTGTTCATTAAGCTTAACGAACGAACACAAACGAACTCTCACCCGAACATTTCACGAACATTTCGCTGAAATTTCGTTTTGTTTACAGGCCTACCTATCTATGAGATAGAAAGATTGCTTCTAAAGCGACTTCGGCATAGAAAACCATGATGAATTCTGTAAGGAACCTAAAAAAAAAAGAACAAACTCCATACAAGTAGGATAATAATATCTAGGATTGGCATCATAAATACTTGTGACATAAAATTAGTGATGATCCGTTAGTTCATCGCGGTATAATTCTATTTCTTGAAGTGCAAGTGCAGTTTTATCTTTTTATGAAAGTGAACGTTAGATTATCCCTTTCTTTCAATTTCAAAGATGCTTTCAAATTGCTATTAAAGACTATTTTAAGGTTTTTCGTAGTCAGACAAGCATGGCAGAGCATTTGCTATGGAAGATCCTGTAGTTGTGTCATGAGTTATTTGCATCTCAGACGGAGCCAGTGTCATGAGATATTTAGCGTCTTAGACAGAGCCAATTGTACACAATAGGTTTTGCTCTAGGAATAAGATCAATTTAAATTCTAGGTCAAGATTTTTTGTAAGATTACCGGCCACCGGGTAATTAAGTCGTTAAAAAATACACATCGGGAAGTCCTACACTGTTTGCACGCCTTCAATCTTATTTATTTTCTCGACAACATCATCCATGTATGTAAGATAAGCTTTGCAATTTTGATGTATGTACTTTCTTGCCTTCGTCATCGTGATAAGGGATTCATAAGAGCGAGCATCTCTTATGTTTTATTCATTAAAAATAAAGACAGGACTAAGGAGTATGTTAATGTATATTGACAACTGAGAGTTAAATAAATTGACAGTATATATAATCGATATTCCTTGTGTAGAATTGATGATTTATTTGATTAATTGTAAGATGCTTGACGAGTTATTGAATTCATGAGTTATTGTATTCAGCTAGGACGATCAGTGTTATTTATGGATAGACGGAACAACAATATTAAAGTTGATAACATAATGAATTATCCAACCCCTTTTATTTTACATACATATAAACTTTCATTATATCTTTAAGTATATACGATACTTCATTAAATAATTGTTGAAACATTTTATCAATGTATGTTAGTGTGTTGGTTCTCCGTCGTATTACGTGGACACCCCAATTTTATTTAATTATTTAGTGCATTAAAATCTTAGATTTAAATTATTTATCAAGTAAAAAGTAATAATCTTATATTGAAAAGTAATAACAATGTATTTAGTTATTAGTTCGTTACGTATATAAACCTTTTTTTCTTAAGAAAAATCATTTAAAAAAACGTATTTAATTGATGGTACATATTATGTTAAATGTTAAATGTGGTCTAGTGGTTGGGGACTTGGGTTCAATCCTTACTTGTGTCACTTTCGGGGGAATTTGGCAATGAAAGATTTGAGCTAGGCCCCGTGTAAGGTTGTCAGTTTGATTCCCGAGCCCACCCGGGGTTTCGTCCCACCGTGTGTTACGCTAGAGACTTTCACTCTTGTGGTAGCACAACAACTGTCAAGTGGTAGCCGCCAATATGGTTTCCCGGGGGAACGCCCAAGCCCCAGCTAAGACATTAGCAGGGGCACGGTTAAGACACTCTCGTCTGACGTCAGTGGGGTACGGGGCTCCTCTATCGGAGAGGTGCGATGGCTTGGTATACATGAAATCACCGTTCCAAAAAAATACCACTCACTCTACTTGTTCTGCAATACCACAAATGGCAGCAAATGATGTTTGTTACCAAGTATTCATGTCAGGTTGATAAAAGAAACAGAAAAACTTAAAAAACATGTTGGTCTAAGTCTCAAAGGCTACTTTTCTCTCAATTGAAAGGAAATTCAAATTCCATGTTAAGGACCTCTTCGGTTAGGGCATCTCTGTATTGTCCTCTTTATTATCTTCTCCGGTGCAATCCCTTCATTGCGTACTAAGGCAACACACTCTAGCAATATCTCGGAAGACAGGTTGATTGTACCGAGTTATGGATCTGACTTTGGGGAAGTGGTAGGGCGAGTTATAGACCTTAATGACATTGATACAACCACTGCTTGTGAAACATAGCATTCATTAGATCTTCATTCATGTTTTTAACAATTATAGACCAATCTTGGGATGACTTCCTGTTAAGTTGAACAAGCTGGTTAATTTCCAATTGATCAAGTTGCTCTTTGATGTTCTCGAGCTCAGGTAATATTGCCGTTGGTATAGCTCCCTTTAGTTTATGCAAGGCTTTTTTGTGTCTTGTATTTGCCTTATGCCATTTGCTAAAGCCAAATCAACTAGTTTAAGGATGTCTCTAAGTTCAACAATAGCCTTTGGTACCAATTCTTTAGTATGTGATGAGAAGCCTCATAAGCCTGTTATGTACCAATAATAAAAGCTCTCAGCTGGTCATTTTTGTAGAGTATGTTCTCCATCTCCATATGCAAGACCAACTTGTAACTATCAAATGATTCAATGTCTACCAGATCCCATTCTTTCATCCCTTCCACCACTTTAACAAAAATTTTCCAATAGCTCACAGTGCCTACATTTGTAAGATAATCAGTTGAGTTACTTCATAATTCATGTACTCATTTTTTTTTTCCAATCCCATGTTATAGACCTTGTCTGTTAAAGCATCTCTGAAATGTTTCGTCTTATCTTCTTCCATATAGCCCATTCAACGCCTTCTAATGTAATGCACACAACTAGTAGTCTCTCGCAAGCACTTTGATTGAACAAATTGAGGATCGGGCTTCTAGGAAGTGCTAGGGCGACTTGTAGACTTCAATGAAACTGATACAACTACTAGTTGTGAAGGATAAATTTTCATAAAATTTTCTTGCATGTCTCTAACATAGACCAATCTTGGCATTAATTATTCTTAGGTTGTACAAGTTGTCCAATTCCCAAATGATTGAGTTGTTGTTGGATGTTTTCAAGTTCGGTCAATGAAGTTTTTAAGTTCCTATAATTACCTTTCGCACTGCTTCTTTAACGTAGGAACAAACATCTCGTAGGCCTTTGATGTATCAGTTGTAAAAGTTCTGAGATCGTTTTTTTCTATAGAGAATGTTTTCTATCTCCATCTGCAACACTACCTTGTAGATACTAAATGTGTCAAGGTCTACCTCATTCCATTTATCTATCTTTTCAACCACTTTAAGACAATCTTGTCTACAGCTAAGGATGCCTAAATGTGTAAGATAATCAAGTTATGTAATGTATATATGTTTATAATATATTAATAAAATAAATTTAAAACTTACAACTATATTCCCCCGTTCATGCGATCATATATTTTTAGAAAATGTGAGCTACTCGAACCATATTGTTTAGATATGGTCTCATCCATTTGGCAACCAACTTTAAAATAAGTGTTGGCTAGAATTTGATGCATCTCATATAATACTTTACCAGATGTAGAAATCAAGGATGATCGGGTCGGACCAATCACACCGGATCTCTAATATGTTCTTCGACCAACCATATCTAGATCTACATATCAGTATATAACCCTATGACCCTCAACATCAGTTGTATTCATTAGGAATAAGGATCATAAAAAGTATAAGATAAAAGTGAGAGAGAAGTTGAGAAAGAGGGACCTGGAATAAAGAGGAGACACCTCCTATATATAAGGGAGGCGCCATAGGGTTTGGAATGGGCCTTTAGTTAGGCCCAAGACCATTAGGTTAAGCCCAATTGAGGACTATCCTCGACACTAAACCAAAGCATAGTTAACTTTTGTATTGTTCAGGGCTCATATCAAAGATATTTGAATCTGTCAGTTTGGATAGAAGCAACGCATCATATTGATGCAAACCTATAATAAGAGGTTTTATGATACATATATAAAACGGGTAGAAAACAGGATACCATAATAGGAAGAATATTTCACAGAGCCTAGAGTGTACACACTAAATATTGAATTAAAAGACTCATAAAAATTACTAACAGAAAAACTTCAATGAGAGAAAAGTGTCACAAAGTGATTTACAACTCACGTGCGACTCTTAGTTTCCCTACTAATATCAGCCTTTACCAACTTGAGAACGATGATTCAAACAACTAGGAAAAGAACACAATATTGTTTTTACACAAAGGAACACTTTGTATTACAAGTGAGAGTGCTTTACAATGGAAAGCTTTTGAAATTTGTGAGGTGAGGTGCAAATAACCACCACCATCCTATTTATAATGTGGCTATGATACCTCTTGTATTTTCTACACCATTCTAGATACTTCTACGATAATATCTATGATATTTACATATGCCTTTATCTAGATCCTTCATGATATCAATGATATTTTTCATGGATTAATTCTAGATTAATCCATAACCTTCCTTGGATATTTTTAGATGAATTTTCCCATAAAGTCTTGATTACTCTGAAAGTTTCCAGAATCCCAAGACTTAAGACATTCATTTTAAGCAGGCCGTGACATCCCCCCACCTAATTCCACGACGTCTTCGTCGTGTCTCTTGTATGGCTTCTCGCCTTGGTTTCAAGAGTTGTACTATGGATAAGGTCTTGCACCGTATTCTCGTGTCCACCTCCATGGGTGCGGTATATATACGATCACCTTTGATAATATATAAAGTGTTTAGAAATGTTGCTGGAATGGATTTGGCTTTTCTGAAAAATTCCATCCCGAGCACGATCTTGTAGTCGTTTAAGGTACGACTGAGAAATCTAACTTGCCTTGCCATGTTCCAATCTGGTCTTGTTGCTCCATGACATCCCTTCAATTGGCTTGGCATTTCCGTTGGCGGCTTTCAGTAGCCCGTCTGTTGTGGTGATCCTTAAGCCGATTAATATTGCTTCATCATGAGTATTGAAGTTATGACTTGCTCTAGTGTCAACTAATGCCCTTGCAAGTTGACCATTTACTTCAATGTTTACGAATCAATATTTTATCTTTTTATGAAAGTGAACGTTAGATTATCCCTTTCTTTCAATTTCAAATTGCTATTAAATACTATTTTAAGGTTTCTCACAGTCAAACAAGCATGGCAGAGCATAGGCTATGGAAGATCATGCAGTTGTGTCATGATTTATTTGCATCTCAGACGGAGCCAATGTCATGAGTTATTCACGTCTCGGACATAGCCAATTGTATACGATAGGCTTTGTTCTAGGAATAAGATCAAATTAGAATTCTAGGTCACGATTTGTAAGATTACCGACCACCGGGTAATTAAGTCGTTGAAAAATATACGTCGGGAAGTCATGCACGCACTGTTGGGACACATTCAATCTTGTTTCTTTTCTCATCAACATCAACCATGTATGTAAGATAAGCTTTGCAATTTTGATGTATGTACTTTCTTGCCTTCATCATCGTGATAATGGATTCATAAGAGCGAGCATGTAGTATGTTTTATTCATTAACAATAAAGACATTACTGAGGAGTATGAGAATGTGTATTTATAACTGAGTTGAATAAACTGATAATATATAATCGATATTCCTTGTGTAGAATTGAAGAGTTATTTGATTAATGGTAAGATGCTTGACGAGTTATTGTATTCAGCTAGGACATTCCGGTATACTCTCGTAACAAGTGTGATCGGTATCTTTTATGAGAAACATTCGAAACATTACAAGAGAAATGTGACTTCTCATTATGTGAAGTATAATTTTGAGGCATAGTCACATGGTGGTTAATGTAAATGGAATTCTATTTGATTCATCTAAAAAAGAAAGAAGTGAATGGATAGACAAAACTGAGGAGTATGAGAATGTGTATTTACAACTGAGAGTTGAATAAACTAACAATATATAATTGATATTCCTTGTGTAGAATTGACGACTTAGTTGATTGATGGCAAGATGTTTGACGAGTTATTGTATTCAGCTAGGAAATTCTGGTATACTCTAGTACAAGTGTGATCAGTGTCATTATGAGAAGCATTTGAAACATTACAAGAGAAATGCGCCTTCTCGTTACGTGAAGTATAATTTTGAGGCATGGTCACATGGTGGTTAATGTATATGGAATTCTATTTGATTCATCTAAAAAAGAAAGAAGTGAATGGATAGACGAAACAATAACACTAAAGTTGATAAAATAACGAATTATCAAACGGATAATTTTGTGAAAAAAGGTTGCAAATTTTATTTTCCTATAAATACCAACCCCTTTTATTTTACATACATATAAACTTTCATTAAATCTTTAAGTATATACCATACTTCATCAAATAATTATTGAAACATTTTATCAATGTGTGTTGTGTATTGGTTCCCCATCGCATTGCGTTGACACCCCACTATTATTTATTTGTTTAGTGCGTTATATATAATCTTAGATTAAAATTAATTATAAAGTAAAAAGGTAATAATCTTATATTGAAAAGTAACAACAACGTATTTAGTTATTAGTTCGTTATGTATATAAACCTGTTTTCTTAAGAAAAATTAGTTAAAAACACGAATTTAATTGATGATAGATATCATGTTAAATGTAAAACAGAAAATAGATAGTAAAACAAGGTGCTCCACCAATACCACTCGCTGTACTTGTTCTGCAATACCACAAATGACAGCAAAATAGATGTTTGTTACCAATTATTCATGTAATTTTGATAAAAGAAACAACAGAAAAACTTAAATAACATGTTGGTTTAAGTTTTCAAAGACTACTTTTTCTCAATTGAAAGGAAATTCCAATTTCATGTTAAGGACATTTTCGGTTAAGGCATCTCTGTACTGTCCTCTTTCTTATCTTCTCCAGTGCAATCCCTTCATCGCGTACTAAGATAGCACACTCTAGCAGTATCTCCGAAGACAGTTTGATTGTATCGAGTTGTAGATTCGGCTTCGGGGAAGTGGTAGAGCGAGTTATAGACCTTAATGACATTGATATAACCACTGCTTGTGAAACATAGCATTTCATTAGATCTTCTTTCATGTTTTTATCAGTTGTAGGCCAATCTCGGGATGACTTTCCGTTAAGTTAAACACTCTGGTTAAATTCCAATTGATCAAGTTGATCTTTGATGTTCTCAAGCTCAGGTAATGTAGTCATTGGTATAGCTCCCTTCAGTTTATGCAAGGATTTTTTTTTGTGTGTCTTGTATTTGCATTATACCATTTGCTAAAGCCAAATCAACTAGTTTAAGGAGGTTTCTAAGTTCCTGCAATAGCCTTTGGTACTAGTTATTTAGTATGTGAAGAGAAGCCTCATAGGCCCGTGATGTACCAGTAATAAAAGCTCCCAACTGGTCATTTATGTAGAGTATGTTCTCCATCTCCATATGCAAGACCAACTTGTAACTATCAAATGATTCAATGTCTACCTGATCCCATTCTTTCATCCCTTCCACCACTTTCACAAAATCTTTCCAACAGCTCACACAATGCATACATTTATAAGATACATATGTAAGATAATCAGTTAAGTTACTTCATAATTCAAGTACTCATTCTTTCTTTCCAATCCCATGTTATAAACCTTGTCTGTTAAAGCATCTCTGAAATCTTCTGTCTTATCTTTTTTCGTGTAGTCCATTATACGCCTTCTAATGAAGTGCACGCAACTAGTAGTCTTTTGCAAGCACTTTGACTGAACCAAGTTGAGGATCAGGCTCTTGGGAAGTGATAGGGCGACTTGTAAACTTCAATGAAACTGAAACAACTGCTAGTTATGAAGGGTAAGTTTTCATTAAAAATTTTCTTGCATGTCTCTAACACTTTTAGACCAATTTTGGCATTAATTCTTCTTAAGTTGTACAAGTTGTCCAATTCCCAAATGATTGAGTTGTTGGATGTTTCCAAGTCGGGTAATGTAGCACTGGATATAGTTTCCTTCAAGTGCACACAAGGCCTCTTTTGTTTCTTCTACTTCCTTTTTGTTATGTGCTAAATCCCCATCAATCAATTCAATGAAGTTTTTAAGTTCATCCAATTGCCTTTCGCACTGCTTCTGCCTTTCGCACTGCTTCTTTAAGATAGTAACAAACATCTCATTGGCCTTTGACGTATCAGTTATAAAAGTTCTGAGATCGTCGTTTCTATAGAGAATGTTGTCTATCTCCATCTACAACACTATCTTTTAGATACCAAATGTGGAAGGTTTACCTCATCACATTCATCCATCTTTTCAACGACTTTTATACATTAATAAAATTAAAATAAAACTTACAATTATATTCCTCCTGTCATGCGATCATATTTTTGAGAAAGGATGAGCCACTCGAACCGTATTTTTTTAGAGATGGTCTCATCCATTTGGCAACCAAATTTAAAATAAGTGTTGGCTAGAATTTGATAAATCTCATATAATACTTTACCAGATGTAGAAATCAAGGATGAGCGGGTCGGACCAATCGCATTGGATCTCTATATGTCCTCGACCAACCATATTTGGATCTACATATCTGTGATCATCATAGAAAAACACTTTAGATTGGGTCAGAGACTAGAGTCTGTAGACCACCCTTCGACGCTTAACATCAGTATGGTATTCATTAGGAATAAGGATCATAAAGAGAATAAGATAAAAGTGAGAGAGAAGTTGAGAAAGAAGGACCTGGAATATGGAGGATACGCCTCCTATATATAGGGGAGGCGCCCTAGGGTTTGGAGTGGGCCCTTTAGTTAGGCCCAAGACCGTAAGGTTAAGCCCAATTGAGAATTATCCTCGCCACCAGACCCACGCATATTTAACTTTTGTATTGTTCAGGTCTCATGTCAAAGATGTTTGAATCCGTCAATTTGGAGAGAACCAACACAACATACCGATGAACCTATAATAAGAGGTTTTATGATACATATAAAAACGGGTAGAAAGCAGGATACTACAATAGGAAGAATATTTCACAGAAGCCTAGAATAAAAAGACTCATAAAAATTATTAGAGAAAATGCTTCAAAAAACTTTCAATTCATAGGTAACCCCAAGAATCATTTTGCAGGGATTTTTCAATTATTTTAGAAGTAACTTTGATTCCACATGTGCTTAAGAAAACTCCATGGTTTTAAAAATTTCAGACTTGGAATCCACTTTATTGATTATAACCCGAACTAAGACAGCTTGAAATTTTGCTTAAACCCTCCTCCACCATTATAGTTATGCATCATATATCCTTAACTAATATCCACAAATTGTGTGGAAGTTAATGTTAACGTACGGGGTAACTCTTATAAGACCACCCACATCAATACATCCTAAATACCACCTAAATACCACATTTTTGGTCCAGTCAGCATGCCACATCATGTACTTCCCACATACCACAAAACCCACTTTTTTTCCACATCAAGTACTTCCCCACATACCTCATTTATTTTCCACATCACAATTTTATTTAATCTTTATTTTAAAAACTACTTAACAAATTAATTCTTTTATTTAAAACGTATATTATTTTAATTTAAAAAAAAACTTATCGACATAATTAAAATAATATTTTTTTTATAAAATAAATAAATAAATAAATATTTATTTAAATTTTTAATCATTATTATTTGAATATTAAACCATTACATAAATTTCAAACCACCAAACGAAATACAAGATTACTAAAACGAAATACAAGATTACAAAAAAAAAAACTAGCCGTTTTTTTTTAAAAAAATTATTAAGTTTAATGTTTTATTTAATTATGAATTTTAGAAATTTTTTCAGATTTTTTTCAAATTTATTTATATTTTATTTGAATTAATAAATGTTTAAAATAAAACAAAAAAAAATTGAGTTTTTTGAAAAACAGCCGTTTAAAAAAAAAAAAGAAAAGGAATTCTCGAGGGGCCCACAAAAGGTGGTACGTCGAGGTATGTATATACGTACGTACGAGCACACGTACGTACGCCACAACGGTTGACGTACGTACGTGGCCGTACGTACCACCTTAAATACGCCCGTTGTGGGCAGTCTAATCATAGTTATCAAAGGTGCGAGGCACACTCAAGACACATAGGGCCCGTCTAGGGCCTAAGCGATAGGCGTAAAAAAAGTATGGGTCTAAGAAAAAAACGCTCTTAAATAAAAAATAAAATAAAATATCAAGTATCAAAATGGCAAAATTATCCCAAATACCAATTAATCCAAATTTCTAATTATTTTTTTTTCTTTTTGCTCGTGTACCATATCTAGTTACTTGTTAGACTAATAATAAAATAACTCCTTTTTCAGAAAAAAGAAATATTCTTAAGAAATTAATTTTAAATAATATTTACTAAGTTATTTATCTTTTAATACGTTTTTTTATGCTTGTATAGCATATCTAGTTACTTGCTATGCTAATACTAAAATAACTCATTTTTCAGCAAAAAGAAAAGAAAAGCAATATTAAAATCAAAATCAAAATCAATCAGTGTACATCTCCCCTGTTTCTCCTTTTCTTAGACAAAACTAGACTTCACAACTATAAACCTAAACAAAGAAGGAAGAAATAAAAGAAATAGGTAGATCCGAAGGAGAGAGTATCGCCGGAAATTCATTGCAATGACATCGAAATCTCACCGGATTCTGGCCAGAAGGTAAGTTTTGAAACCAAGAATTTCTCATTTTCTCAATCTTCTTATTTCTTAACCACAACCATAGCCTGTCTAGGCGAAAATAGCCGGATTCTGGCCTAAAGTTCGCCAGAAAGTAGCCGGAAACTCGCCTGTATGTCACATTTTCTAACTTGGAACCAGAAGCGCAAAATCTGCGCATCGCATAGAAATAACGCTTAGGCGTAACAGGTAAGCGCTTTTAACAACTATTTTCTTGATAATAAATCATTACACGTTGCATTGACTAACAAATACTTAAACTCGTCAGTAAGAAAGTTACCTTCAATTTATAACAAAGAAACATTAAACCATATAATTCATACAAGACATGTAGGAAAATATAGTTTAATCTAACACTAAAACACAAATAAACATGCAGTCTCACAAATCCTACACCTAGATATTATTAACCAACAACTTAAATGTTGTCACCGTTAAATCACTAATAAAACTATCAACCAAATCATCTAAATCCAAATATACTAATAAAAAATAAACAATGATACTTAACAAAAACAAATCCATGACTCACTTTCAAATAGCAACCAAAGGGATTCACTGCCTCGATCCGTGTGCACAACCGGCAACCAAACCCCAAACGTAAAAAACCCTCCGAGTGTGCCATATGTTCTTCGACCAACCATATCCAGATATACATGTTTGCGATCATCATAGAAAAACATGCTAGAAGGAGTCAGAGACTGGAGTCACCCTTCGACGCTCAACATCAGTATGATATTCATTAGGAATAAGGGTCATAAAGAGAATAAGATAATAATGAGAGAGAAGTTGAGAAAGAGGGGCATGGGATAAAGGGGAGATGCCTCCTATATATAGGGAATGCGCCATAGAATTTGGAGTGGGCCCTTTAGTTAGGCGCAAGACCGTTGGGTTAAGTTTAATTGAGGACTATCCTCGACACCGTTGTATTGTTCAGATCTCATGTCAAAGATGTTTGGAGAGAAGCAACACAACATACCGATGCAAACCTATAATAAGAGGTTTTATGATAAATATAAAAACGGGTAGAATACATGACACCACAATAGGAATAGTATTTCACAGAAGCCTAGAGTGTACACACTGAAGATTGAATAAAACGACTAATAAGAATTACTAAACAAAAGAACTTGAAGAAAAGGCTTCAAAAAGCTTTCAATTCACGGGTAACCCCAAGAATCATTTTATAGGGATTTTTCAGCCATTATAGAAGTAACTTTGATTCCACATGTGCTTAAACCCTTATGCTTTAGAAAACTCTATGGTTTTGACAATTTCAGACTTATAACCAGAACTAAGACAACTTGAAATTTTTCTTGAACCCTTCTGCACCATTATAGTTATGCATCATATATCCTTAATTAATATCCATAAACCGTGTGGAAGTGAATGTAGATTTGCGGAATAACTCTTAAATAATAAATCATTACACGTTGTATTAACTAACAAATACTTAAACTCGTTTCGTACAACACAACGTGAATAATCCAGTAAGAAAATTACCCTCAATTTATAACAAAGAAACGTTTAAACCATATAATTCATACAAGACATGTAGAAAAGTATAGTTTAATGACTTAATCTAACACTAAAACCCAAATAAACATGGACTCTCACAAATCCTACACACCTAGATATTATTAACCAACAATTAGATATTATTAACCAACAATTTAAATGTTGTCACGGTTAAATCACTAATAAAAACTATCCCCACGTGGGAGTTCCAATGTGAATGGGGCCGTCGGCAGGGAGACCCACTATCGCCTTTTTTATTCTTAACGGTGATGGAAGCTTTGACGTGGATGTTGGGGAGAGCGGTTAATATGTGAATTTATAATGGTGTGCAGATTCCTAACGGAGGGCCTGTTTTGTCAAGTATTCTTTTCGCTGATGATGCATTGGTGGTTGGAAGATGGTCGGAGGTGAACGTGTTAAACCTGAATAGGATGCTCCATGCTTTTTTCCTCGTTTCCGGTCTAAAGGTCAATTTGTCAAAATGCTCCCTTTATGGTCTTAATTGTGATTCGCAGGAGGTGGCTGTTATGGCTAATCGTTTGAGGTGCAAAAGTGCGAGCTTACCTTTCATGCACCTTGGTTTTTCGGTTGGAGAAAACCTTAACCGGGTTTCGAATTGGAAGCCGGTAGTCGATGCGTTTGAGGCTAAGTTTGTAGGATGGAAAGCGAGGAATTTATCGATGGCAGAGCGGCTCATTTTGGTGAAATCGGTTCTGGATTGCGTCCCGGTGTATTTCTTCTTTTTATTTAAATCCCCCGGCAAAGATTATACAAAAACTTGAGAGCATTCGCTTCAACTTTCTGTGTTTCTGTGATGTTATGCATCGTTGATTTGATCAAAAATTGCTCAGTGGTGTAATCTTCCTAATTTTTTTCCTTTTGACATTAGACCTCATTCAGGAAGCAAAGACAGGGGGTGAACAAGTATAGAGAGATCCTCATGGATGTGGTTGCTAGAGCTGCGATTTGGGTTATCTGGAGGACCCGGAAAGATTCGTTTTTAATGGTAAAAGAGCTTCCTTAAACAACATGGTGGCGGAGATCAAGTCTATAAGTTTTTTCTAGGTCAATTGTAGGGCTAAAGGGTGGAGGATCGATTTGAGTGATTGGTGTAGTTTTAATTTATGAAGTAGTGGTGCTTGTGTAGTGTTTGTTGGGGTCGGCTTTTGCTTCTTGCTTTGCTGGTTTTCCCGTGTTTAAATGAAATCGCCGTTCAAAAAAGATCTAGCCCTAAATATATGCTAATAATTATTAAACATTAATACTTAAAAAATTAACCCATAACTCACTTTCTTGACTCCAACAACAGCAACCAAAGGGATTCATTGCTTAGATTCGTGTGCATAACCGGCAACCAAACCCCAACTGTAAAAAAAACCCTCCGAATGTGCCAACTCTTCTCGATGTTCACGTCCAATTAAACCCTAATATTGCTTGAACCAAATAAAAGAAGGGAATGGAGATATCTAATTGTGTAGGTAATGTGTAGACAATTATATAAAATCCATATCTACACCAAAGAGTTGTCTAACATTAGGTTAATTATAATGTTATAGCTCATTTTACTTATAACACACTAAGATATAAAACTCGATTAAAGTAGCTAGTTTCGTACTCATATCGGTGCATTTTAGATGAAAATTAATATGAAATAAAGTGTATCTAAATACCACTCATCACCAGGTTCGATTTGAACAGCCATAGGTTCGATTTGTTCAAGTTCGATCTGTGCAGGTTTGATTTGTTTAATTGATTTGTTCAAGAACATGAATTTCAGTTTTGGGTTTGATTTCAGGTGTTTACAAGTTCGATTTATGGGTTCGATTTCAAGAACGTGAAAGTTTTTTCGATGAAGTTTTTTTGCTTTGATTTAAGGTGTATGATTTGTTAAAAAGGGGGTAAATTGCTAATATTCAACATTTCAATGAAATGTTTTACAATTCCAAGGTTGAGGGAAAATATTCCAATTTCCTTTCACTTTATGCCAACCATACACCACCTTTTAAAGGAATTTATTTCAATTCTATCTAGAATCCCATGAAATTCATAAAGCAAAGAGACCCTTAAGGATTATACAGATTAAAAAAACAGTTTTGAAAAAAAATTAAAAGAAAATTGCTAAAGTTAACGGAATTTGATTGGGGAATTTGGAGACGGTAGTTACATACACCACCACTTTCTCTTTCCTATTTTTCCTCTTTGTCGTTTCCCTATTTGGTAAGGCTATTTGTTATGGTCACCCCACATCTCATATCTTCTCTTTCTGCCACATCACACCCCACACTTTTCCCCATCCCACACTTTTATGGTCACCTCACACTTTTCGCACCCCAATTTTAGGGGAGGGGTCCACAAATATTGAAAAAATTAAATATGCACTAAATGTATGAGTGTGGGGTAGTGGTAGCAAGGGTGAGTGTGGAAGGGGAAAAAATTGTGATGCCTCACACTTGTCTTATGGTTTAGACAAGTGGGTCAACCCGCGCTTCGCCGCGGAGTTGACCCGTTGGCATTTACTCTTGATTCTGTGTTTTGCGGCGGAGTCGGACCATTTTCGAAGTCATACCGTTTGAAAAACTCCATAGGCCAATCATGAGAGATTAAGGTGGTGCCAAACCTATGTTGTGCGCTCGACATGTTGACATATTTGATATATGTCAAGATTTTGGTAGTGCATTGGCCATCAAGATTAAAAGATTAGGAACATTTCTATGTGTTTTTTTGCAACAATGACATGGTTCCAAAGAAATAACTAATATGTGACAACGATGACATGGTTCCAAAGAAAACAATTATAATTAAAATGCTTGAATACACACTTACCGCTTTCTAATATAAAACTCCTTCCAATAATTAGGCTATTACTTCATTGTTACAAATGAAACTTGAACCCAAGACCGCTCATTTCATATGCAAGTACTCTTGAATGCGGACACACGAATTAATTTTCTCTGCAGCTCAGGATTAAACGAAGTTATTGGCGTAACCTTCCTTCACCATGTGTTTGAACTGCAATTTATAAGGCTTAAGTTGCACATACCAAACCCATTTCTTTGGTACTTTAGTTAATCCACAACCTTATCAATTTCTACCAATTGAACTTACTATACCATTAGATGCAACTCAAGCTTTCCACCATCAAATCAATCCTTACACCAAGGTTTTGAACAATAAAACATTCTTGTGAGACTAATATACCACCATAAAATAGAAACTTGCAGACTAAAATGATGGATCAAAATGTTTGTAGATTTTTATTTCAATATCACATGTGGGCTGACTTGTTTGAGTAGTGATGGTAGGTTGTCCTTGAATGCTAGAAAAGCTTGAAATTAAAAGAAATATCATCATAAAGCATATCCTCCTCCATTCTCCTCCCACTTTTGTCCAACACTTTTGTAACTTCCATATCTCCTCTTCAAATATAGTTCAAAGTATTTTTGAAACATAATTTAGTTTCTTTTTGGAAAAGACCGACAAATCAAAACTTATTAGTCGGAGGGTCATTATTTAAAGGTTCTTTTCCTATCAAACTTATCTTTTTCTTAAAAACCTTAACTTCTAAACATAAAAAAATGAGATGATTATAGCCTTTTAGCCCTCCCTGAGTTCACCCTAGATTAACTCACCAGATGTGTACAGAGGTTTACGGCAGCCGTGAAATCGTTGTTCGAAGAAGAAGCTTGAGCTCTAAAGAAACCCAGCTCAATTTAAGCATACTGTTTTTGAACAATAAAACATACCAAAGCCAATTTAAGCAAAAAAGTGATCATGTATACGACTTCAACTCTTAAAAGATTTTAATAAGCCTAAAAGTTATAAATTAAAGGAAAACTAATAGAGAACTCATAAACTAATATTTATCTAAAACAAAAAGGGTGTAGAATAGATACCAGGATGCCTAAACTGAAGATTTGCAAAACTTTAATGGCTTTCATGAACACTCCTGATGAAAAACTTCATCCAACACCAACGATATGAAAAATAACTGTAGAAAGTGAAAAGAGATCGATGTCTCATATTCTTCACACCCAAAACTAAACCAAATAGCTTGGAGATGGCATATCGAAAGAAGTCAACATGATAGAGAGCTAATAATCCCAAATTTACAAACTAATCAAGACGCATAACACTAAATATCTCAAAATTTGCTTTCAATTATCTTACTTCATTAAGTGAAAATGGAGATTCTAACCTGTGATTTCGAATTCGACTTGTGATTCTGATGAACAAAACCTAAATTAAACAAATTCAATCAGGTATCATAAGTAGTCTATTTTAGGCAATCATACAATTTTATGACATCTTAGAATTTCATGAATACTATTAAAACTTAAATCCATAACAAAGAATCGAAAACCATCACTGATCTAAATTGGGGCACCTTCTTCTTCCTTTCTGTCCATGTGGTCTCCAAGGTTTAAAAAATATTTCACATCATAAGTTATGTGTAATATGATAGATGAAAGTGAGATAAAGAAGTAGCAACTTAAAATTCTAAAAACCCACAAAACTTACCGGTGACTTTCAATGTTGAATCTCAAAAACCTAAAACAGACAATGCACACATATTAGGGTATGTAGTTGGACGAAATATAACCAGAAAATCGTAACAATTCAGAGCTCTGGATATCAGTGTAGCCCTCAGAAATTAGGGTTTCTAGCTGGACGAAAAAAAATCAAAGATACACCTCAAATGTTATAAAGAATAGCAACTTGCTTACCACCATTTCAGTCCTGCAAACAAATAGTTTAAAGGGGAAATAGAATTAAACATCATAAAGCAGGTAAAAATTAAACCTATAAACAATTTTGAACAACCCAATTCTATGTACATATGAAAAACATACGAATTGAAAAGCATTGAGAAAGAAACATACCTTGCGAGATGACACTATGAAAATCGCCATTAAAGATATAGTGTGTCCTTGTCGAAGCCCTAATCTAGCACCATCTCTTCGAAATACCCTAAACCGATCGATGTATAGAGAGAAAGGGATGGGAGATGGCGTCGGTTGTGTGGATGAGCAAGGAGGAAGAGGATGGGCGGTGGCGTGAGGCAGAGAGGGAGCAGGTATGTACGTATGGCAAGGTTTTTAGGTAAAGAAAGTCTTCAAACTCAACTCATGAAAATGCCCTCCAAGCTTCATTAATTTACAAACATGCCACATTTGTATATGGTAATATAATATAATAAGAGTTGGTGCTTTATAGACTTGTACATTATGTTTAAAAAATGGTACCATAAGTTGCCTTATGTTAATATAGGGTAATGTGAGGGTCAAGATGACATGGTATGCCATGTCATGTGAGGGTGATGGTGTAGTGTGACCATAAGAAACACCCTTATAAAAGCTTTACATGCAAACACCACCACTCTCATGCTTGTTTGTAATGGTTAACCATACAATAAAAATTGGTTAAATGTTAATTTATTGTATTAATTACTCTTATAACTTACTAACTTTTTTTTCAGCATATTGGAAAAAAAATATTAAACAAAGGCCGACTTCACTCTTCATGCAACCCTAAGTATAAATACTTACTTTACACCTTTCACTAAACACACTTTCTTCTCTGATTAACCGAATACTTATTCTCACGCTAGTGGCTGTTGTATCGCACATTTTTCTTCCTTGCCTTGCATTGGCCCATAATGCATTTGCTACATGTGCATGTCACTGTTCTGATCATTTTAAGTCCATACATTGATCCGATCCAGAGTTAGAGTTAAAGTTTGTTTGATCCAATACTGGTCAGAACCACACTTAAGGTCCTAGACAACTTGAACGCCCAACAAACTATTTTGCGGGAAGTTTGTTATTTATTAAATGAACAAACGTGGGCAAAATAAGTTTATGTTCGTTTAGTTAAACTAGCAAACACAAACAAGTTTGTTGTTTGTCAGGGGCGTCTTCCAAATTTTGGGTGTCTGGTGCGAGTTTAAAAAATACGTCCTTACATATAAACTTTTTTTTTTTATAAATTGACGATATAATAGTTATAGAAATGTGTTATGTCCCTTGTTAATTATTGGACTTGTGAACTTTCTTACATAATTGCTTTTTTAATTACTTTAAATATGAGCTCGAACTAAAAATAATAAAATGAATCTTAAATAACATATGATATATAAAGAAGATTTTTTTTCTTATGCCGACTCTAAAACAGATATCCTGTCAATCGCCCACCCTGCATATCCTCAAACACACCTCGGTTCTTTGTTCATTGATGTTTGTGAAGGAACGAACGTGAACAGTTGTGGGTTATCTAGATTGTAAGAGTTTAAACGCAAAAAAAAAATGAAATTATTGATTTATTAATATAAATCTTTATTTTAAAAAGAATTTAAAAGCCAAAAAATTACGAAAAATTCATTACAGTAACTTCTCAGCAACACCACAGAGAAGATACGAAAATGGTCTGTGTACTTTCATTGGCTAGCTGGGGTAGGGGTGTTGTTTTTACTCAAAACCCGATTATCAAACTCGATCCGAATTATTTCAAACCCGAATCACCCGAACCCGAATTACACTTCAACCCGAACCCGAATTAATTAAATGGGTCGGTAATAGGGTTGATTTTGTGTTGTTTGGGTCAACCCGATTAACCCGAATACACATTCATTCCATCGAGTATATTTTAAATATGAGAATTGCACATATATCCAACCATCTATGACTCTATATTCTTATTTACTTCGTAATTAAAACTATATTTTGAATATGGACATCCTTATTCCATTCAAATTTTGTTTATCTTTTTAAAGTAATGTATAAAGAAAATCATACGATATATATTATACGTTATATTCTAAATATTAGAAGTTTAGTTTCTTAAGGCATTCAAAGTTATACAAGGTATCTCCATTCCTCCATTGTACTACGAACTCAGTTTCATCAACTTCTTTGATTAATTCCGCTCTTTTTAGTCGTAAGTTATGTTAAGAAAATGTGTTTAATATTTTTTGTATTTAACCCGAATCAACCCGCAATCCGAAACCTGAAACCCGGACAACCCGAGGGCAATTAGGGTCGGGTTGTGGGTTGAATTCCACCTACAAAAAACTCGAAAAACCCAACCCGTTTAACCCGAAACCCAAATAAAAAACCCGATCAACACCCCTAATCTGGGGTATGACAATACGAACAATATGTGGTTTTACTATAAGGTATTTGGTGGTGATCATGACACGGGTTTATATGCATTGAGGAACGATCAATACGTGGTCAGGCTTGTCTCATACAACGGTTTGTATGATGTTAGAAGTATATGTCTATATGTTGTACAAACTGAGTTTACAGAGAACACCGATAAAGACTTTGGCTAATCGAATGTTATTCAGGTAAACAAGTGTTAATGTTTTTAATTTAAGATTGTAATGTTTTAATTTATATTTGCAACGTTTTAGTTAAATATTGTAACGTTTGAATTTACGTTTGTAATGTTCGGATATGTTTTAGTTTAACTACTAGCTTAAAACACAATAATACAAAATTTAACATGAATATATGGACCGTATAAATATATGGGAAAAAGACGAAAATAGCCTCTTTGACCAAGTTTGGGACGAAAATAGCCCCATGAATTTTTTTTTCCAACTTCTAGCCCTACCTTAACGGTCGCTAACGACCTCCATTTAAACGCAAAACGACCGTTCCTGATGACCAACCACTGTGCGACATGTGTCCACCACGGTCGTTAATACGTTGGAAAGGTCGTCGACGACCGTCGTTTTCCATCAAACGACCGCCGATTACGTGTGTGGTCGCCAACGACCATGGTCGTTTGACGGAAAACGACGGTCGTCGACGACCTTTCCAACGTATTAACGACCGTGGTGGACACATGTCGCACAGTGGTTGGTCATCAGGAACGGTCGTTTTGGGTTTAAATGGAGGTCGTTAGCAACCGTTAAGGTAGGGCTAAAAATTAAGAAAAAAAATTTATGAGGCTATTTTCGTCTCAAACTTGATCATATATACGGGCATAATACTTTCTCTCCGTTAGAGAATACTCATAACAAATAACTTTTATTCTGAAATCGTATGATGTTTGTTACCAAATAATCATTTAAGGTCACGGAAATTTCAAAGTAGTAAACGGTTTTCTCGCAGCCTACTTCATAATTCATATTCTCACTTTTTCAAAATTTTTTTGATCCTCCATCAATATCATGTCCCTCCTCCTCTTCTCCGCGATCCTCCTATCAATAACTTCCAATAACTCTTGTTTCTTTTTTTTAAAACTTGCTTCCCGTTTGAGATCAGCATCTGTTCTTCCTCGCCTTATACCAGCGATAGGAAGTGCGCTCCGTCTTCTACTTCGAGTTTCAAGCTCCTTCATCATCCATTCAAAGTGACCCACGTCCTTCCAATTCCAGGATATATCTTCCAAGCTATATTCGGGGCCACCTTCTCCTCCTTCTGAATCCATTTATAGTTCCAAATCTTATCTTCCTACCTAGACAAATTTTAACAGAAATCTGATCAAGTAAAGAATTATTATATATCAATTATTATGAATGATCTAACAAAAGAAAACTTTTTTGAAGAAGAAGAATCTAAACAACATTCAATAGTCTAAATATATAGGTATAAGATAATTGACGAATCTGAGAAGGTAAAACTAAAAGCGCCTGGAATCTGAATGGAATGAAACTAGGGTTTATCCAACACGATATATGTAGATATATAGGGCGGTGAAAAATAAGCCCATCCCTTTAAAACTGACACCGACTTGTCAATTGAAGGAAGGAAAAAATATATATATATACTTCTAATCAAATAATTAAGGCTATCTTCATTCGTAACAATAAAGTTATATAAAAAATCGAAACATTTTTGTAAAGGCTAACTAATATACAAGAAAAAATTAATCACTATGTCAAATACTATACGGTTTACAAGAATATATCATTATCATTTGGGAGGTTTTACATGTTAGAGAAAAAAATTTGGAATGGTTCTGATTTTTAATATTTACATAAAATGAAAATGATTTTCAAATTTTAATTTGTTACTAACAACATAATAAACAAAGACGCTTTTACTCCCTTAAAATCTTAATTCACAAAGTAAATGACAAGTTTGTCATCCTCAAATGTATTATAATATAGTATTGATATTGTATTCCTTAAGGAAAAGAAAAAAAATACAAGCAACACATTTGTCAATAAGGTTTTCTCCAAAGCTAACAGCCGCAACAATCAGCTTATTCAGTGACACTTTTAAACCCTGCACCATATTGCAGTTTAGTTTCAACTTTTGGTAAAAGAGTAGTGTGACATCTGTCAAATTTAAGGTCAATAAGAAAATTATTTGACATATAATTGAAATACTTGAGCTATATTTGAGTTGCCTAACCTAAATGATATACTCTAAATATGATGCAGTTTCCTCTTAGTTAATCTTTGACTAAGCAAGAACATCTATATGTGATTAGATTGAATTGCTCTTTGATAAATCTTGACCTAGAAAAAGTCAAAGTGAACACTGAAATAAAGGTTTTCACCCATGATCATCACTTGACCTTAAGATTGATAAAATTAATCGATCTCTTATTCTGAAAGTAATTGTACACAAACCCAAGTTACAAAATCAATTGTCAATTGAACAAATCGTTAGGCTATGTGTAGTCATAATGCCCCACCATGGGACATTATGTGACATGTGGCAGTGACGTGGCAAAAGAGGGGTTATGGGGGATGGGTGTCACATAATGCTCCATGGTGGGACATTATGACTACACATAGCCTTATAAAGACGAAGACGAAGTTCACTTACAACGAATATAATTATGAAAAAGATGTTTGGGAACGTAAACTCGAAGAAAAGCATGATCTCATTTGCATTTAATATACAAGTGCAAAGATATAAATAATTATTGCAATAATTTACTTGCAACTCCCGATCTTTTATAAAACTTGCACCAAACTACCATTTTTATAGTATTTATGTCAAGTTTCCATCTAAAAATTGAAAACACTCCCAACAGAACTTGATTAACCTATATATTTGCAACTTTCATTATGGTGTAGTGGTAGGAGGCTTGAGTTCTCTACTTGAGACTCAAGTTCGAATCCCACTATTATCACTTTGGAGGGGGCATGGTGGCTCAATGAAGGAAGACTAGGGATCTTTGTGATCTCCAGTTCGATCCTGAAGGCGTCCGGGTTTTACCACCAGTGGGCTTTCGGGTGGGTGAGTTTTCCCCGGAACTGGTGATAACTTGGTGCACTTAAGGGCTCCATGCGACTGGGTTAGGCCAGCTGGCGGTGGCCTTTTATCACTGGGTCGCCCCGTACGGAGTAACTAAACAATTCAATGTTTGTTGGTCGTTCAAAAAAAAGATTAACCTATATAATTGCATAACTAGAAAATGTTTTTTTTTTCATTTAAACTATGAAAGTAAGACTTTTAAAGTTTTAAAAAATACTTTCTCTGAAAACGAACATCATTTCTAAAAACGTTTCTCTAATTAGTTGTTTATTTTTCATATAATATATTAAGAAACGACCAGATAATGTTTTTATAAAAAAAATAAATTTCTTTAAATAGTTAACTAAATTATTAGGTTTTTAAAGTTGAAAAAGTGTAAAAGTAAAAAGTTAAAAATAAACAACTTAATGACCGACAAGCATAGCATACCCAATATTTTTTTTTCTATGGAGTCACCTCTTTCGGTTCTATTATTTCTAAGAATGCCAATGTTGTATTTTCGAGGCGAATTAGGTCACATAGTAAAAAATGGTATCATCAAGTAGGGTCGGCTCAACTTTTCTACATGCCTAAAACAAAACTATCTTCTAATGCGAGATTTCTAAAATCTAGATTATCAAGATCTAGGTCTAACTCTGCTGATATATGGACTCGAATCATGTTTTCTACATGCCTAAAACAAAACTATCTTCTAATGTGAGTATTCTAAAATCTTGATTATCAAGATCTAGGTCTAACTCTGCTGATATATGGACTCGAATCATGTGAAGTTTAAGAGAACACCAAGTTAATAACTAATAAAAACATACTCTACAATTCATTCACTTGACTGAATTGTTTTCATGTAAAATATAAAAGACTCGTCCTAGAAGCTGGAAAAATATAAATTACCAAAATGATGACGTATGTCCAATCACGCATGTAGCACGCCCGAGTGACTGACATACTAAACAAATATCACACCGATCGATCGAACCTATCGGTCGGGCATAAGAGGTTCGCCAAGCCCAGACCTACAGACCAAGCTCAACATATCACTCGGTCAAGCGACCGCTCGACCGACCTGGCGCTCTTACCAACACCTTACCCCAAACGGGTACTGTAGCTTTCTGACCCGACCACCAGGACAGAAACACAGGACACCATTTCTGGTAAAGCCGCATTAATTACGAGTAAAGACAACGGTTAGGGGTTATAAATATCCCCCAACCACCAGGTAACGATTCATTCAATTCTCTCGCTCGTTCTTACGATTTCCTATACTCAATCAAGAGCTTATTCTCACGCCCGAGCTTGGTCGCGGGACACACGTCCTGCGCTCCAAGATCAACGGCGTTTTCTGTTTTGCAGGTTTCCCAGAGAAGTGAAGTGTCTAGCTCGGTTATTCAAGTCACTAATTCCTGTAGTCAGTGTGTAAGGTGCTCACAAGAATGAAATCAAACAGAGTTTATTAAAAATACTAACCTTACAAGCCACACACTTAAAGGATTGACTAACCTTAAACTGTGTTTCAAAGAACTAAATTTTCCCTTAATCATTACCTTTGAATAGGCCATAAATTAACATGAAAAATACTTCTAAGTAATCAATCATGTTTTAAAATTCCTTCTCAAAATTTTACTTTCACTCCACTTCATGAACAAGATTGCTCATTCTTTAGAATTAGAGCAATAAACACATATTATATAATTTAACAGCCTAAAATAATAGTTATTAACAAAGATTTTGCATATTCTAGCTCAAAGCATTATCATTTCCACAATACATTTTAAAATTTAAAATGAAGACATAGCTTTTCTCAATCAAATAATTCAAGAAAAAAAAACAAATTTTTGAAACATTTTCATACTCCTCTTCCGGTGAGTGTTTTATAATCTACAATAAAACAAGTCACATATTTTGATGTTCATTTGCAAAATAACTGAGAGATCCTAAAATCGATATGGAGTAGAAAAATACCCCATGCACAAGAATAATCACGGCCACTAAAATATGTATCCAATGAAGAAATTACTTATTAATAGAACTTAGAAGTCCGAATTCGACCAGGGGGTGGTCCTTCATAGCGAAGGAGAAACCAAGAATGGTGTCGAGAATGGCGTTGGTTGATGATTCTATGGAGTTATGAAGAAATAAAAAAAATATGAATTTCGAGAGTGTTGGGGTTGAGTTACAAGGAGGAAATAAAATTAGGGTTAACGATGCTTTTATAAGAAAACATGAATTTTGAATTTTGAATTTTGGATAAGAAAAAGAAAAAACATAAAGGAAAAAAATTAAACAAAAAAGGACAGGAGAAAGCCTCGAAAATAGGTTAGTGGTTTGATAAGTAGAGCGCATTTTGAAAGGAAAAATCATTGTGTCACACCCTGAACTTTCGAGAATGTAGGCGTATGACATCATGAGTCATAGTCGTGGATACAAGGAACGACCTCCATCAAATTAATATACATTTGAAAACCAAGTATGTCATCAAAGTTGCAGCGGAAAATATATTAAAGACGACATTGTTTTACAATACTGAAATAAAAATTGTTAAGGAAATAATAAGATAGAAAGTACGATTGTTCATGATTTTATTTAGAACGAAAAGGGTGACCATGACTCCATCCTTATGCAGGCCCCAAAGTTTGATAGTCCCATTTGCATACCAGTGCGTGGACCTAGTTACCTGAGAAATACACGAGTTTAAAACGGTCAACATAATGTAGGTGATTTCACAAATTTAAGACTCTACAAACAAATTTGTAAACAGTTTATGGCATACAAGATATTATAATGGTTGCCGCGGTTGTAATGATTACATGAACATTGATTTCAAATACTAACAAATTTACCCAAGCGTGGCATCTTCCCCAAGAATACCGAATGGAATAGAATAACTGGCATGTACTTATTGACTATAACCATGGAGTCAGGATTAAAGCGACCAATTGTAAGTAGGGTTGTCGATCCAAATAGATCTATTCACTAGCTATTGTTTCGTACAAGAACTAATCGAAATCAACTAATAGTGAGATTTTGTGACAAGATGTTATGTAACAAGTTGTACTCTAATATGGGGCATGAAGAGAACATGAAATCATATGTCTATACAGTTATGTCATAATATCAAGTAAAAAGGTTTGTTTGTATCATGATTTCTCCCCCAAAGTATTTGAAGCAGTTTAAAAGAAAGGGGGCCGCGAGACTCACCTGAGCAATGTGAATGAAAGTATCTGAAGTATCGCGTAGCAGGCAAACGGCGTCCTAATATCATATAATTAATAAGACAGCCTTAAGGTCTTGTTTCAGTTGGGTAATGTTTAATTACCTAAATGATCCTGGTCAAGTCTTGATATTTTATTCTCTTTTGCAATGTTTGGAAAACCAGGTTGAAATATTTATCGTTCAAATAAATATTTAGATTCGGGATTATATTTATAGTGAAATAGATATATAATTCGTAGCAATAATTATAAGTCAAATAATTATCCAAAGTTTATAAGAATATATATATGCCCGAATCAAGTTTTGAATATCGCAACAAATAACAACGTGTTTCATTTAACATTCAGTTTATATATTTAAGTTCGAGTTCGTAATTATAGGCAAATAATTATGTATATAATGTTGGAATTTTGGGAGAAAAATAGTGTAAAATGTGTTTTTCCTAAATGTGAAAATGAGTTTTTCACCAACTTTGGACTAAAATAAAATACAGACAACATAGGTTATTGCCTCTGTATTTTATGGGTTTGTGTAGTACGTTGTGAGGGCTTCCCAACATATCATACCACGTCCAAATCCGAGCTCGTATGAATGAGATATCAAAGCTCAAAGTTGAGGTCTTGCAACATGTAAAGCTGCGAAAATTAGAGAGAAAAATGCTAAGTATAGCATGTGAACTCATCCCACATTGGTTGGGGAATGAAACCAAAAGTGGTTTATAAGGTGGGAACCTTACCAACTATTGTTTCCTTTAGTAGGACACATCTCTTGGACCCTGAGGGGTGCGAACCCCTCACTCGCACTCTGATGTTAGTCCAATGTGTCGTCATTATTATGCTTAATTTGTCTTATTTATTTATAATAATGGTTGGATTACGTTGCATTTTCACGGGTTTTATGTTTTGATGTGCCAAGAGCTTAAAGAGCTGAAGTCTGGGTTTTTATGAAGAACTGGAAGCTGACTGGTACAGGGATCGAGAACCGAGCGGGAACGAGTGAAGACTTAGAAGAAATTGAAGAAAAGTTCCTGAGATCCAGATCTGGGCGGTACGCCCAGAAGAGAAGAAACCAGGGCGGTACGCCCTAAAGTGTAGAAAGCAGCCGGAAGAAGAAATCCGGGCGGTACGCCCAGAATCCCATAATTTGGGGCGGTACGCCCCGAATTGGCCGACTGAAGAAAATTAGGGTTTTGCTATTTAAACTTGTTTGTGAAGTTTTAGTTGTGATCTTTCATCATTGTGCGACCAGAGCTTTAGGGTTTTCGACTTTTCCACCATTGTTGAGGATCTTGAAGTTTTTCAATCATTCGGTAACTTAGTTTATGCAATTTTCCATTATGCTTTCGTTTGTTAACTTAGCTATGTCCGGCTAATCACCACTAACCGCTTTTGGTGATTGGTTGGTGAAATCGTTTTACTCTTAATCAATTGCTTAACTAGTTGTTCCGGAATACTTGCTACCGTTGAACACCCGCATGCTAAATTGTTTAATCTAACTAGTAACCTAGGGTTTTAGTGGTCCACTGTTTATTGATCTAGCACTTTCTTGCGGCAGGACTAAGCAACCCATTAGAAACTCAGGTTACTAGGTCAAGGAGGCAATTGGGGGGCATGTCTATGTGTCACAGTTAAGTAATTAGGTTTTGCCTAGATCGGTAGCCAACCAGGATCCGAAAGTGGTTAGATTTGTCTCATTTGATAGTTCAATTAAGTTTTTTTAGTTAAAGTTAGTTAATTTGTTAGTTAATTCACCCAACAACTCAAAACAGCCAAGTGGCAATCTTAGGTAATTTTAGGTTAATTAGTAATTTCAGTTAATTTAGTAAACAATTAATCAATTTCCACATATTCCCTAGGTTCGATACCCTAACTTCCACTACTACAAAATTAATCTAGGTTGGGGATTTGAAACGGCCTGACAATCCGTTATCAAATTGGCGCCGTTGCCGGGGAATTAGTGCGCTTTTTGATTAGTTGATTTTTATTTGCATTTTTAGTTAATTTTTCAAAAAATCCAAAAAACCCAAAAATAGTGTTTTTATTCCAGTAATTACTTTCCGCAACTAAAAAAAAAAAATTGATTTTTGTCGAAATTCTTTTCTGGGCGGTACGCCTAAGATTACACAATCCGGGGCGGTACGCCTTGGGCTGTTTTTCACAGAAAGTTTTTCAGTTTTTTGACCGTCCAAGTTTTGATTTTTTCTGTTCTATTGCATTATTTACACCCCCTGGAACAATGCTGCGTAATTGGTTTGCTTGTTTGTGATCGATTTTGCAGGTTTTAGGTGATTGTGCATGCATACGCGGCATTCCCGCAAGACATCCCCGCTGATTTATAATCCGGAGATTGAGAGAACAGCTCGGCAGAACCGAGCAGAGCAGAGAAACAGAAGAACCATGGAGGGCCAAAATCCAAACCCCAACCAAAATGCCAACATACACCAAAACCCAAATCCCAATCAGAACCCCAACCCGAACCCCAACATCCACCAAAACCCA
>JBCNJP010000010.1:102586441-102757275 GCA_039602395.1 Deinandra increscens subsp. villosa | reverse complement strand
GGCTCAGACGTCGCATTATGAGCTGGGTGATATGAGGTTGGCCAAAATGGCCACCATGACTGATCCCCCGCAGTGGGAGGCTGTTCGTGATAGGGTTGTGGTTGGTGATGAGGCAGCGAGGGCCGCGATGCAGCATGGGATTTTGCATCAGGTTGAGAGGCCTTTGAGGCAGAGACCAGAGAGGCCGCCGAGGGCTGATCAGGTGACATTAGAGATGGTTCAGGAGACGGTGTTGGATTATGTGGATGTTCGGTTTGAGAGGATAGAGCGGGCGATGCGCTGTAAGATGACCCATCAGGGTATGCCTATCCCTGATTTCTTTCAGGAGCCTGAGGGAGGTGATGAGGCTGGTGATGATGTTGGTGCTGGAGATGCTGGAGGAGATGCTGATGCTGCTGGAGATGACGCTGGAGGTGATGAGGAGTAGGTGCTGTTCATGCTGATACCACTGCTGCTGCCGATCGGTTTTGTTTCTTTACCCTTGTACTTTTTGGTTATTTTGTTTTCATTTGATCATGGTCTGTATGTTATGATATTATATTGTAACTGGGGGTACTGTACGGGGTAACCGGTTGGGTGGTTGTGATTTTCTTTTTGATTGTATATATATGGCATGATGTGTTTGTTCTTTGGTAGCACCATGAGTGAGATGTGATATCCATACATTACTTCTTCCATCCGATTTCTGGAATTCACGATCTGTGCGAGAGGGTATTGGACGACTTCCGAGGAGCTTTTCACGATGATATCAGGGGAGTGTGTTCCAACTTGTTCTTTTTAGTTATTTATTTATTTTCTTTTTATTTTTGCATTTTATCTTTATTTTTATTTTAATTTCACCGTTCGTGTCTGTATATTCGTTATGTGCGTGTTTCCTATCACATTGAGGGCAATGTCGATCTTAAGTGTGGGGAGGGGGACAGGACGTCAGTTTTTTATTTTTAATTAAAAAAAAATCCAAAAAGATTTTGCAATTTTTGAGTCATTCTTAGTTTAGTGTTTGAGTCAAATCTGTTTTGGGAAAATTGCCGGTACATGGAAAATGATAGTACAATTGGGAGTCGATTTTCAGAATAAAATTAATAAAAATAAAGAAAGAATAGGGAAAAGTGGTAAGAAAATGAGAGAATCGAAAATATATCTAATTTGTGATGTGTCGGTAGGCCCAACTGATTTGGTAAAGCTTAATTATCCCATTGTGTTTATTTTGTATAAATATGTAAATAATTTAACTTGCTAGTGGGTTCCCATTTTAGGAGTTAGAGTGAGATTGAAACCGATGATTAGGAGGAAAAAGACCTTTTTAGATTAGAAACTTATATATCCTCAGAATAAACTGGCACGTTATGATCTTTTTGCGAAAGCAAATCCGAGAAATAACGGCGTCCCATTTTTCCATATTTGAGCATATTAGGTAATAAATTGGTTAATGAAAGAGTGAAGGGACAAAATACTCACGTACGAACTAAGGATAGTATCCCGTGGTGAGTGCCTCTGATGATGTTCTGGATCTCGCGGGCAAAACACTCACGTATGATTTCGGGGGTAAGACCTTGTGAAAGAATGCCTCTGATGATGTCCGTTGGTAAGTATAGTTAAAATTAACCAACTATAAAAAAAATGAAAAAAAAGAGAAAAAAGAAAGGAAAATGAGAAAAATAGAAAGCAGTAGTAGTCAAATAAATGCTCAAGCAATTTCATTATCCATTCAAATTCATCATTCTTGGGATATATGAGTATCTGGTTTAACTAGGGTGGGGAAAATATAAATAATACATCTTTATTACCCTTTGCTTTGACCGAATATGAGTCGGGATTTGATTAAGCTAGGACTTTCTGAATGTGGGACACATAAGCAGGTTGATACAAATGATTGGTAATTTATGTAAACACCTTGGTGGCTCAAAGATCAGTGGTTGGGTTTAGTCGGATAGAAATATCGGCGATTGCAATTAGTATATATGATTACATGTTGGAATGTGTATTGAAAAAGATTGATAATTTAAATTGTTGAATGATTTTGAGTTGATTTCCCAATTATGATTCCATGGCAGTTTTTCCGAGACGGAAAAAGTCAAGTGTGGGGATGTGATGTTAGTCCAATGTGTCGTCATTATTATGCTTAATTTGTCTTATTTATTTATAATAATGGTTGGATTACGTTGCATTTTCACGGGTTTTATGTTTTGATGTGCCAAGAGCTTAAAGAGCTGAAGTCTGGGTTTTTATGAAGAACTGGAAGCTGACTAGTACAGGGATCGAGAACCGAGCGGGAACGAGTGAAGACTTAGAAGAAATTGAAGAAAAGTTCCTGAGATCCAGATCTGGGCGGTACACCCAGAAGAGAAGAAACCAGGGCGGTACGCCCTAAAGTGTAGAAAGCAGCCGGAAGAAGAAATCCGGGCGGTACGCCCAGAATCCCATAATTTGGGGCGGTACGCCCCGAATTGGCCGACTGAAGAAAATTAGGGTTTTGCTATTTAAACTTGTTTGTGAAGTTTTAGTTCAAGCGGAATGTGAGTTGAACCGGAAAAACTGGTTCAAGCGGAATAGTGCATTAGTTCAGCCGGATACTGTTCCAATTGAAGTTCAAGCGGAAAGGAGTTCCGCTTGAAGTTCAAGTGGAAGTTGAACCAGAAGATCAGTTCTTCCGGAAAACAACTGTTACGCGGAGATTCCTCTGGAATGACAGTTGTAAACGCGTTTGAGCTAATTAAGGTCATTCCGTGTTAATTAGAAATCAATTTGCATTAAAGACGTTTAATGCAAAGTTTGACTACGAATTATTTTTGTGTGCTCAACAAGTCACTCCCACCAATATAAATACAGCTTCATTAGTTGAGGCTAAACACACCAGAATTCACAGAATTCTTCTTCTCTCTAAAATTCTCTCTCTCTTCTTCTTCTTCCAATATTCATCATGTTCGTTAGGTTCTTTAAGGACTCAAAGGTATTTTCAAGCTTAGAGTTATCTCGGTCGTACAATACGGTTTAGGCGATTGTACCCTGGGAAACAAAACGGATCTTCGGTAGACCCGGAATTTGTTTTAAGGGACCCGGGTTTTGACCCGAAGACTTCGCCAAAAGCTTTTTCGTTTCCATTTTTTCCTCAACACTTTTCAAAAATCTTTTTATCAAGTTGCTTAAATATTGTTTCTCAAAACCATTATCAAAACTTTATGTTCTTATTTCTTAATTAAATATTGTTTGCATACTTCTTTCCTTTGTCTTTTCTCTTGTAAATATTATTTCACTTCATTTGTAATCGTACTGTTAGTTAGTTTCATTTATTTCCTTGTATTGTAATCTTTTATTTTCTCTGTAATTGTAGTATGAGTAGAATTTCATTTCATTGTATTGTAATAGACTAGAGATATTTTCCTTTGTTGTAATCATGCTCAAATAAAATATTTATTTTATTTTAATTTTACGAACGGTTTTCCTACATATAAGTCATGAAAATTAATTGTGTAAATAAGTATGTGCAACTTATGTAAATGGTTATGAAAAATAATTGTAAAGATCATGAAAATATATATTTAGAATCAAGTTTTGAACACTGGAAATTAATAAAGCTTCGTTTCTCATTCAAACGCTCGAACTTTGTATATTCTTAATGACATGGTATAAAATCGTTCTTCCTTTGAAAATAATTTAGTGTCAAATGAACTAATATCATTTTAATATTCTCAAGATAAAAAATGATAATCTTTGCATTTTTTCAGATTTTGTTTCTCGGTCTCACCGGTAAACGTCGTTTTCGTTTGGTTTTGCTTCTACAATCTATTTTATAACACTCTGAGTATTCAAAACTTTTAGTAATCACTTTTAATGATCCCTTTTAGTCATTTTAAAGATCAAAATACTGATTTGGTCGGTTTGAGTTGCGGTTCACAAAAACTGAGTTTTCTAGTCGCGTATGTTACCGTTTTGATCCCAGTTTCTTTTCTAAGCGATGTTTCTCTGTTTTAGTTACTATGGTTCTTTAAAACACACAAAATAACACCATTTTGTAGTAAAAAACTCGTGAGATCACAAATCTGTAACGATTTTGATTTGTGTCAACATTTTAGTTTCAAAACTTGTTTTTAACTTGTAAAATGTGTATCTTGTTCTCTAGTCTTCCAAATCCATGTTTGTGTTTAAATCAAACTAGTTCAAGACCCAATTGTCTATGGTTTTTTTAGGGTCCAAGAGTGTCATAACGTTCATGTTGTAGCAACAAACTCATAAACTTATATACATGAGTTTTCTAGATAATTTTAACAACAATTATAACAATATAACTACAATCTTTTCCTTTTGTTCAAATCAACTATTGAACAGAAGATTAATTGTGATTTTCATTATTGAATAAACTGGTACAAGGAATATATATATAATAACTAAGTTACAATAAGTAACCCTTGACTAATTATGAATTATAAAAGTGGTCTAATATCCCCCCGCAAGCTAAGGCCTCTTAACGACCTTAAGCTTGGACCGCAAGAACATAAAACGATCAGTTGTCAACGGCTTCGTGAATATGTCTGCAATCTGATCATGAGTTGAAATGAATTGAACCCTTAATCTGCCTTGAGCAACCTTCTCCCGAACAAAATGGAAATCCACCTCTATGTGTTTCGTACGAGCATGAAAGATAGGATTAGCAGATAAATAGGTAGCTCCAAGGTTATCACACCCAAGAGTTGGAGTTGCGTTGGTTCGAATCCCAAGTTCACGGAGTAAAGACTGCAACCATGTAATTTCTGCAACAGTGTCAGCCATAGCTTTATACTCTGATTCTGTCGACGATCGAGATACTGTCTTTTGTTTTCGTGCCGTCCAAGAAACAAGATTAGACCCCATATAGATAGCAAATCTACCCTTGTATGAATTATTTCCACGTCCCCGGTTTGATCGATTAGCATAACTGGCTTGAGGATGGGCTACGGGTGTTAAAGTTAGCCCATGTTGGGCCGCCATTTGGTGTAGGGTAAGTAAGGATTGTGGGCCATTTTGTGGGCTCTGGGATGGTGTAGGAAGAATACCGGCCTGTGGGTTATTTGTGGTGGATGCGGAGGCTGTATATGCATGGGAGGAGGAGGACGACGGGTTGATGTGGTGTCGGTTTACCATGAAGTCGTGGTCCGACAACAAGGCCGGTAATTCATCAAACCGAACCGGTGTCGTGCGACCAAGTAAATTAGACTTTAATCCATTGTATTCCTCTCGTAAACCAGAAATCACCAACATAACAATATCCGTCTCAGCAAGAGGTTTACCTATATTTTCCAAATCTGTAGCATATTCATTGGCACGTGCAAGGTAGGCTAAAGGGGTTTCATCGCCCTTCATCTCGAGTTTGAGAAGCTTGGTTTTCAACGTGTATTCACGGGACTGAGTCTGAGGTGCATGAGCCCTCTCCAGGTTATTCCAGATATCTCGAGAGGTGAAACCTTTTATGTGATGAAAGGATTCCTCTGAGACGGTAGAAATAAGCAGCATACGAACGTGGGCATCATTCGCGATCCACGTTTGGTAGTCAGGATTGGGTCTGGTAGTGGCGGGTACTAGCGTATCACCAGAACCAGTGGCAGGGGTGTGTATGTCGGCTGAGGGGCATGGAATCGATCCATCTATGTATCCATACAGGTTAGTGGTGATTAGAAAAGGTTGAATCATGGTTTTCCAAAAACCATAGTTTGTGGATTTTAGGGTAAAGGAAAACTTGTGAGAATTATGAGATGTCTTTTCTTGAGTGGTGAAGGCTGTTATCGCCATTGGGAGTAGAAGAAGAAGCAGATGGTTGATTATGGGGAAGGGCCGACGAAGAGGATAGAAGGGGCGGCTAGGGTTTGTAACGTAGGTTCCCTGGCTCTATACCATATTGAACAGAAGATTAATTGTGATTCTCATTATTGAATAAACTGGAACAACGAATATATATATAATAACTAAGTTACAATAAGTAACCCTTGACTAATTATGAATTATAAAAGTGGTCTAATATCAACTAACACTAAGGTGTTAGGACCACATTTGCAAACATAAAAAATATGATTTTATGTGGTTATAGATCCAAGAATCGTGCCAATCATAAGAGATTTTTCCAATGACGATTCTTGATCTCACTTATTTCTATAATGCAATTTACATTTCACTTTCAAATCAACTAAGACGTTTGGGATTTTACAATTATCAATATATTTTAGAGACTTTATATTTACCATACTTTAGGTATAACTTTGTTGGGTTTCTAAAACCAACCAAAGTTCATAATATTCAAGAATATGCATAGATTAAGTACAATATTTCATAGTTAGTCATCGGGTGTCAAGACTTGGTTCATCTAGTGAACTCGGTTAAGGTTTCTAACTTCAAGTTCTCTTGTATCCCTCATATGACCATAATCCATAACATTTTAACCATTTTAGGGTTCTTGAACCATTTCTTTATAAATCAAAACCTAAGCATTTTGTGACACAATTTTGGGTGTAAATACTCCCAAGTATCACTTGGTTTGATTAAAATGCTTAGATAATATATGTGAAAGCTATCATTTTATATGCATTTTATAGTTTTATAACAAAATAAAATGGGGTTTTTAATCAAGACTTCCATGGATCTTTTGGGTGTAACTATGAAAAGAAAAGAACAAGAAATGGGAGATATATGAAGCTTACAAAATCTTGATTTTAGTGATGGGAGTTGATGTTCTTCAAGGAAATGGAGATGATGATGGTTACGGTGGTGGTGGCTGTGGGCCGTGAACTCGGCGGCGACGGGCTAGGGTGGTTGAGTGGTGGCGCTGCAACGGTAGGGGGAGGAAGGTCATCGTCAGCTAGGGTGGTGGTGGTTGGTTCCGGCCGAAAGAAAGGAAGAGGGGAGGATAGTGTGGCATGCTCTTGTGTTGCTTGGGGTTTTTGAAGATGAGCTTGAGTATAAGAGTGGTGATGAGGGGATGGTGAGTGTGTACTAACGTAGAGGGTTTAAACATGTGGCCACACTAATTCACCAACAAATATATGGTGATTTTTAACCATGACTTGATTAGGATTTAACCAATGATTTAGGAAACTAGTTAACCTTTTTGTCTTATAAGCCAGTTAGGAGATGGTAAGTTTTTATAAAAGGTTGATGAATATTTTATAAGAAAGCAAAGGTGGTGGAGATTTTTATAAAATAATACAAGGTGGTGGGCTTCACATTAGTTGGGCCGAAAAACACAAAAGAAAAGGGAATGGGCCGGTTTACTCGTTTGGGCTGGCGGTTAGGCCCAAACCGAAAATTATGCGGGCCGGCTTATTGGGCTGTAAAACTGGGTCGCGAGTGTTGGGTTGGGTCTTTAGTGTGTCAGGTGATTCATTGGGCCAAGTCTCCGAGTTCGGTTTATATGTTTTAAGTTATTGGGCCCTGTCGGGCCCAAATCGGGTTACGAACGGAGTGAACTGAAACGTTTTGGTTTTTTCTAAATATTTCTCGAGTCTTAAATATTGATGAACGACCCTTGTTTTGGTTATAATTTAATAATTTGAGGGTGCAAAATTATTTACTTAATGGATCGCGTACACGCGTATAGAAATAAATAATTTGTTGATTAACGCGTTTTAAGCTCGAATATTTTATGTCGTTAAAACTAATTAAAGTTTTAAATAAAATGATCGCCTAAAATGTTCGTCATGTGTCGGTATAATATTTTATGACATTGGTTTAAGAAAAAATATATAAAAAGTCATTTTATATTTATTTTCTTATTGTTGAAATTCCATAAGTTATTTAGTTGAATTTCTTATTTGTTACGGGCGTCTCTTTCCAGTGCAAACACGGAAATTGTCAAAGATGGACTTTTTCATGCATAATGTTTATTAATAATACTATTAATTCAAGTCATGCACATGTATATACGTATATAGATAATCAAAGTATAGGTTTGACCTTAAATTTTCTAACGGGTTGTCACACATTGGGACAAATCGATTGTCAGATTATATTTTATTCAAACAATGGACCACTTTCAAATAAAACAATATAGTGACTCGAAAAACTTATACATGTTGTTCTATTTATACACGAAAAAATACTGTATTCTCGTGACTTTATAGCCCTCTACCTTAATCCACCCTACAAACAAGCTTATAGCTTAATGTTATTTAGAGAAATTTAAAATCTTAAGATCTTGAATTCTAACCAGATGTAAGCAAAATTACTTCTCCTAGAGACCTACACCGAAACCAATGATAGAGTGAGGTACCCAAGACATTGTAACTGGGAGGTTTTGGGTTCAAGTCCCACTTATAACAAAAATTAAAACTGGGGGTTACATGTTGGGCCATGGGTTTTCTCATTGAAGGGTGAGTTTCCTCCTGATGGGAATTGAAGATGATCGAATGGATGGTATAATGTCCCCGATAATGATCCATATTTGCTGTTAAAAAAAAAAACCTAGACCGAAGACGATGATTTTTTCAAAAATAACCTAATTTCAATACCGCTGCCGAGCCCAAAGATATCCTTCAATAAAAATAACCAACTTAAAAGAAAAACCCGGTTTAATTGCAAGAGTGGCTATTTCCCTTTCAAATATTTAGGTGTTCCTATCGGGGCTAACATGAATTTGGCTAAACATTGGGACCCGGTTAAATTGGTGTTCAATAAGCGGTTATCGGTATGGAAAGCTAGGACCTTGTCCATGGGGGGTAGGCTTACTTTGATAAAAGCAGTGTTATCCAACATCCCATCTTATTATTTTTCTTTATATCGTGCCCCGCTCAAAGTCATTGAAGATTTGGAGAAAATTAGACGTAATTTTTTTTGGAGTGGCGATGTGGATAGGAAGAAGATTAATTGGGTGGCGTGGTCTACTGTTACTCTTCCTAAGGAGAATGGCGGTCTGGGTATTTTTTCGCTCAAAGCCTCTAACATGGGTCTCCTTTCGAGGTGGTGGTGGAGATTTCATAAAGAAGGTGACACCCTTTGGAGACGTGTTATTATCGCCATTCACCATCACCCGCATGTAGGCTGGGGGCTCCCCTTTAATAGTGCTATAGGTGGAAATTGGAAAGCTATTGTAAGAATTAAAAATGATTTGTGCAAGTTGAACTTAGACTTGGAGACTCTGATCGAGGCAAATCTAGGAGAGTCTCGAGCGCCTACTCGGCTCATAAGAAGAGGGGCAGATTTGTTCAGCCCGGGGACTGTCAGTTACATTCACGAATGGAATGGGTTGATGCCTATCAAGGTTAATCTTCATGCATGGAGGGTGGGGCTTAACCGGTTGCCTAAAGAAAGTTTAATTCCATTATTAGCAACTTGCTAATTTTACAGGGACTGTTTTTGTAAATTTGTATTAGTTTGTTAATCTCCGGTTGTTTAGTTAGTTTATTACTGTTAGTGCTTAGGGTTATATATTGAGCTTGTGTAATCATGTTCCTGTAGAATCAATAACAAGAAATCTCAGTTTCTTTTCAAATTCATTCGTAATATGAGCTAAATCATGAGGGTTTTGAGTGTTGCAATTGGATTATCGCTTTGATTTGGTATCAGAGCACTGGGAACATAATCCGATCGGAATTTTGCAATTGCCACGGCGATTGCTCCGGTGAATTAAGTTAGGAAGGATCGCTGATCCTTTCGTCCTGAGAATTCAAGATTCATCGCCTTCTCTCTTCGTCTCCGAGAAGATCTCCTCGCCGCACGACGTCTCCTGAAATCAGACCTACAATGGGTGATACGGCAGGAAATCGAGTTCAGATTAGGGAAAATTATACAACAATTCCACTCCAGTGCCCTTTGTTGACCCCAACTAATTACCCTATATGGGCAGTTAAGATGAAAGCAATCTTGAATGTCCATGGGTTATGGGATGTTGTTAGCCCAAGTGAAGGGGCTGCAATTGATGCTAAGAAGGATATGGCTGCAATTGCATATCTTTATCAGAGTCTACCAGAAGATCTGATAATACAAGTGTCTGATCTTGATAGTTCAAAGAAAATTTGGGATGCTGTCAAGACAAGATATGTTGGAGTGGAAAGAGTGAAGAAATCAAGGCTTCAAACCCTGAAATCAGAGTATAATGCCCTGAGGATGAAGGAGAATGAAGGGATTGATGAGTTTGCAGGTAAGCTGAGTACTCTGGCTACAAAGTCTTCGAATCTAGGTGCACCAATTGATGACCCAACCTTGGTAAAGAAGTTGTTGGATAGTGTCACAGACAAATACGTTCATATTGTTGCTTCAATTGAACAATTTGTGGATCTTGACACTGTGGTGTATCAAGAAATTGTAGGAAGGTTGAAGGCCTTTGAGGAGAGGGTCTCTTTGAAGTCTAAAACTCAACCAATCAAGGAAGAACAACTGTTACTCTCCTACTCAGATTGGCAGGCCAAGATGAAAGAAAAGTCAAAAGGAAAGAAATGGGATAAGAATGGAAAGGGAATGAAGACTTCAGGAGAATTTTCCAAAGGAACCCCTAAAGGGAAAGGAAACTCAGGAAAAGGAACTGGAAAATTCAAGAAAGATAAGTCATCAATCAAGTGTTTCAAGTGTGAGACACTTGGTCACTATGCAAGTGAATGCCCTCAAAAGAAGGTTAAGGAAAAAGAAGCCCATTTGACTCAGCTGTCTGATGAAGAGGACCCAACCTTATTGATGATCACAGGTGAAGAAGACAAGAAGGAGGAAGTTTTCTTGAGTGAGCTAAAGGTTGATCCTTCAAAGATGCAGACTGATGATACAGGTAACATGTGGTATCTTGATAATGGGGCCTCAAGCCACATGACAGGTAAGTCCTCTCACTTTTCTTTTTTGGATAAAAATATAACAGGAAATGTGAAGTTTAGGGATGGGTCATCTATTGCCATTAAGGGAAAAGGGTCCATTGTATTGGGAAATAAACCTGATTTGCAAAAAATCCTAACTAATGTCTATTATATACCTCATTTGAGGAATAGTATTCTGAGTCTAGGACAAGCAACAGAAGTTGGATGTGAGGTTAGGATGAAGGGGGAGTACCTATGGTTATATGATAAAAGTGGGGCAGAACTGTTACAGGTTAAGAAATCCCCAAATAGGTTGTACAAAGTGTGCCTTGACATAGGGACTCCTGAGTGTTACTTGACTAAGATTGAGAATGAAACCTGGCTATGGCATGGAAGACTAGGCCACTTAAGTTTTCAAACCATGAATAAAATGGTAATGCTTGGCAGTGTTCTAGGTATTCCTGCATTAGAGAAAGTCAAAACTGTTTGTGATGCTTGTTTAGCTGGGAAGCAAACTAGGACTGCTTTCCCAAAAGAGTCAAGTTTCAGGTCTAAAGATGTTTTAGAAATGGTATCTATGGATTTATGTGGTCCAATAAGCCCTGAGACATGGATAGGAAATAGGTATTTCATGTTGATTGTTGATGATCATACTAGATTCATGTGGGTTTACTTTCTGCATAGCAAAGATCAGTCTTTTGAAACCTTTAAGAAATTCAAACTAGAGGTTGAAAATAAGACAAGGAAAAGAATTAAGACTCTAAGAAGTGATAGGGGTGGAGAATTTACCTCCATAGAGTTCAATGAGTTTTGTGAAGCATCTGGTATTGTGAGGTGGTTAACTGCTCCCTACTCTCCACAGCAAAATGGTGCTGTGGAGAGAAGAAACAGAACCATCATGAATATGACCAGATCTATAATGAAGGCTATGTGTATTAGAGATAATTTGTGGGCTGAGGGGGTCAGGCACTCTGTGTACTTATTGAATAGGTTGCCTACTAAGTCTCTAGATTATAGGACTCCTTATGAGTTAATGAAGGGGAGGAAGCCAAATTTAAGCCACATTAAGGTTTTTGGTTGTGTTGGGTTTGTGAAAAACACTAAACCAGGTCAGCCTAAGTTAGAGGATAGAAGTAAGCCTATGCTCTACTTAGGAGTTCAAGAAGGTACTAAAGCTAATAGAATGCTAGATGTGAGTAATAACAAGGTTGTTATTAGCAGAGATGTTGTTTTTGATGAGAGCAGGGCATGGGACTGGAAAGGAAAGAGTCCTGTTACTGGGTCATTAAGTAACTTTGGTGAAGGTAGTCAAGGTTGGAACTTAGTTGATCAGGTAACTACTGAAGTTGATGAATCTCATAATAGGAATGGGGGTCAGAGTGATAGTGATCAGGATCCTATTGATGAGGGTCAACCTAGTGGCTCTGGTGAACAAGAGCAACATGAGGGATCTAGTCATGTTACACCTAGAAGGACATATAGGAAGAGTACCATGCCTGGTAGGCTTCAAGATTGTGTGCTTGATAATAGACTTAGGCAAAGTCAGTATAGGGAAGAGACTCTTGACTTTATTGAATTAATGTTGACTCAACAAGAAGAGCCAATTACCTTCACAGAAGCTAATAAAGGAAAGCAGTGGAGGATTGCTATGAAGGAGGAACTTAAGGCTATTGAAAGGAATAAAACATGGAACTTGGTAGAACCTCCTAGTGGGTGTAATCCTATAGGACTAAAATGGTTGTATAAGATTAAGAAGGATGTTGCAGGACAGGTAGTTAAGCATAAGGCAAGGTTAGTAGCCAAGGGGTATGTTCAGAAATTTGGGATAGACTATGAGGAAGTCTTTGCCCCTGTGGCCAGGATTGATACTATTAGAATAGTTCTTGCTTATGCAGCCAGGAATAGGTGGAAAGTATTTCATCTAGATGTTAAGGCAGCTTTCCTTCATGGAGAGTTAAAAGAGGTTGTTTATGTTAAGCAGCCTGAAGGATTTGAGGTAAAGGGGTCTGAGCACAAAGTTTACAGGTTAGATAAGGCTCTATATGGCTTGAAACAAGCCCCAAGAGCATGGTATTCTAAGCTAGATAAAGTGCTAAGGGATCTTGGTTTTAGTAGGTGTCATTATGAGCAAGCTGTATACACAAGGGTAAAAAGGGAAACTCACTTAATTGTTTGTGTTTATGTTGATGACTTGCTTGTAACAGGTAATAATGATGATGATGTAAAGTTGTTTAAAGATCAGATGAGAAATCAGTTTGAAATGACTGATTTGGGGTTATTGAATTACTACTTGGGTATAGAGGTCACTCAAAAGGATTGTGGTATATTCATTGGACAAGCTGGGTATGCAAAGAAGATTGTGCAAATGGCAGGTCTTGAGGACAGTAATGCTGCAAGTATTCCCATGGAACCAGGTCTTAGACTGAGTAAGGAAGAGGGATGAGAGGTTGTGGATCCTACCAGCTATAGAAGGTTAATTGGGTCTTTGAGGTATTTAACACAAACAAGACCTGATATAGCTTTTGCAGTGGGTTATGTGAGTAGGTTCATGCAAGAACCAAGAACAGCTCATTTGGTTGCAGTCAAAAACTTAATTAGATATGTAAAAGGAACTATGAATCATGGGCTGCATTATAAAGTTGGAAAACATGGTGAATTGGAAGGATATTCAGACAGTAATCACAGCATGGATTCAGAAGATGGAAGAAGTACTAGTGGAAATGTATTCTTCTATAATGATGCTGTTATATCCTGGTTTTCACAGAAGCAAAAAATTGTGGCTTTGAGCAGCTGTGAAGCTGAATTCATTGCAGCAACTCTGGCAGCTTGCCAAGCCATATGGATCACAGGTTTGTTAAAAGAAATTACAGGAGAGGAGCAAGGAAGAGTTGTCTTGTTTGTAGATAACAAGTCAGCAATAGCTTTAGTGAAGAATCCTGTTTTCCATGGCCGTTCCAAACACATAAATTTAAGATTTCATTTTATCCGAGAATGTGTGGAAAATGGTCAGATAAGTGTGGAGTTTATAAGAGGAAATCTGCAAAGGGCAGATATCTTAACTAAGGCCTTACCAAGGATAAGGTTGAACCAATTAAAGGAATTGATAGAAATGGTTCAAGAGATCAAGTGTTAAGTTTGGTTTTGATAACTTTGGGAGTTCTTCACATTAACACAAATAAGTCCATTGGGCCGCTATTGTGTGATGATGAGGTTCGATCAAGTTGATAAACATTGAACATTGATCAGTGGTTAAAGCTGAGATTCAATGGAATTAAGGGGGAGAATAAAGAAAGTTTAATTCCATTATTAGCAACTTGCTAATTTTACAGGGACTGTTTTTGTAAATTTGTATTAGTTTGTTAATCTCCGGTTGTTTAGTTAGTTTATTACCGTTAGTGCTTAGGGTTATATATTGAGCTTGTGTAATCATGTTCCTGTAGAATCAATAACAAGAAATCTCAGTTTCTTTTCAAATTCATTCGTAATATGAGCTAAATCATGAGGGTTTTGAGTGTTGCAATCGGATTATCGCTTTGATTGCCTACTAGGGATGCTTTGCAAAAAAGAGGTATTGTAGTTGCTTCTCCAGATTGTCCGATGTGCGAGGTTTGGCCGGAAACGGTCGAGCATCTTTTTTGTCATTGTCAAATTGCAAATCAAATTTGGACGGGGCTGGGTCTTTGGTTACAAACGCCGTCGTTCTTTGGGTTTTCTATGGGAGACTATTTGAAGTTGCACAATTATGTGGGTGGAAACCCGGATAAGAAGAAGAAGTGCCATGCGGCTCTTTTAGTTATGCTTTGGTGTATATGAAGGGCTCGTAATGATAAAATTTTCCGGGGTAAGCGAGCTTCGGTAGGTGAGATTCTAAAGGAGATCAAAGAATGGGTGTGTTTCTGGTGTAGTATTAGATCGAAAAGAATGTTCTCGTATGTTTGAGTTGTAGTTTCGTTTGGTCCTTCTGTTGGTGTTTTTGCAAGCTTCTTGCTTGCTCTCTGTATGTTCTGGGGTGTTTTGGTGATTTTTTTAATATAGGTTTGCCTTTCAAAAAAGAAAAAAAAAGAAAAAGAAAAACCCGGTTCTTTCTCTTTGGGAAAAAAAAAGAGCATACGCCAATCATCAACTCGGGCAAAACTCAACAATGACGACAGCTGTCACGTTTTCTGCCATCACTCAGTCTGAACATTCGCCGATCATCGCTCTCCGTCTCCGGCATCGGCGCCACCAATCTAACTTTTCATATTGTGCACTTTGAAAAGGTAATCGTTGCGTTTCGTTATCGTTAATCTCCGATCATTCCAGTTTCTGCTATAATATTCTCCCGATTTCAATCAAATCGATTTCCGACCTATATGAAACATCCGACGCTGAATTTTTTTGCGCGATTACAATTTCAGGCAAGATGATTGTAGAAGATCTAGGAATCGAAGCTAAGGAGTCTGCAGTTCGCGAGGTTGCGAAGCTCCTGCCGCTTCGTGAGCTTTTGCACTCCATTTCTTCAATCAAATCGGATTACATTGCACGCCAACAGGTTACGTTGAATTCTGTTATGTGTAACTTGAATACTCTATTTTGTAGATTTGTAATCTCTTGCTCAAATTTGCACTAGGAGTATGATTTTTATTATTCAGGTTTCATTGATCACGAAGGGAAATAGCTTTCGATTCACCTTTTCCTTCCGTTATTTCAGGCGACTGATGCACAACTTAGCACCATGGTAGCCGAACAGGTACATATTGTTTTTGGACGAAATGAGTTCAGTTAATTCAGTTCATTATGTTTATGCATTTTGTTAACAGGTGGAACAAGCTCAATCTGGTCTAAAATCACTTGGTTCATCTGAGAAGGCTGTACATCATGTCCGTGAGAACTTTGTTAATATTGCAAGGTACATTTGATGATAGATTTAGTCTCTTTTTTGTAAGTGTTTTAACTCAAGGTTTTAAGACTAATTATAGTGCTTTACTTATTCAGATTATGTAAAGAATGCCAAACGTTAATTGATAATCATGATCAGATTAAGCTTCTTAGCAATGCACGGAATAACTTAAACACCACAATAAGGGTATGCATCTAAAATGGTCAATATTTTATTCTTGTAGCAATTAAATAAAATTAACGCCACTGTTAGGATGTAGAGGGGATGATGTCAATTTCTGCGGAAGCTGCTGCGGCACAGGATTCTTTAAGTGATGATAAAGAGCTCATTAACACGTATGAGGTTGGGTACAATGTTACACAAAGTATTTAAAATGAGTCTTATCGTCAAAACATGATATCTAAGTTCTTTCCATAATTTTAGAGGTTAACGGCGCTTGATGGAAAGAGGAGGTTTGCATTAGCCACAGCAGGTCCTGGAGGATCTCATGAAGAGGAGATTGGCAGACTAAGGTCAGGATCAAATTGTCTAGTTTATAATCTTTTGATGATTGCAAAAATTATATATGAATGCAAATTATATTAAATAAGTATTGGGGCTGACATCTTCACTATGGAAAATATCAGAGAATATTTTGAAGAAGTAGATCGGACTTGGGAGACATTTGAGCAGACCTTATGGTCACATATTTCCAACTTTTTTGAACTTGCTAAAGAAAGGTAAGCTAATTTACAGTTCTATCGCTCATTATCTTAGGTACTTTTATATCTACTATGCTGTCTGATTTCACAGCACTAAATTTATAGTTTTAAATGCATTTGTTCTTAGTATGTCATGCTTCTTAATTTGTAACTTTCGTTTTACGAGTGCTGTTATGTGTTGTAATTGCAGCCCACAAACACTTGTACGTGCGTTAAGGTATGTTTATTATTCAACAATGTTAAAGTTCTTCTACAAACCATTTTGTCTGAAACTAAAACACCTAATATATCCTACTACACTTGTAGAGTTGTCGAAATGCAAGAAATTCTTGATGAACAAATTGCTGAAGAAGCTGCTGAGGCTGAAGGTGATGCTGCAATGGCATCAATAGCAAATCCTCAGAGATCTGGCATGTACGTATGATTGTTATTAAATTAAATTTACACTTCATATAATTTAATTTATCCTTTTTAAATGTTATTTCATTCGATCCTCGCTTGCAGAAAATCTACAACTTCAATTGCATCTTCTAGAAACCTTGCAGTGAAAAAGGCAAAACAGGGAAAAGCCTACAAAGATAAATGTTATGAGTATATAACGAAAGCTGTTGAAAAAAGATTCAGCCAACTTATATCAGAAGTACGTTTTCAACCTATTTGTGAAATTGTATGTTACGATGTAATTGTAACAATATTCGTGTGACAGGAGGCCTTTGAAAACCTTAAAGGTGCAATAGAGGAGGCAAAAAAGGTATGCTCATTGATTTAGTTCCATTTGAAAATGAAGATAAAAGTTTCTAGCTTAGCATTTCTTTGTAAATTATTTTCAGATTGGCGAAGAGTTGGGAGATATATATGATCACGTTGCGCCTTGTTTTCCTCCAAGGTTTGTTTTCAGTTTTTTTTCCTTATGTTAGTTGATTTCTGTCTTTCAGTTCATTTAAAGTTGCACTATGATTCTCTTTTTGACCAGTTCTATCTATTTTATAATATGAATTATTGTTCTTGCAGATATGAAATATTCCAGCTCATGGTGAATCTGTACACAGAGAGGTTTATTCAGTGGCTAAGACTGCTGAGTGATCATGCTAATGATATTACAAATATCGAAATCTTAAAGGTATCTTTACATTTAATTTCGTATTATCATACAATCTTAAAATGACTATTATCAAAGTAAATTTTACATGGATGGTCCTTATGGTAAGGCCAAATTTCACTTTTGGTCACGCAACAAGTCCCGCCTGTTTGCTCAACCATGAAGACCTTGGAGTGGATAGACATTTGATTTTGACTGTAATTTTTAAAAAATAACTAGTTTACCCCTTCACTTAAAACAACAAAAAGAAATTCTAAAATTTCCCAAAACTCCATCTTAATCTTCTTCATAGCAGATCCATCTCATCTTCTTCACGAATCCGACGTTCGGACCTCAGCAGATCGCCAGATCCATTTGTTTACGATTATTGAAACGTGTAAAGTTTGTTTAAATGTGATCAAACTTCACTATCCATGTGACCATGTCCATTTTTCATACTTCTGATCGGGAGTTTAATGATCACACTTCTGTTGGTTCTATAAGCGAGCTTCTCTTGCATTTTAGGTTCGTTTGTAAGGTTTATGCCTTTGTTATTGTTGTTTTTATATGTCTTGTTTCCTCGTTCATGATTGGTTCCTAAAACTCTCTTATGGTTGGATTTGCAAGAATTTTGTTTGGAACTTGCTTGATTAAAAGAGTAAAGTTTATCAATTTGGTGGATCATAGATGGTAATCTACTAGAAAGCGGGTTACTGATCTGAACATAGACATCCACCACATTACACTCTATGTCCTTCAACAACTCTGATTTCTGATCTTCTGTAAACAAAATTCCACTGCTCACAATCACCACCTTTTCCATTACCTCTCCATCTGTTATTGGGTCTGATGTAGGCTTGATTGGGCCGTAACTTGAAGACTTGGGAGTGGGCCTATTTTAGCCCGGTTTAGTTTTCTTGTTGCCCAAGTCTGTAACCCTAGACCATCTCTATATGACTATATATACTTGTCTTGTATTTGTAATTCCTCACAATGAGTGTGAGATTCAAATAGCAATAATATTCCTCGTTGCAGCCTGTGGATCACATTGACCGAACCACGTAAATATCAACGTCGTGGCATGCTCAATTATCTCTTAACCTAGCTATGTTAGGATCTATAAGCATTAATCATGTGTTCATCTTCTTTACTTTTCTGCAGTCATGATTGTGTGTGTGCGTGTGAATACCCGAATGCCTAACAATCTGCTCGCCGCAACTTTGAGATCTAGTGGGTACACAAGCGACATTTTGGATTCATATATTGGTTGCACCAGGAACGATGGATACAGTCATCACCCGTGCTGATTTTGGAGTTCAATATGGCAACTTCAAGATATATCCTAGCTTCCACATCTAGCAGTCCGATTCCATTGCTGCTTTAGTTGATTGCCATGGTGGTGTTGGTCGGAGAGGTTGCGCTGGTGGTAGGTGACTGGCAAGGGACGGGAGGGTAGATGAAGAAGATGAAGATGAAGAGAGGTTGTTTGGGGTGTTTAATTTTTTTTAATTACAAGGGTAAACTGGTAATTTCACATGAAATTAACAGGTTTTTAATGTCAGTTAGTGAAAAGGACCAAATGCGTTACAATGCATAATTCAAAAGAAAGGACTAAAAGTGAAATTTGACCTTATGACAGGGACCATCCATGTAACATACTCTTACTATTATTATGAAATCAGGTAACTGGGTGGGTGGTTGAGTACCAAGATAACCTGATTCAACTTGGAGTTGATGAGTCACTAGCTCAAGTTTGTTCAGAAAGTGGTGCAATGGATCCCCTAATGGATGCATATGTTGAGAGAATGCAAGCAACAACACGGGTAAACTTGTTATAATGTTATCATCTATATTTTTCTTCATATGATAGGACTGGTATGCTACTAATGCTTTTTTTTGTTTTTTGTTTCAACTGTTTTTAGAAATGGTATATGAATATTCTTGAAGCTGATAAAACACAACCACCAAAATCAACAGACGAAGGGAAGCTTTATACTCCTGCTGCTGTTGACTTATTTAGAATCCTTGGAGAACAAGTGCAAATTGTTAGAGAAAATAGCACAGACATCATGCTATACAGAATTGCTTTATGCCTCTGTCAGGTATATACAAAATCAAAACAGTTTTTCTTATTAATATATTGTTGTCCTATTTAATCAAAAAGCAGAATTAAGTGTTATATAAAATAGTTTGTAGATAAAATTACAATATAAAGAGACTTGCAATAAAACACAAATAAAATAAAATAAAATAAATTTTGATAGCGATACTTCCAGAAAGTAAGTTGAATAATACAATTTTAAAACGTTGAAAATTATGTTATTTTGAGATGGTAAGATTTTCTCTTCTTATAACATAAATCTGAATGCAACTTGTTTAATACTTATTTTAGGTAATGATTGATTTCCAAGCAGCTCTAAAAAAGAGACTGGAAGAGCCTGCTTCTGAAATTGGTTTAGAACCATTATGTGCCATGGTTTGCAGTTTGCTGTGTTTATCTAAAATTATTATAAATTGTTTTACCTTCCCATAAAATTAAATAATTGTCTAAATCCACCCTAAATTTTTCATATTGGCAGATTAACAATAATTTGCGCTGTTATGATCTTGCTATGGAGCTAGGTTCTAGCACTCTTGAAGCCCTTACAGAAGATTATGCTGAGCAGGTTATATTTTACATAAAAAATCAAATTATTTTCTTTTCTGATTGCGGTCAAACTTACAACTTTGACTTTTGCCACAGGTTGATTTTGATGAGACCTGTAAAGGCTTTCTGGACGTTGCAAAGGTATATTACTACTATTATGTTATCCATGTGCAAAACTTTTAATATGTTCTATATATTTACCTTTTCTAATTGATTTAGGAAGCTATAACTCAAACCGTCAATGTTATATTTGATGATCCAGGAGTGCATGAGTTAGTCGTGAAGCTCTATCTTAAAGGTAAAATTTTCCTTTTTTCTTTTTATCATCTGTATCAATTTGTTTTTATTTTCTTTTCCTTTTTTATGGAATTATGGATTTAATTATGGCAGAATGGAGCGAAGGACAGGTTACGGAATACCTAGTGGAAACATTTGCTGATTATTTTACTGATGTGAAGATGTAAGTTTTAAGCTTTAACATTAATAAATTATGTTTTTATAGTTTTTGTAGACCATCTGACCGTGTGTTTGTAATTGGGACTAAAGTTATCTTTTTTTTACTTCTGTTTTTATCTTGAGCTAATTATTGTCAGGTATATTGAAGAAAGATCATTTAAGAGATTTGTTGAATCTTGCCTGGAACAAACAGTCATTGTTTATGTTGACCATCTTATGTCTCAGGTCCTTAAAGAATGATCTTTGTGTTTTGTGTCAAAGCACGCTTATACAACTACTTTTAAACTGTCAAAGTTACTTTTTATTGTAGAAAAATTACATCAAAGAGGAGACAATTGAACGGATGAGACTTGATGAAGAGGTTATTATGGATTTCTTCAGGGAACACATAGCCGTTAATGTAAGTTACTTACCCTAAAACCCAATAATCTGAATGGCAAAGGAGGCAGTTTCAATCCATGTACTTTTTAACATGACAATTTTGGTTGACTTATTTTTTTCTTTCAAATAATAATCGGGTAAAATAAAAAAAAATTAAAAAGAAAATAGTTAAAAGGGGAAAAGCCAAATGGGTCTAACAGATTTAACAGTCACCCAAAGCTACTGCTAAAGCGCACAACCTTCTAAATCTTCTTATTTGAAGTTTGAATTATTATTTTTTTTAAATAATGAACAAAAAGTGTTTGTGGGTCTGCCTGAGCCTAACAGTTTGCACCTGCTACCCAAGTTTCCACCTCTTTGTTGCTCACTTGCTCCTAAGTTATAAACTTATGGTTTGGTACGTGCAGAAAGTTGAAAACAAACTCAGGATACTAAGTGATTTGAGAGAGCTTGCGTCAGCCGAGAGCCCAGATACTTTCACTCTTGTTTACACAAACATCATTGAACATCAACCTGATTGCCCGGTAAGTACGGTTTAATTATGTTTAATTTGCTAATTTTTCTGTGGATTTAAGCAGTGGGTAATTTAAGCCATTTTCATGATTGCAGCCTGAAGTTGTTGAGAAACTTGTTGGACTGCGCGAAGGAATACCACGTAAAGATGCAAAGGAGGTATGTATATTACCAGACATATCTGGGGCAAAATGGGTGGGTTTCTGGCTTGTGTTATGGGTCAAAATGAGTAAATTTATTACGGTCGAAACCAGTCAAGTTGGGGGTTACTTGAAACACTTTCTGTTCATAAATTTTATTTTAAGAATAGTTAGTGGGCCATATATGAATAAAAACCCTAAATTGTTTCAATTAATTACATATGTGTTTGAATCAACTGCTTGTAAGATGACGCATTTTAAGGGAGATGTTTGGATGTGCATATTAGAAGTGAATAAGATTTAAGATATTCAACTATGGTAAAACAAGTTGTAGAAGATAGTGTTTGGGTTTTTAACAAATTAATAGATACAATAACCCGAAGGACCTTTTATAAAACATGGAGAGATGTGTGAAACGAAAGTAATAGCTTAGAATAAAGGTTAAATAGGTAATTCTATCTAAATCCTTTTCATGCATGAAACTGATTAGGCAATGCTAATTGTTTGATCCCTCCCTTAGTTATATCCAAATGTAAGAGGCTTAACTGCAGTATAATGTGTTAAGCTTGACACGTAATGTAATAGTGTGTAGCATAGTAAAGTAACTTGAACTTTTTACTCTTCTATGTAATGGGTGACACGAAACCTGGAAAAATGAAATTATTGATTTAATTAATAATAAAACTTTATTTTTTAAGAGAATTTAAAAGCCAACAAATTACCAAAAGTTAAAAACAAATGACCACTACCCATTACATAAACAAAGTAACAAACTGTACAAGTATCAACTTTCAAGTTTGGTACATTTGAAGATGTCTTGCTATGTGCATTGTATTGTTAAACTTTGGTTTTGCCTAATGAACTCTCTTATTCTCGTCCCAAAACGAAAACCAGGTTGTACAAGAATGCAAGGAAATATACGAGAATACTCTCATCGATGGAAAACCCCCGAGAGCAGGTTTTGTCTTCTCCAAATTGAAGTCACTTAACACATCAAAAATCACTAATATTTTCCGCAAGCTACATTAACTCGGTTAAATTTTCCATGTATTCATGCTTAAGTTTCTTAATTAGTCTTCATTGTTATTTCGAATCGATACGGAATGCATGCTTACCCAATTTTGCAGCACCTTAAAAGTATATATATTCTGGATATTCATGATTTGTCTCTTTAGTTTCATGTGGAATCATGTTCAACTTTTGTTGGGTGCAAGTTTTTGTTTTCTGTTTGAGTAACAAAGTCATTTGGGTCTACTCAAGTTATACAACGGGTTAATTGGGTTTACTCGGTTCAAATAAAGTCGGGCAATGATAACTCATTCATCAGTAAAGTAAATTGGTTCGGTTGATTGAATAAAAGAAATTGTATATTAGTTATTGGGTCTACACAAATTATAAAATTGGTTGCATTTGATAACTTTAAAGGTGTCAAAATGTGGTAATCAGAAGCAAGATTGATTCACTACAACAAGAATCTCAAATACAAGACAGATCTGAAGATACAACAGATCTTAACGAAATACAGGAAAGCGAAATCATCAACAAGATGACACAAACAGATCTCTACACCTAGAACACTCAAACACTATGATCTATTCAAAGGTATGATTCATCAAGACCGATGAATCACCAGAAAACCCTAGATCAGCGTTGAAGACGAAGACGCAGAGAGAACTTTCAAGAGCGAGAGAACGAGCCGCTGAAAGAATGAGAATCTCAACCCTAATGCAGATAATTAGCTGCATTATATAGTCTTCACAACATAGCTCCATTGAGCAGCCCAATCACCTAGCAGCAGCCCATCAATCCAAGCCCATTGCATTGCAGCTACGGGTCCATGGCCCAATGGCACATGGACAGCTACACAAACAAAACAAACAAATAAAACTGAACTATATAAAATGTAAATATAAAACAACTATACGAAGTTATACATTTTATATTTCAACACCCCCCGTCAGTTTTATTACTAAACATATCAACCATATTTAACAGCTTGCACATACTAGAGTGTTGACTTACACCCAACCCTTTAGTAAATAAGTCAGCTAACTGCAGTTCTGATGAAACACTTGTAGGTTTGATACAACCCTTCAAAGTTTGATCACGCAGGAAGAACAAATCAAGTTCAAAATGTTTTGTTCTATCATGGAAAACAGGATTTGAAGAAATTGAAATTGCAGCACTATTATCACAGTAAACAGGAACTGGTAAGTTAACAACAATTTTCAGTTCACTCAACAAATTTATAAGCCACATAACTTCACATGTTCCAGCACACATAGCCCTATACTCAGCCTCGGCTGTAGATCTAGAAATAGTAGTTTGTTTTTTACTTTTCCATGATATTAAGGAACCACCTAAGAACACACAATAACCAGTGACAGATTTTCTGGTAATCAGACATTTTGCCCAGTCTGCATCAGCATAAACTTTTAAATCAGTAAGAGAGCCTGATCCAATAAAAATGCCCATTCCAGGTGATTTTTTCAAATATTTAAGAAGCCTCAAAGCAATTTGAAGATGACCATTTGTAGGAGCATGCATAAACTGACTTAAAAAATGTACAGAATATGAGATATCAGGTCTAGTGTGAGAAAGATATATTAACTTACCAACTAATTTTTGATATCCAGAAATATTAGACAAAGTCAAATTATTTTTAGCACAAAGACTGGTTATCACATAATTCTGTTCAATGGGACAGTTCACAGGTTTACACCCAGTTAGACCATATTCAGCAAGTAATTCCAAACAATACTTTCTTTGAGACAGGCACAACCCCTTTTCAGAATTAACCACTTCTATTCCCAAGAAATACTTCAAATGTCCTAAATCTTTAATTTTAAATTTTGTTTTCAAAGCAGTTTTTACATTCTCTATCATTTTAACATCATTCCCAGTAATGACTATATCATCAACATAAACTAACAAAACAACAAAGACTTTTCCAGATGACAGAATGAATAAAGAATGATCACATTTGCTTTGGGAAAAATTAAGATCATACAAGACACTTATTAATTTTTCATACCACATCCTAGAGGCTTGTTTTAGCCCATATAGAGACTTATTTAATCTACACACTTTAGTTTCATCTTTAGAATAATAACCCTGAGGTAAAGACATATACACCTCTTCATTCAAGTCCCCATACAAAAAGGCATTATTTATATCAAGTTGAAATAATGGCCACTTATGATGAACAGCAATAGTTAAAATACATCTAACAGTCACCATTTTTACAACCGGAGAAAAGGTCTCATCAAAATCTATGCCCTCCCTCTGACTATATCCCTTAGCAACAAGTTTGGCTTTATATCTCTCAATCTCACCAGTGGATTTATACTTAATTTTGTATATCCACTTACAGCCAATAGGTTTTCTATTATTGGGTAAATCAACTAAGGACCATGTATTATTCCTATGGAGGGCCTCAATCTCATCATTCATAGCAGCCACCCAGTTTGGATCATTTACAGCCTCAAAATAATTCCTAGGTTCTCTGCTTTTATTTAAACTAGTTGCAAAACACTTGTTTTCAGCTGTTAAGTTACTGTAATTAACAGTTTTTTCAATTCCATATTTTACTTTACCCTCAACAATGAAATCTTTTAAAGTTTTGTTAAAAACAGGAACCCTTTCAGACCTTCTAAGAGTGACAGATGGGGTCTGTGAAATCTCACATCCCTCAGACTCCAATATATTATCTGTGGGTGGAGCCACACTATTCTCATTATCATATCCATCACCACCCTCAGCCCTACCTGAGGATGACCCTGAGCTACTGGGTTGAGTGTTATTACCATTTACCCCCCCCCCCTGCAGTAGACTCAGGAGTCACACCCGGTGACTGAGGCCCATGATGAGGATTATCAGGGACAGATTTGGAAAAAGTCTCATCATTGGGACCACCGTCACCCTTAGAATTTGGAAAACTATGCAAGTCATACAGATCAAAAAAGTTTAAGGAGTCAAACTCAGAAACAGCAGGGATATCAGAAACTGTGGACTCACTAGCAGTCTTAAAAGGAAATATAGATTCATAGAATCTAACATCTCTTGAAAAAATGACAGTTTTGTTATCCATACTCCACAGTTTATATCCCTTTTTTGTATTGGAATAACCAATTAAAACACATTTTTCAGCATGAGAAGCAAATTTATTGGAATTATTTAAGACTGTACTAAAACATAGACACCCAAAAACTCTAAGGTGACTCAGTGAGGGTTTAAAGCCATATACACATTCAAAAGTAGTCTTCCCACCTAAAACAGAAGATGGAGTTCTATTAATCAAATAGGCAGCAGTCAAAATACAATCAGACCAGAACCTAAGGGGCAATCGACTCTGAAATAATAAGGCTCTAGCAACATTTAATAGGTGCCTATGCTTTCTCTCAACAATTTCATTTTGTTGAGGAGTATAGGCACATGTAGTTTGATGAACAATCCCTTTAGCTTGAACAAACTCAGTAAATGACTTATTTACAAACTCTGTTCCATTATCACTTCTAAAAGTTTTAACCCTTTCATTAAACTGAGTTTCAATAAGATTATAAAAGAATTGCACATTTGAAAAAACTTCATCTTTATGTTTTAACAGAAAAATCCAAACAGCCCTAGTATAATCGTCTACAACAGTAAAAAAATACTTATAACCTTCTCTACTCTGTGATCTATAGGGCCCCCAAACATCTAGATGAACCAATTCTCCTAAGTGTTTGCTTTTATGATCACTCATGGGAAATGGCTCCCTATGTTGTTTGGCCCTATGACACACTTCACAAGGACCACTGTGATCTGTATTACCTATTTTATAATGAAGTTTTAACACTTTAAGAGCCATTTCAGAAGGATGCCCCATTCTAGCATGCCAAAAATTAGTATGACTACTACTATTACAAACAACACAATGTGACACAGAATTCTCACCACACATATACAATCCATCACATTGTCTACCAGTCACCAGGACATTCTTTGTTAACAAATCCTGAACATAACAGGAATTTTCATCAAATTTAATAGTCAGTTTGCTATCCTTTGCAAGTTTATACACAGAAATCAAATTCACACAATAGCCAGGCATGACAAACACATCAAACAGAGTAACTTTCTCATTAAGTTTTATGTCACCAATCTTTGAAACAGTTGCACTAGTGCCATTAGGGTGTTTTACAGTTACATTATATTCTGAAATGTCCATAACATTTATCATGCCCTTATCAGACATAACCATATGCTGATTTGCCCCAGAGTCTATAATCCACCCATTATCATCCTTTAAGAAAGACTGACTAGAAAAGGAATAAACTCTAGGACACATACAAGTTGAGCTAAAGTACCTACCAGAGACATGACTACATGAAGTACCATCAGGATTTTTTTCAGACAGAAGACTAAGAAGTTTGGTCATTTGGTCTTCTGTAAGAGTGCTAGCAGGATTAAAACTAACATTATCAGTAGAATTAGCAGCAGAATTGGAGTTAAAAGAATTGACCCTCTTGGTCTGTCCACCCTTAGATTTCATCCAGGGTGGATATCCAATGATTTCATAACACTTATCAATGGTATGCCCCCACCTTGTGACAGTTAGTACATTTCAGATTAGAATTAGGGGTTCTAGGAGGTTTTTTCCTGTTATCAAAAGGAGTGTTAGACTTGGAGACAAATCCCATAGAAGTAGACTGATTTTTGGAAGATCCATAGTTTCTGTGGGATTCCTCTCTAGATAAAACAACAAAAGCCTCCTTGACAGTAGGTAGCTCAGTTTGAATTAACAAATTTGTTCTTACACTTTGATAACTACTATCTAACCCCATTAAAAACTGCATTAGTTTAATCAATTGAGTGAAATCATTGAATTTTTTTGAGACATGACATGTACATGTAGGTATTTGCAGTATTTGATCTAACTGTTTCCACATCATATTAAGTTTGTGATAGTATTCAGTTACAGACAAACCATTTTGATTAAAATCATTTATTTTCTGATATAGATCAAATACAACAGACCCATCAATTTTATCATAAGTTTCCTTTAGTTCTTTCCAAACTTCAGAATCTAAGTCTGAGTAAACATGTCCTAGATAAAGATCATCACTCACAGAATTAAGAATCCAGGTTAGAACTATTGAATTACACCTATCCCACTGCCTTTTTAAAACATCATCATCAGTAGATTTCTTACAAGATCCATCTATGAAACCATACTTATTTTTAACTTGTAAAGCAAGTTTCATGGCATTGGCCCAGAGAGTATAATTCTCTGAACCTTTTAGCTTTATACTAATAACAGTGAGGTGACTTGAGTCACTGGCATGAAGGTACAGAGGGTCACTAGCATCCAACTTGCTAACCAAGGTGACAGAAGAAGATGGACTACCATCTCCATCAGTCATGATGACAGATAAAAGAGGAACACAGAGTCACAGAAAACAAGAAGTAACAACACAAACACACAGCAACTAAGCAACCAAGCCAGAGGCCAGGGTTTAACACCAGTCAGGTAGGCAGATCAAGGCTTAACAAGATTGCAGCACAATCACAAATCAAAACCAGAGCAGAAACAATACAAACAGGTAAAGCAAGAACAGACAAGGGTTCAATAACTGCAATCACACAATTACACAAAAATACAAGTTATTCAAACAATTAGCACAAGAGATCGGGATTGTCTGCCCCGATACTGCATACAAGCGGTTCAACAATCCGCCACTGTAGTGGTATCAACAGTCCACTGCTGTATTTAACTATGAAAGCAGTAAAGCAAGGAAAGATCTCACCCAGAGTTAGCCCAAGTTAGGGTTTCCAAGTCGCAGTCGTAACCTTCACTTAGGGTTACGCACACAACGACCAGCACAACATCAATTTAGGTCCAAGATCCGATAGCTACACCCGCTAGGGTTTCTTGATTTCAAACCTGTGCTCCTCCACGAAATACTCCAAGGGCCTGCGATGAAAAATTGAACACCTCGTGCAGCAAATCTGAGTCACAATGACGGGGACAAGACTACAACACACGCACCAGTGACTAAATGGAGGTTTATGTACGCTGTGGAGTTTTGACGCCGTTACTGGATCAGACAAAAGGGCTACACCAGAGAACGAAGGTGAGAAAGGGAAATCGAAGGTCCGAGCCAACGTCGGAGACACAAGGAGGTCAACAGGCGAAATCGCCGGTGACACTAATCGTAAAATCAGGAACGAAAAACCCTAACCGAGTGAAACGAAACGAGATAGAGAAATCAAGAGCGAACCCGCTCTGATACCATGTCAGAATGTGGTAATCAGAAGCAAGATTGATTCACTACAACAAGAATCTCAAATACAAGACAGATCTGAAGATACAACAGATCTTAACGAAATACAGGAAAGCGAAATCATCAACAAGATGACACAAACAGATCTCTACACCTAGAACACTCAAACACTATGATCTATTCAAAGGTATGATTCATCAAGACCGATGAATCACCAGAAAACCCTAGATCAGCGTTGAAGACGAAGACGCAGAGAGAACTTTCAAGAGCGAGAGAACGAGCCGCTGAAAGAATGAGAATCTCAACCCTAATGCAGATAATTAGCTGCATTATATAGTCTTCACAACATAGCTCCATTGAGCAGCCCAATCACCTAGCAGCAGCCCATCAATCCAAGCCCATTGCATTGCAGCTACGGGTCCATGGCCCAATGGCACATGGACAGCTACACAAACAAAACAAACAACAAATAAAACTGAACTATATAAAATGTAAATATAAAACAACTATACGAAGTTATACATTTTATATTTCAACAAAAGGAGACCAAATAGACAAGGGTCATTGTTTGTCACACCCCTTACCAGTCCTAGCCATCACCTAACCGACCATCGATGCCGCGGCTATCTCCCACTAAAGGCATCGTCCCCATCACCACCACACCGGAGTGGTGATAGGCCTCGTCCCCATACAACCACCGTTAGCACTGGAGGTGGTATCACACATACTTGTCACTAGGCACTGTAAAAGTAAATATCATGGTGAATTCATTTTGATTATTTTTTATAGGACTGAAGAGTATAATCCTAATATATTATAAGTGAAGTGTTAGTTTGGTCAAAGTGTGAAAGTAATAGGGTTAAAAGTAATTTTAGGTTTAGAGATTAGATTAGATATCTAATGAATTATTATTTTATTAGGTTAATAGGGTTAGAGTTTGTTTAGAATTCTTAGTTTGAATTTGTTATTTAAAGGGTCTTGCCATGTAATTTAGAGTAACCCCACAAATTAATAAAGTTTAGTTTCATAGCTGCTCTTGATCTCTAATTAGTTCATCATCAAATATCAATTATCTCCAACAATTGGTATCAGAGCATAGGCTCGTATCGTGGGAGGAGAGGAAGAAGAACAGACTCTGTGTGAGTCGTGGAGGAAGAAGAAACCTGTGTGGTTTGAAGACCTAGATCTGTGTGATCATCCCGATTTCTACGTGAAGTCGAAGGAAGAATTTTGTGTGAATTAAAGTTCTTGGTGAACTAGTCTGTGTGACAGAGAGGTGTTCGAGATTCTTTGTGAATCAGGGATTCTTTGTGAATCGGGGATTCTTTGTGAATCGGGGATTCTGTGTGAATTGGGGATTCTGTGTGAATCGGTAGGAGACGAGAAGATCTGTGTGATCTTCGTTATTGGACCTGTGTGATCCATAAACTCAAACCCGTGTGATTTGGGTGTGATCGGTGTGAATTAACTTGTGACCGTTGTAGGTGTTGTGACGGATTGAAGGCAGTGACCGGAGTTGTTGCGTGGAAGAAGGTCTTTGTTTTGTGTGCAAGTGTTTGCATCGTACAAGTCAAGGAAAAGAAGTTGTCAAATTAGAGTGTTAAAAGAAGAGGATAGCTTTTAATTAAAGTTTTGGAGGCTTTGTACCGAAATTTAAAGGAGGAACCGGGTTTGGCGTCTTTGCTGCAACGGCAAATATCGAGGAAAAAATATAAACATTAATTGGGTTGGTATAGCTATACTGCTATTGTACGGAAATTTAAATACTTCTTGTTTGCGGAACGAGTTCGAAGAGAAACAAGAATACAAGGCTATATTAGTCTTTTGGTTTAATACTCTTTTACTCAAAAGAGAAGAATAAAGTCAAATCAAGATCTTTGGCTAGTTTGGAGGTCACTGTACGAAAAAGGATAATAATGGAAGGGTGTTTAGTTTGTTAGGCGCAAGAGAAAAAATAAAGAAAAAAGTTTAAATTGGGGTGATGCTTTCTTACGAACAGGAATCACAAAAGGAAAAGTAGATATAAAATTTGTGTGGCTAGTTTGTGGACTGAATTCAAAGGAAACAATGGTGTGTAAAGAGATTAAAAGTATAAGTGTGAAGAATATGATAGTGATTATCATGATGATGATGAAGGAGATGGGGATGGTGAACTTGAGTGGCTTGAATGAAGATAATGTTCTGTGTGACCGATGGTTAGATCAAAAGAAAGAAGATGGGGTAAACGATCCCAAGATCAAAGTGAAAGAGTTACGGGTATTACATGGAATTATATATCTCGGAGGTACATATTAGGATTAAGGGGGAGAATGAAGAGTATAATCCTAATATATTATAAGTGAAGTGTTAGTTTGGTCAAAGTGTGAAAGTAATAGGGTTAAAAGTAATTTTAGGTTTAGAGATTAGATTAGATATCTAATGAATTATTATTTTATTAGGTTAATAGGGTTAGAGTTTGTTTAGAATTCTTAGTTTGAATTTGTTATTTAAAGGGTCTTGCCATATAATTTAGAGTAACCCCACAAATTAATAAAGTTTAGTTTCATAGCTGCTCTTGATCTCTAATTAGTTCATCATCAAATATCAATTATCTCCAACAAGACGACTCATTCTAATTCAATCTTCTTTTCATTAAAAGAATAAATGACGACTAATACACTATTCCTGTAGACGTGATACTATTGTTTATAAACATTAACAAAAATATATAAGGTTTGTTTTAATTAACATATTGATATAGTTAATTCAGTTATTATACATGACTATAACCAAACCATACAAATTGGTTATAAAAAACACAACCCAATCATTGGTTTTCAATCAGTTCGATTGTTTTGGACTTTGGTAGTGTGCTTTTTTGTCAATACGTTAGTTATGATTCGGTTATTTTGTTTTATGCTCACTCGTACCTCAACTAGTGTGTCTATTGAGCCGATTAAACAATGGCAACTGAATACCTTTATTTGTTTAACTCTTGAATATATTGGAAAATTATATAAATGCCAGTTTCGCTTAATCTACATGTCACCACTCCATCACTATGAAGTTCATTGCCAAAGCTTTAACCGTATGTCAAAAGGTGTTTTTTTCTTCATTCCATTAATGGAACTGTATAGGTTAGGAGTGGCAAGTTGTGATCTGATGCTTGGACGCAAATATCATGAGAATAATCAGGTTTTAGGTAGAATTCGTAACATGTTTAATAAACATATCATGTTTTAGGTTGACATGTATTCCTTAAAGAAATATATTGGCTTTTTCAAGCTAAGGTTTTATACGAGAATACTCTCTTCAGTCTTCATCTTTTGGGATATGTTTGTCATATGTTGCCTCCCATATCCCATCGCTATAGATAAAGTTTGTTGTGTATGTTTGTTTGTCATTTTTTTTTAATTTTATTTGACGTATCTAATCAATTCAACAAAATGATAATATTTGGATTGTATTAAACTAAACAGGCCAAATAATGCCTATATAAATTTAAGATTTTCTAAAAGTTTTTATTTTTAGAGTTGATTATTTTCAAAATTAATTTGGTATCAAGTTATGTTAAAAAAAAAAAGATGCATTCCTTTTAAGTGGTTGAGTATTTTAATCATCATAATGAATAAAAAAAATGTGAATAAGAAATGTAGATTTAGCATGGTTCAACAAGATTAAAAATCAATACACCATGGATGTGATGCAGAATGCTTGTTACAAACTTAAATTATAATAAAAAAATAAAAAAAAATAAAAAATATATAAACATTAAAATATTAATTTGAAAAAGAAACTAACAAATATACTCAAAATAGTGTTCTTACCAAAATTGAAAATCAAAAGAAAAGGAATTGAAAGTTGAAACCGAGTTTTTGGTGTCGTGATCAACAATCATCAAACGCAGCAATCTCACGTTTTCTTCCACCGGAACATTCGCCGACCGCCGCTCTTCGTCGCCGGCACCGGTGATACCACTGTAACCTCTCTCCTGCAGCCTGAAAAGGTAAGATCGTTGCATTTAGATACCGTTAATCTCTAATCGTTCTAGATTCCGCCATAACTCTCCCCTAATTTGGATCAAATCGAATTTCTGAACTCTATGCCTTTGTTGAATTCAGGACAATTAGAGAATATGATCTATCTGTCGTGAATCGTGATTGAATTGACGCGATTATAAATAATTTTAGGCAGGATGACGGTGAATGATCTAGGAATCGAAGCTATGGAGTCTGCAGTTTGCGAGGTTGCGAAGCTGTTGCCTCTTGGTGAGCTTTTGCTTTCTGTTTCTTCAATCAAGGCTGATTATATTGCACGCCAAAAGGTTATTATGAATCCTCTCTTGTCTAAGTTTCTCATCTTACTACTTATTCATTTAAGTAATCAAATTAAACGGAAAGGTAAAAGTAGGGTTATGTTAGCCTCTTTAAGTACCTAAAGTTATGTACACTATAATGTAATAATAATAAGTGTGACGTTCTATGAATAGTTTTTAAGAAAATTTATAATTTTTTTTAATTAAATAGTTACTCTTATGGATAAAAATAGTCAGTTTAAATATATCCTTTGAAAGTTTCCAAAAATTAACTTTATTTTTTATAAATCGTTATGTGTATTTTTTCTCAATTTGCATAAGTGTTTTATTAAAAAAAAATTTAATAAAATTTTTCTTTGTATTTCAAAAAATTGAAAAATAAAACACATATAGAAGAACATCACAAATTTTTTAAAGAACTGAAACTATGTAAAAATAATATACAAAAATTATAAAACATTTATAAATGCCTTTCTTAAACATCACGCTCCCAACACCTATTTTGGTAAATATTTTTTGAACTACATCAATTTGGTAAATAAGTTTTAAAATTACACTAGTTTGGTAAAAAAAAAACTCTAATAATGTAACAATTATATATTATGTATGTGCTAATCATTGTTAGGCCATCACTTCATGCTAATCATTATTAGGCACACCATAACATGTTAATCATTGTTAGGTACACTGTGGTGTACCCAAGTTAGGTACACTATGGTGTCCCTAAGATTTCCCTTAAAATAACGATAATAATAATCAGACTACCAATGGTGGGAAGTATTGGGTGTCTCTTTGTCCAATTGACGAGAGTTCGATCCTCAAAATGAGGAATTAGGTGATTTAGGTGAATTAGAAATTAGGAGCCGTTCAAAGAAAAAAAATAATAAAAATCAGCCTGCGAGATTCATGAAGACAAAAAACGTCAGGGAAACTTTAAAGTTTTGTACATTCGTGCTTCGACTACTTGTACATTACAATAGAAACGTAGATAAAACTTAGTATGGTGTGTCGGTATGTTTGGAATTTTATAAAACATCATATTGTGAAAAAGATAAAAGAATGTTGTGAGTGTGACACATGTCATCTTCTGGTTGGTTCAAGAATGGAATAAAAAACATGACAAACAATAGGGTTTAAGGGCGGGAGGTATGAAATAGACATCCAATAAGATCATGCCACATGATAGAGAAGGGGAAAAGAGATTTGGAAGCCAAAAAGGGTTGTGTGGTTCACAAACTAGCCGATCGGTTTGTTTGTGGTACGTCTCCTCCACAACCTCCAACGTTCACAATCTTCTCGGTTACTATCGGCTTCACAAAGCGGATCAGTTTGTTTGTTGAAACCGAAGATCACAAGCCGAAGACGAGGGGTGGTAGCTGGCGAAGCTGACGAAACCGTGGAAGTCGGGGGTGTGGTAGCCGAAGACACACCGCCACCCTAATTGATATATATGACTAAAGATGAGGGGGCAAAATGTATAACTAGAATTTAATTATCAAAATGGTGTACTCCATGTTTTACCTTCAAAGCAGAGTTGTTCAAGAAAACCGATTTGGTAACTGAATCCGTCTAACTGGAAACCGGTTAGAACTAAACCGGTCGCGGTTCCTAACCTAACCACCGGTTACAAACCAATTAGACTAATCAGCCTCCAAACCAGTTACAAAAGCGGTTTTTCACTAACCGGTGGCACAAAAAAACCGATAAAAACCGGCATAAAAATCTGACCAGTCATATTGGTTACAAACCAATTACATATATTTTGTTTCCAAACCGGTTACAAGCTGAACTGGTTATTGGAAAAACCGGTTACGACCATGGGGTCTGGAACCAAACCAGAACCGGTTTGTGCACCTCTACTTCAAAGAGAATAGCGTTTTCTTCTTGCATCCATAACTTTTCTAACTAAGATCATATATAATATGGAACTTTTTCTTTCAACTTTTGGGTGAAGAAGAGGATACCTAGGCCAAATTCATTACTGAAAAAGAAAACAATACTAACACAGAACCGTGCTTTGGGGTAACCCGGGATATACCCAATGGAGAAAAACATAAAAGCTGAAAACAAAATCAACTACAGGTTTGTAGTAAATGTGAGAGTCTAGGCCCAGATCAACAAAACTAAAACTACCAATAAACCAAATACATAATGTATCCACCAGCCACAAAGTCTGGCTTCTGCAATATGCATAAAGTCAGATACTCAGATGCAAGACCATGAGCATAAACAGACCCAATATAATAAGGATAAACAGAAAACTGCAACATGCAAAGTTTATAACGACAGAAGTTGCATCCATTAACGGGTCAGCACCATAATTCGCAAATTCAGCAGACCCGAGAATATAGTCAGCAGCAAATACAATAAACACAATAGAAGATCAATGACCACCTTCAGATGTGATGATATAGTTGATGCTCATCACGAATAATCTTTCCCAAGAAAACCAGAATCCAGATCAATAGGACTCAAATATATAAAGTTAGCTGCAGGATGCTCATATTTATGCATGCGAATACCCGTGTTCCCATAAGAACAGAAGAATCCATAAGTCAAGCAAATTCGACCAGGCAATTAGCAACGAAACTATAAGACATAGGTACTGGTAGTAACCATTGAAACAGATTATAGTATAAATCTGATGATATATTACAAACTAGGTGAACCCCTATATATACATGATATAAGAAGTGTCTAGATACTATGATACAAGAAATATCTAGTGATAGTAATATATCTAGTACTAAGAAATATCTAGCTATAAGAAAAATCTAGATATTGGGCTAATGGGCCTAATACATATACTCTTTAACACTCCTCCTCAAGTTGGAGCATAGATGTTAATCATGCCCAACTTGTTGCAAATGAAATCAATCTGGGTCTTCCGAAGGAGTTTGGTAAGAATGTCTACAAGTTGAAACTGTGTTTTAATATGTATCGGTTGAATTGATGGAGGATCAACTTTTGTCCCTACTACTCGATCTCTGATTAAGTGACAGTCAACCTCAATATGCTTCGTCCTTTCATGAAATACTTGATTCTTGGTAATATGAATAGCTGATTGATTGTCACAATATAGTCGCATCAGATCATCAGAAATAACCCCAAGTTCTCTAAGGAGGCGGCGAACCCATATCATTTCTGATGTGACATCTGCCATGGCTCTGTACTCTGATTCAGCGCTTGATCGAGATACCGTGTGCTGCTTTTTACTCTTCCAAGATACAAGATTTCCACCGACAAATACACAATAGCCAGTAATGGATCGTCTTGAGATAGGACATCCTGCCCAATCTGCATCAGAGAATCCTGATATCCGTCCATCTCCCTCCTCTGTAAAGGTGCCCACACGACAGTGACCCTGATCAGAATACAAGATTCCAAGACCTGGTGAGTTCTTGAGATACCTCAAAACCCGAAGGGCAGCATTCCAGTGTCCAGTATATGGTGTGGCCATGAACTGACTCAAGACACTAACTGCGAATGAGATATCTGGACGGGTAACAGTCAAATAATTAAGTTTCCCGACCAATCGTCTGTATCGTTCTGGATCCTTCATCGGGCTCCCATCCTCTGGAAGAAGCTTCCCCGTAGGAAGCATTGGGCTATCAACCGGCTTACAACCCAGTAATCCACACTCAGTCAATATGTCAAGGACATACTTCCGTTGTGAGAGAAGTATTCCTTGTGAAGAGCGCGACACTTCTATGCCAAGGAAGTATCGTAACCGTCCTAAGTCAGTAATCTGAAACCGCGATTGAAGAAACTGTTTGAGTTTGGTAATTCCGACCTCATCATCTCCTGTGATTATGATATCATCCACATAAACAACTAAAATAATCCTTTTGCCATGAAGATGTCTGAAGAAAACAGAATGGTCGTATGCACTGCGAATCATCCCAAACTCCCCCATAACTTCAGAAAAACGCCCAAACCATGCTCTTGGACTCTGCTTGAGGCCATATAAGGATCGACGTAACCTGCATACATTCGAGGCCTCCTCCTCAACAACAAATCCGGGTGGCTGCTCCATATAGACCTCCTCCTCAAGAACACCATGAAGAAAGGCGTTCTTGACATCAAGCTGATGGAGCGGCCAATGATTAATTGCAGCAAGAGAGATACAAATGCGGACAGATGGCATTTTGGCAACTGGGGAGAAAGTCTCATCATAATCAATGCCATAAGCCTGAGAATACCCTTTAGCAACCAACCGGGCTTTCAGGCGATGAAGAGAGCCATCAGGGTTGAGTTTAACCGTGAATACCCAACGACAACCAATAACACGCTTCCCATGAGGAAGCGGCTCAAGATCCCACGTATGATTAGCCCGAAGTGCCCCAATCTCGTCTTCCATAGCTTTTCGCCATCCTGGGCGATTAAGAGCTGTCATCACATCCTTGGGAATCGGGTAAGAATCAATGGCAGTGGTGTATGCACGGGATTCCACTGAGAGATGTGCATAGGAAACATGATGCTGAATAAGGTAATGGGTGGAGTGTTGTCTAGTCTCTTTGTGGAAAGCTATGGGTATATCAGGATATGGTGCTCCAGGTGGATCATAAACGGGTGTAGCCTGGGTAGTATCTGGCAACGGTGAAGGATCTGGCAAGGGTGTAGTGTCTGACAAGGGTGTAACAGGAGTAGTCGTAGAAAGCGGAACTGAGGGCATACCAGAGTCATGTGCTGGTTGTGTCTCTATCGTTGTGTCCTTATGTCGTCGAGCATATGTGAAAAGAAGAGGCAGGGGTGCTGTCGATAGGCCATCTGTAACAGGAGCATGATTTGTAGTGTCGGAGACCTGGGGGACAGACGAACCAATGGATACACGAATGGTGGGAATAGTGATAGACTCAGGTGTAACATGATGAGAATCATCAGGAAACAGGTCAGGGACAGGAGGGGAAGACGCAGAGAAAGTAAGGACACGACTCATGAAAGGTGACATCAGCACTTGTAAAGTATCGATGAAGAGTAGGACTGTAACACCGATACACTTTCTGGACACGTGAGTAACCAAGAAAGACACAACGAATGGCTCGAGGTTCAAGTTTAGTGAAACCTGGACGATGATCATGGACGTACGCAACACACCCAAAGATTCTGGGTGGAAGAGGAAAGGGTGTTCCTTTAGGGAACAAAATAGAAAACGGAGTTTGACCATTAAGGACAGAGGATGGCATACGATTTATCAGGTAAGAAGCAGTTAGTACAGCGTCCCCCCAAAATCGATGAGGGACATGAGAATGAAACATGATTGAGCGCGCAACATCCAACAAGTGACGATTCTTGCGTTCAGCAACACCGTTTTGTTGAGGTGTGTACACGCATGAAGACTCGTGAATAATACCATGTGTTTTCAAGTAAGCAGAGAATTCAGTGGACAAATACTCTTTTGCATTGTCGGTGCGTAGGGTTTTGATGGATGTGTTAAACTGATTTTGAACATAGGAATGATACTCACAAAAAATGGAACTAACTTCACTACGAAACTTGTGTAAATAGACCCAAGTAGCACGAGAATAATCATCGATAAAGGAAACAAAATACTGAAAACCTAAGGGAGTCTTAGTAGGACAAGGACCCCATATATCAGAGTGTACGAGTTCAAATAGTGTACTGGCTCGACTAGACACTTTGGGAGGATAAGGACGTCGAGTATGTTTACCGAGTTGACATGACTCGCAGTGAAAATCAGAGGGAATAGAAATGTCAGGTCTCATTTTCCTTAGAGCTGCTGCAGATGGATGACCCAACCGACAATGAGCCTCCCGAACACTAGAATCACATATGTTTGCCATGGGGCATGACAACATAGACAAACAATAGAGACCATTTGATTCAATACCGGTGCCAATTACCTGGTTTGTCCCTAGTTCCTGAAAGACACAATGAGTGGGATAAAATGTTACAGAACAATTGTTTTGTTTTGTAATTTGGCTTACTGAACAAAGGCTATCAGGGAATTTAGGGACAAACAAAACAGATGACATGTTTAGGTTTTTCGAATTACTGATGGATCCAATTCCACGAACAGGGCATGAAGATCCATTAGCAAGTCGAACGGGTGAGTGAGAAACATCATGTAGGCTAGATAGGATACCTCGATTCCCAGTCATGTGATGTGTGGCTCCAGAATCAATCACCCATGATGAGTCAAGGTTAGAAGACGTACCTGAGTTTGCCGAGTGAGTTTGCGGACTTGAAACAATTGTCTTTGAGTTAAGCAATTGACGGAGTTTGGTAAACTCCTCCTGACTAAGTGAGCGAGTGTGAATTTCATCCCCCATTGTAGTGAATGAAGTGAACGGAAGAACCGGAGCAAGAACAGTAATGTCGCAAACGGACAACGAATCTGAAACTCACCTTGAAACTGATGCAGGGCTTAAGACAACAAAGAGTTCCCAAGCTGATCAGAAATCTTGACAGACGTGAGTTGGAATCAAATTCCGAGTGAAGCAGGAAGAAAGTCGACGACGAACAGTAAATCCGCGATGAACAGTAGCACAAACAGTGCCCCCGCGCCCCCCCCCCCCCCCCGGCGTGAACAGTGTTTTCCGGCAGTGAACAGTGAATTCCGGTAGTGAACAGTGATTTCCGGCCGTGAATAGTGATTTCCGGGCAGTGAACAGTGCTTTGGCAGCGAACAATCGTGGGTGAACAGGGACAGGAGCCAAGAATCTGGAACCTTGGCTCTGATACCATGAAACAGATTATAGTATAAATCTGATGATATATTACAAACTAGGTGAACCCCTATATATACATGATATAAGAAGTGTCTAGATACTATGATACAAGAAATATCTAGTGATAGTAAAATATCTAGTACTAAGAAATATCTAGATATTGGGCTAATGGGCTTAATACATATACTCTTTAACAACCATAAAGGCATAGTCTGAATGTGAAGAAGCCCAAATATGTGCGTCTAAAACTAAGAGAACCATCAACATAGATTACATAAAAAATTCCTCCTTCTCAGGGTCAGCAGAGTAAGCCATCATAAGGTGAGTAAATTGAAACTTGAGGGGTCTCCTTCGTAGATTTCTAGTCTCTTGCTTAAATGGCACTAGGAATACAATTTCACTTAATCTTTTCCTCCCATTATTTCAGGCGATCGACGCACAACTTAGCGCCATGGTTGCTGAACAGGTAAAAAAAATTCCTGCAGAAAAACTCAAACTTTAGTCCTATTTCCATTTCTGAATGTTATCTTATAAATGAAATGATGAAAGCGAAATGCTTTCAATGAATTCGATAAGTTTATACATTTTGTTTACAGGTTGAACATGCACAAGCTGGTCTAAAAGCACTTGTTTCATCTCAGGAGATTGTAAATCATCTCCGTGGGAACTTTGTTAATACTGAGAGGTACATTTGATGACACACGAAGTCACTTTTACAAGTCTTACAACTCCAATAGGATATATGTAGTGCTAATTATAGTGCTTTTCTTATTCAGGTTGTGTCAAGATTGTCAAACGTTAATTGAAAATCATGATCAGATTAAGCTTCTTAGCAATGCACGAAATAACTTAACCACCACATTGAAGGTATGCATCAAAAATGGCCACTCTGCAGCCATTTCACTCTTCTTTTTTCCTTTTTTTTCTTATTTTTGTGATAAAATACAATTAGTGCCGCTATTAGGATGTAGAGGGGATGATGTCAATTTCTGAGGAAGCCGCTGCAGCACAAGATTCTTTAAGTGATGACAAAGAGCTCATAAACACGTATGAGGTAGGGGTGCAATGTTACGCAAAGAAGTATAAATTAATATTACGTTCCAATTTCTAAACATGATATCTTACCATTCATTTGTTTTTCATAATTTTTCAGAGGCTAACAGCTCTTGATGGAAAGAGGAGGTTTGCATTAGCTGCTGCAGGCTCTCATGAATATGAGGTTGGCAGACTAAGGTCAGGATCAAATTCTCTGATTTATAACTTTTACATTTTGAATGACTTGCAAAAAATTCCTTATGTGCATGTAAATTACTCTGAATAAGTTTTGGGGTTTGACATTTTTACCTTGAGAAATATTACAGAGAGTATTTTGAAGAAGTAGATCGGACTTGGGAGACATTTGAGCAGACCTTATGGTCACATATTTCCAACTTCTTTGAACTTGCTAAAGAAAGGTATGGTAATTTACAGTTGTATCCTTCATTATCTAGGTATTTTTATATTACCATGATGTCTGCTTTCATAATTCTGAATTTGAAGTTTTAAATGCATCTGTTCTTAGTATGTCATTCTTCTTAATTTGTAACTTTTGGTTTACGAATGTCATCATGTGTCTATATTGCAGCCCACAAACACTTGTACGTGCTTTAAGGTATGTTTACTATTGGGGAAATCAGCACTGTTAAAATTATTTCGATAGGAGTTTTTTCTTCTTCTAGAAACCTTTTTGTCTTAAACCAGAAGGTCCAGAACAACCAATATATGTTACTACACTTGTAGGGTTGTTGAAATGCAAGAAATTCTTGATGAACAAGTTGCCGAAGAAGCTGCTGAGGTCGAAGGTGGAGGTGCAATGGCATCAGTAACAAATCCTCAGAGAGCTGGCAGGTATGTATGATTGTTATTACATTAAATTTACATAATAATTAAACTAATTTTACTCTCCTAAATTGCATTTCTTTTTGATCTTTGTGTAGAAAACCTGCGAATGCATCTTCTAAAACCTTTGCAGTACAAAAGGCAAAACAGGGAAAAAGCTACAAAGATAAATGTTATGAGCATATAACAAAAGCTGTTGGAAAAAGATTTAACAAACTTTTGTCAGAAGTACTTCTTCAACCTACTTACGCAATTCTGTATCATATATTTTTACCCTATAACTATAGAAATATTCTTGTGACAGTTTGTCTTTGAAAACCTTAAAGGCGCGATAGAGGAGGCAAAAAAGGTATTCTCAGTGCTTTACTTCCAGTTAAAAATAAGGATAAAAGTTGCTGACTGAGCATGTATTTGTAATTTATTTTCAGATTGGGGAAGAGTTGGGAGATATATACGATTATGTTGCTCCATGCTTTCCTTCAAAGTTTGTTTTATAATTTCTTTTTTCCTTATGTTATTTGATTTCAGTCTTTCAGTTCGTCTAAAGTTGCACTATGATTCATTGCTTTTGCTTTTTTTTTTTTAAACTATTTTCTAATTTGAATTATTGTTCTTGCAGATATGAAGTATTCCAGCTCATGGTGAATCTGTACACAGAGAGGTTTGTTCAGTGGCTAAGGCTGCTGAGTGATCATGCTAATGATATTACAAATACTGAAATTTTGAAGGTATTTTTCCATGTATTTTTTTAATCTTCATTACAATTATAAAACGACTATTATCATCATGATTATTATTATTATTATTGTCATTATTGAAATCAGGTGACTGGGTGGGTGGTTGAATACCAAGATAACCTGATTGCACTTGGAGTTGATGAGTCATTAGCTCAAGTTTGTTCAGAAAGTGGTGCAATGGATCCCCTAATCGATTCATATGTTGAGAGAATGCAAGCAACAACAAGGGTAAATGGTGTTATTATGTTATCATCAATTTTTATCTGCACACATGGGAGTGTAATTTTACTGATTTTATTTAATTTTTTTCTTTATCCTTGTAATTGTTTTTAGAAATGGTATTTGAATATTCTTGAGGCTGATAAAGTACACCCACCAAAATTAACACGTGAAGGAAAGCTTTATACTCCAGCTTCTGTTGACTTATTTAGAATTCTCGAAGAACAAATGCAAATTGTTAGAGATAATAGCACAGGAGTCATGTTATACAGAATTGCTTTGTCCATCATTCAGGTATACAAAATCAAACCCATCTTATTACTAAATTATGTTGGAAATCTATAAATATTATGATATCTATTCCAAAATTTCATGTCACTATATTGAGATGGAGAAGATTTTTTTCGTATTATAAAATGATTCCGAATGCAACTTGTTTAATTATTTATTTTAGGTAATGTTTGAATTCCAAGCAGCTGTAAAGAAGAGACTGGAAGAACCTGCTTCTGAAATTGGTTTAGAATCATTATGTGCCATGGTTTGCAGTTTTATGTGTTTATTTATAATTTATATAAAATTAAACAAATGTCCAAATCCACTCTAAACTTTTTCATAATGACAGATTAACAATAATTTGCGTTGTTATGATCTTGCTATGGAGTTTGCTTCTAGCACTATTGAAGCCCTTACAGAATATTATGCGGAGCAGGTTATTTTTTACATGAAAAGTCAACTCATTCTCTGTTTTGATTATGGCTGAACATATAACTTTGACTTTTGAACCAGGTTAATTTTGAAGACCCCTGTAAAGGCTTTCTGGAGGTTGCAAGGGTATATTATTACTATTAAGATACCTTTGTGCAGAACTTTCTTATATATTTTTTATATATTAACCTTTCTGAAATGATTTAGGAAGCTGTATATCAAACTGTCATTTTTATATTTGATGATCCAGGTGTGCAGGAGTTACTGGCTAAACTTTATCATGAAGGTATTATTTTCCTTTTTATCACCATCATCAATTTACCTTCATTTTAAAAAAATATAAATTATGGATTCTTATGGTCTATGCAGATTGGATCGAAGGACTAGTTAGTGAATCCCTAGTGGAAACATTTGATGAGTATTTTGAGGACGTGAAGATGTAAGCTTTAACATTAATGACACGTAGTTTTGTAGTTCTTGCTTCTGATTCAAAATCATGATTTAATAACTGTCAGGTTTATTGAAGAAAGATCATTTAGGCGATTTGTTGAATCATGCCTGGAACAAACAGTCATCGCTTATGTTGACCGTCTTATGTCTCAGGTTTCTAAAGAATGATCTTTAATGTTTTGTGTCAAGATACACCTATGCAACTACTTTTAAGCTTATTCTTCTAGGATGTAAATAAATGGCATAATTACTTTCTTTTTGTAGAAAAATTACATCAAGGTGGAAACAATTGAACGTATGAGACTTGACGAAGAGGTTCTTATGAATTTCTTCAGGAAATTCACAAGTGTTCATGTAAGTTACTTACCCTAAAACACAATAACTAAATAATAAAGGTGGCAATTTCAACCATTTACTTATGAACGAGACAATTTAATTTTTCTGATAATAAACGGGTCTGGTCAAATAAAAAACTAGTTTAAAGGGGAACAACCCAAATGGGTCCAAGAGATCAAACGGGTTAGACGAAGATGTTAGAGCCCAGGAATTAAACAAAAACAGAACTGGAATTAAAGGATGATAATCAAATGATTATCACCAAAAGATGGTCCAAATTCGAGATTGGCAAGTCTCCAATACAAATACAAGGTACTACGATTTTCAGAAAATTAACATGACAAGAACTAAATATGCAGATTATTTAATACTTAAACCACCACAAGGTTAGTGGCGCAGTTTCCTCTCCCTCTATTCCTCAACTGTTAGCCACTTCTCGTTTTTTCCTGATTTCCTGGACCCATGGGTCTGATCCGATCCCTGCTGACCCGTTGGGTTTGTATCAGAAACCCAAAGCTATTTCTAACACGTACGATCTTCTAAATCTTTTTATTTGAAGTTTTGGATTATCATTTTTGTAATCATATTTAACGCATTTATTATGTATTAAAATTTTAAATAATGGCAAAAAAAAATATTTGTGGGTCTTCTTGGCCTATAAAATTTTTGGACCCGTCACCTGACTTGCCAACTCTCTCTGTTGCTTCTAAATTTGAAACTTATGGTTTGGCACGTGCAGAACGTTGAAAACAGACTCCAGATACTAACTGATTTGAGAGATCTTGCATTAGCCGAGAGCCCGGATACTTTCACTCTTGTTTACAAACACATCCTTGAACATCAACCTGATTGCCCAGTAAGTATGGTTTCGTTATGTTTAATTTGCCAACTTATCTGTGTGTTTAACCACCACAGCTAATTTAATCCATTTTCATTATAATTAATTGCAGCCTGATGTTATTGAGAAACTTGTTGGACTGCATGAAGGAATACCACGTAAAGATGCAAAGGAGGTATGTATTTTACCAAATTTGGAGTTGGCAAATTGGGCAATCTTCCACTTGTGTTACGTGTTAAAACGTGTAAATACATTTGGATACATTTCGGGTTGGGTTTACCTGGGGTGGGCACTTTTCAGTCCAAAAGTTTGATCTTTTAATGAATAAGTAGTCTTCCAAATACGGTTAAAACACGTTATAAATTTTGATACTTAATCTTTAATTTGACTGCATACTTATTATACTTCCCTAATCAATAGTAATCATGCATATTTATATTCCCCTAATCATAGATTTTGATTGCATATAACAGTAAAAGTTTCAAGTTTTATACATTAAAGAATAAAGATAATGATTCTAGTATGCTACCCATAACTATAATACGTGTCGGTTCAATCAATGTTTTAGCTCTGTGCGTTATATCTTCTAAACTTGAACTCAAATGTCATCTTAACAAAACCAGATTGTACGAGGATGCAAGGAAATATACGAGAATTCGCTCATCGATGGAAATCCCCCGAGGGCAGGTTTTGTGTTCTCCAAATTGAAGTCACTAAACACGCCAAAAATCACTAATATTTTACGAAAATTCGGTTAGAATATATGGTGTTATTTACTGTGGATGTTCAGATTTCCTTTCCCTTTACCACTGGTATGTTATTATTCAACTTCTGATAGGTGACATTGCGTCCAAATGATTAGAGTCGAGTAAGATTTCGTCCATATGGTTTGATCAAATTCTTCTTTCTGATTTATTTTGCGTTTCCCTTTACCGACGCTATAGTCCTTTAACTCTCAAAGCTCATTCGCTCTCACCGATGACCATTGCTATAGTGTTTCTTCTTCAACCTCCCCTTTGATTTTTATTATTGCATATGGCTTAGTTTATTTTTTATATAGTTTAGCGGGTAGTATGTTATTTATAATTGTTTTTGTAATTGTTGGCTTATTTATTGGTACTGTTATTCTCAAAAGTACTAACAGTTATATGATAATGGCCACCAAAAGATGGGATTATTGTGATAATTATTTGTCTAAATAAACATGCCACAATATTGTTTCATGTTAATGTGTTTAAACACTTTCAAACACATTGCTCGTTGTGTCACCTTTCAAGATCATCATAGCAACACTATCATATCCCCATGAAGTACGATGCTTTTAAAGTCAATAAGTCATCACTATACCATTGGTCATTGGCTCAATGGTATTGGTGATGAGGGAAACTGGACTGAAAGGTCCAAGTCGATCCCTGAGCCTACAGGTTTTCCACCCGGCCTTAGAGGAGGTGGTTTTCTAAGATTGGCTCAACTGGTGTGTAAATAGTCTATTGACGTTCAAAAAAAATAAGTCATCACTATAACTCACCGGTCTAATTACTATCATTTAACTATTTTCAGCCGTTGACCGTTGTAATAGACATTTCATTGAAAATGACACATTGAGCAAATTGTTCTCATATATTATCATTCAATCATTGTGAAAAAACTACTAGTTGTGTCTGTGATTAGGGTTTATTGAAAATTCTTGTTTATTGAAAGTCCACTTGTTCTTGTTTTTATGTACTAATAATATATAAACAAGAATGTAAACATTTGAAGGGTGGAGCAAAAAGAACCGATTTAAAGAGATTTGAGTGGATGTTAACAAATATATATACTTTATGTCCTCTACGTAATCTTCGGTTAAGAGTTTCTTCCACTAGTCGTCTCACTAAAACGGTTGGGATCATTTTCTAACTAGTTAGAAGGTGGTGTTGTCCTTGTATAAAAGTCTCGCTCTTCAAAGAAAAGAAAGTGATCATCTTTTTCAGTCCACTGATATGGTAATGGTCATCGATTATAAATCTCACTCTTAATAGTTGTATATATTCAAAAACCTTAACAAAATACAATGGGTAATTCGAATAGAACATATTATTATATTACTGAAGCTCAATGTACAACTTCACGTAGCGTCATCTTTTCTCCTCACCGGCCCAGTCCTTTCAGAGCCACGTGTGCGCTTCATAGTAAGAGTAGTTGGGTTCGGTTGCGTGACTTGCTGAGGTGATAGAAACACTCCGAGTTAACATTGTGCTCGCCTCTCCTCTTTCGCTGTTCTTCGTACGTATCACTATGCGAGGCGTGCCTCAACCGGATTTGCTTTATGTTATATACATCCTTCTCAAGCTTTGTAATACCGTGTTCGTCTCTCTTCAAATCCAGTAAGAGATGCTTCTCTTTGGTTGCGTGTTATTTTTCTTCCTAAATTTCCAGTTTCTTGCTTAAAAGATGCATGTTGTTCTTCAATTTTTTATGTTGTGTTGTTCTATGATTTATGATTTCGTTGTTCATGGTTGCTTTTCGGGACGGGATGGTGCAAATTTGTGTTTTGTATCTTCCTATAAGCGTGTATCTCAGTTCGTGCACGCCAACTGCTTGCCAAAATGCTCGCTGTTCTTATGGCCTGTTTGGGTTTATTGGTTTGCTGTTGGTTTAGTTATTAGGATATGTCCACCATCTGGGTTTATGAACTAGTCTATTTGTGTAGGTATTTTAGGTACATGTTTTCTCTTTGGTATAGGCATCTAATTCTCTCATTTATTTTCTGCTTGCAGGTGTTGCTATACTTTCAAGTGCTGTTGTTTCTCAAGGTGAGCCGGTTATATGTTTCTTTGGTTTTATGTTGAGAGACAATGTTGTATGAGTTTTTTAGTTTTGTTGTGCAAGATAAGCCTGATGAACGTAATATATTTTTGGAGTAAAAGACTTAGTATGGGGTTCACATGGTCTACAGATTCTGTGTCATAAGGTCAAAAGATACAAATTATGATCATATATGGAGCCTTTGGTGGAGGAAGTATATATTTTGAAAAAACATACATCTATAATAAAATGTTTCGGACAGGGTTGACATGGTTTGCAATTTGTGTATGGTAAACCCCACAGATAGGCTTTCATAGTACTGATGAAGGTAATGTCTTTTTGGGAAAAACATACACTTTTACTAAAAGATATAGCAAAAGTTTCACATGGTTTAGGGAGTTTGTATGATAAGGTCTAAAAATAGTATATACTAAACAAAAATACCCCTGTATCATAGGGTTCACATGCTTGAGAAGTTTTGTGTCATAAGGTCATCAAATGCATATAAATAGTAATACTGTTGTGTGAGTGAAGGCAGAGAGCATTGAGATAGGGAGGAGGCTGTCAAAAGAAGAAGATGCAAATCAGATGTTTAATTAGTTTTTTATAATTCAGTTGGTATAGAATGAAGATGGTTCCTATTGGTAGCTTTCTATATAGGAATGATAACATTAGGCTAAATAAGTATGTTGTAAATATATGGAATTTATGAAGGATGCCCAAAAGAGGGTCATATATAGATTTTTATTTTATTTAACATAAGATCTATAGTAGTCTAAGCAATGGGACCTTAACAAAACATACTATCTCGATGCTCTGTGCGCATAAACAAATGGGTTTATGGGGAAGATCGTTTGATTTTTTGTTTTTTTACAGGTTGTTGCATTTTGCTCGAGGCTTTGCTGTGCTTGGTGTGTCGCTTAGATATGCTCTGCCACACTCTCAGTAACATAGTGTTACATGCTTAGGATTTCAATTGCTGTGGATATTAAATGTGTAGTCATGGCTTAAAAGGCAAGCTTCTTTATTGCGATTATCTGTTGTGCACGCTGAGCCAACGCCACAACCAACTGTAGCAGCCATCAAAGACAAGGCACAGGGTACTCCTGAAACAGCTCCAGGGAAAAGCGCAGCTGCAGCAGAAAAGACACCAGCACAAAAAACCGAGCGCCCGGTTAGCGCCACAGTTGGCACAAGTAAGGCTGCACTTGACGATGTTGCACGATCCGGACCAATGAAACAGTTATTTAAAAACAAAGGTCAGTTTAAAAACATGAACATACATCAAGTTGCAATGCATAGCTTATCCAAATTATATGCTTGATACAGATGGGGCCTGCAACACTGAACAGACCAAGGAGTAGAGTAGGAGGTAGCATGAACGAGGGGCCATTTCCGAAAACTACATCCAACCTTTTGTCATAGTATCAAGTCTTGATGACGCAACCATTAGTATGAACTTTTAGTGGGTCTAAAACCACCTCTTTTGTAATGCATATAAAAAGTGAACTCACTTTGTTGCTCAAAAAGTGACCCGTGTACATAGGGTATGTGTAACCTACTTGGATAAGTTTTATAAAATGGCTCTCTATTACTATTACTTCTAATTTGTTTCGGCTATTGCTGCTTATTCACGCATACTTAGTTTGCAAGGTGTGCATGTGCACTTTCCTTAGACTCACGCATATGGAAAAATGAGGGACTGTATGCAGACTGTAAGTAGAGATCCATAGGGTTAAGGTGTATTGCTGCACTAAAACGGACTCTTAAGTACCGGTACCCTCGGCTTCATAACATTGCCCGCCGCGAAGCACGGCTAATCGCAACATCTTGTATATAAACAATTTTCAACCATCTAGCTACACAAGTGGTTTGTCAATTGCATCATGCCACGTGGTAGCTTCGGTTGACGTCATGTGACGCACACTAATTTTTTTTATTCTAACAGAACTAATTTAACACATGATTAGGCTGTATAATAGGTATAGTCGTTTGAGTTTAGCAAAGGAGTTGGTATTTTGTTGGTGGTGTAATAGGTATATATAGATTATCTTAAATACAGTCGTGTAACATAGTTTTTGGTTTTAAGCGTTTTGGTCGTTACATATTCTTTTTATTTTCGTTTTCTTTACGTAACGTTATAGTAATGCAACAGTTTTGTGTGTCCGTATTATCCTCCTGATAACGCACGAGTAGTAAAATCTAGTTCTTTAATATACATGACTTTTTTAACTGTCATGACAATTTTTCAATTTGACAATAAATATTTATTAATATGAATACTTTTTAATATATGAATCAGTTTAAAATACAATAATTCATCAAGAAATAACATTCAAAGTTTCTTTTTATTTTTGTTAAAACTACTTGAAATCAAACTTTGTATACTCAAAATATAGAAGTAGGAATGAGCGTTTGGTACCAGATACCAGTACTAGTACCGGTATCATACCAAACCAGTACCGATATTTGATTTTGTCAATTTTCAGGACTGGTGCTAACCGGGACCGATACCGATAAAAATTAAAAAGTATTTAAACAAGTATTGGTATATCTGGTAGTTTTTATTTAATTTAAAAACTTTTAATACGCAATTATATTTATTCGGTTGTAAAGTATCCATAACCTGCCTTAACGTGAACCGTTGATCAAAATTCACATGTTTTTTGGTCAATTTGATGCTAACCATTGTTATTATTTTAATTTTGTTTCACTTGCATGGAATTTTGCATGTTTAGAAGTTGAAAATATTATTATATTTTAGGATTTGCTAAACGGTACCAAACCGGTATCGTACCAAAATCCAACACCCGATGTATCGATACTAAAATATTAGGTAGCAGCGGTACACACTTTTATATAAAGCAGGACCAGTACTAACCCGGACCGGTACGGTATGGTACAGGTAATAGAAGTAACATAGTGCTCTATGGCTTATAATTTTCTATTTTGTATGCCAATTATAAAAATGGAACGTCCTCGTGTAAAACAAAGGTGATAAAATTTAGGTTTATAATTTTCTATTTGTATGCCAATTATAAAATGGAACGTCCTCATGTAAAACAAAGGTGATAAAATTTAGGTTTATTGTCAGTTAGAAGAATGTATAATCTTTTAAAACTCAAGCTCATCTATGTAACCATATACTTGTATACGTCTAAATACATTAGCGTTTAACATTTGTGATGAAGTAAAAAGAAATTCTCACTTTCACCTAGAGATATGGATGTAACAAACTACTAGCTCATGTTTTGAAAATATGGGTACAATATATATAACGTTCTTTTTTAATTCATGTGTTATCTATTTGATAATTTGAATACTTAATGTGACATCTTAGTTGTTAAAAACGTCATTGTACTCTTTAAGTTCCCTTCAATTTGCTACACATATTAGCCAACCTATATACAACTGATTTCCCTGTTTTGATCGGGTCATTTTAATCACCTTATTTATTTATTGGCCCCTGGATCCGCCACTGATTCATAGTATATGCCATGAAATATTGGTTTAGTATAGATTCATAACAACAAAGCAAGCAAATCTTTAAAATGAGTTTGAAGTTGAGGAAAACATTTCAATAAAATCTTCCACAAAATTTGATTAGTTGAGCCAGCCTTACGTGTAAAAATACCAAGGATGACATCAGCAACAAACGAAAAAACTATCGGTACTTTTAACATGCACACCCGCCTCGTTGCTCTGTTTCTGGTACAGCCTCGGGGACACCTTGGAAGTATCTGTTCAAAACAGGAAGTATTATATACAATATTTGAAATAACATCCCTACACTTCTTTAGACAAAAACTGTTTCAGGTCAAACCGAACAGGCAGAAGAAGAAAGTCAACGCATTGACCAGAGTCTAGATATCTACAACTAGATATCACCAAAATCACAGTGGTATAAAAATCAATGACCAAGACTTTACAGACTCGGTGAATTTCAAATAATGCCCTCAATACCATAGTATTTGTAGTATATTCAATAACTAAAAAAAAGGTCAATAACATGTTTTGTGGTCAACCCAACCCGTATAGAATCACTATTTGTGAGTTATGACCCAAATCTGACTCGACTTATTACCCAGCCACCTAACCCACCCATTTGCCACATGTACTAGTATCCCTTCAAACCCAAAAGAGCAAGCTGACTTGGACCAAATGTTATAATCCTATCCAGAGTTCCAAACTAATATTACATCCATTCAAAATCTGAGTCCACTTTAAACAGGGAAACATAACTAGTATGGAGTAACTAAAAGAGTTTCAAATTTATTGCTACCATGGGCTAAAATGGGGATGGAAAATTACAATCACAAGTCACAACTGATGTAGGACTGGATGCTATGCTACTATCTTGAGGTCGGAATTTCCATCAACTATTGAATGGGTCAACTTGGGTTATGTTTTAACTCAAATGGGTCAAACCAAAACGATTAGTTAGAACATGGAAGGGCTAAACCGGTCAAGTGGGGTCTAAACTCACCTAAAGTTGTATTCTTAATGTACAAGTCCCAGGTTATTTTAATAAAAAATATAGATTATTATAGTGATAATATAGTTTTCTAATCATATCTAAAGCATTATACACACACACATATATGTGATGAAATGAACAGAATTTGTCGTGGGACTCGACCACTCAACCCAACCCATATCGACACATACTAGAACTTTGCCTTTTGACCCCACCATACCCAGTCTACATGTTCAATGGTAGTAGAATAGAAAAACATTCAGGAACCCCCACTAGTTTCTTTTATATATATATATACATACATATTTTCAAATGTGACAGCAAATGCCAGAGACATATTCAACTAAAATTTTATATATTGAGCCAGATACATGTAGTAGCACAGGTTTTATTATATATATGCATATATATTTTCAAATGTGACAGCTAAGGCCAGAAACCTATTCAACTAAAACTTTGTATACTGAGCCAGATACAGGTAGTAGCACAATGGCTGTAAAATTGGTTTTGGTTAGCTATTCTAAACAGATCATTCCATAGTATAGCTGCATAACAAGAAAATCAGTAAGCATTTACAGAATAAATATATGCCATCTGGCTTATTATCACATGTTCCTACAACTGTTCCTTCTCTCATCTTACCCTCCTTAATATCTAATTCATTTACATCTATATATTTTAGGTCCCCCTAAAGTTATGGAGAAAAAGCTAAGGAGATAATTTACTTCAAGCTAGTACATGCATTATTGGATGGTTTATACTTTATAATAGGGTTATTGGCTTCAAATAATCCTAACTATCACTTTTTGGCCAATAACACTCCCAACTAACGAATTTCCCTCTGGCACTCCCAACTATCGACATATTTTCCTCCACCACTCCCTCCGTTAATTTATTTTAACACTGTTAGTCATCTGCCATTATTGTTGCATGATAATAATGGTCAAAATGCTACAAACTCCACACCTAAAGTTTAATCTGAACCTCTACAGGTCCATCCAGGTCTATATAAGCAAATATTTTGAGACAACAATATAAATCATAAACTAGTCCTCCCCTTGTTTTTCTTATTTTCTATAATATTTTACTTCAGTCTCTTGTGTTTTTATGCTTCTGTTGAAAAAGTTGACCAATTCATAAAGCATAAACCTAATGCTTTCAACCTACACAGCTTAAATCTAACAGTCTCTTCTTGAACAATATGATAATAAACTAATAATATATGCATCATCAAATCCATCAACATAGACAATACAAAAAAAGAACCGGGTGTGTATCGCGCGAACTTACATATCCTGCTCATGCTCGTTTGCCATTGCAGTTTTGGAAATAGACAGGAATGCAGCATCCACATTATGATCTTCTTTTGCCGATGTCTCAAAATAAGGTATATTCCCTTTTGCAGCACACCATTCCCTTGCCCTTTTCTCAGAAACCTAAAATCAGATTATTTTCAGTATATTGCAGAATGTAGAAGTTCAAAGTAGAATTGATATAATGAAACTTACAACTCGGCTATTTCCCCCATCAATATCAATCTTATTACCAAGTAATATGAAAGGAAAGTTACTGGGGTCTGGTGGGTTTGCCTGAAAATAGTAGAAAGAATCAGCATCACTTGAATGTTAAAATTCAGACAATATTACTATATATTTTGATCTCTAAACTGAAACAGGTTGATCAAATTTAAATAAGATTAAGAAACGCCTTTAAAATAATTCTTCCACAGAGTGCTGTAAGGTTTGTTTATCTACACTACAGCATAGCACCCAAGAATCAGAGGTCTCGGGGAAACAAAAGGTTATTGATGAATTTCATTTGCTTTAATGAAACAAACTGCAAAGTAAATATGCAGATATTACTTTCCTACAAGTAAAATGCATATGAAAACATGCATAAATCAACGTTCAGGTTTCAGAAACACACATTATCCACTGTATAGAATAATCTCAGTATTCTAACAGAACTCAGAAAAACCATCTAGAGATAAAATATATATAGTGTGGCCAAAAAAGAGGCATACTTAGTAACACATGGAAGCATGAAAAGCAAGTAAGTCATGTTAAGTACAAAACTATGAAAATACATCCAAGTAATATCTACTAACTTTGACAAAACTCACCAAAGGGATTGTAGCCCAATAGTATCAAGGTGTGTACACAGTGGTGTCCCTCCCCATGAGTTTGAGGGTTCGAGTCCCATGGTGGAAAATGATGTAGATTTAGGATTATGGATATGTGCGTTAGCGGTTCTAAAAAAAAACTGAGACTAAACTCAATACAGATATTTGTTCAACAATTACATATATCATTGAAACGCAACAACAGAAAGATTCCAATCCATCATGTGTTCTCTGGTGATTTCAAACTTAATATGTTACCATTTACCAATTACAATTACCATTTACCAAATGCAATGCCTTGACATATAAGACTTCCAACACTAAGTTTAACAGGTTTATATTGTGGCAGAAGAATCTTGAATACAACATACAAAGTTATCACCTAACAAAGGTTTGTGAAGAAATAAAAATGAGGCAGTATTATCATAAAATCAAAAAATTACAAACATACCTGCTTGAGAAATTCCTCATGCCAATTATCAAGTGTGTCAAAAGATCTCATCACATTTACATCATACACAAGAACACAACAATCTGCTCCACGATAAAACGCAACACCAAGACTTTGAAACCTCTCCTGACCAGCAGTGTCCCATATCTTACAAAAGAAAATTTTACAATCAATCAAGAAAAATATACTTCTAAATGATCAACAAAATGCACAAAATAGCCAGAAAAACTCACTTGTAAAGTGACAAGCCTGTCATCTATTTGTAATTCTTTAGTGACAAAATCAGCTCCTATTGTAGCTTTGTATTGCTGACTGAATTTCTTATGCACATACCTTTGAAGCAGTTAATAGATCACATTAACCAACAGATTCATGTATATGATACTATATCCAACAATATTTTAATGCCAAATCATTAAGTGAAATCAGATAACAACAAATTGTCCCGTATGTGTGGTTTCAGAATGAACATAAACAAACTCTAAACTATACAAGCAGATTCAGAATAAAGCGATAAATTCAACGTAATCTAAACAATAAAAAAGTAACTCAGGCATCAATTCCGTAAAAGTACGCCTAAATCAGCAGATTCCGATACTCTAACTACATGTAAAATTCAAACAAAATCAACAGAAATTACAAGCAAAAAGTTAGCAGGATACTGATTCATCAATGACGTCTTCCCTACCCTGAAAAAACATCACATCCAAAAACCTAAAGTCAAATCATGAAAACGAAATTGAGCTTCAAATCGAAACCCTAAATCAAACATTCAACATACATACCCGCTGTCTCCGAGGACGATCACCTTCAGTAAAGTTCTTCTCCGCAAAGACATGGCGAAAAAAAAACTGTATCAAATCTAGAGAGAGAGAAATCCAGAGAGAGAGTGATTGGGATCCACAGTGGAGGAGAAAAGGGGCGCCAATTTCGATCTGTATTTCTGTAAGATTTTATGAAAAAGGTGATGTGATCTTGTTGAGGTCGGCCACCAGGGGATTTACAACTAGTAATACGTAATGTACAGGTTGTTGAAGCGTTACTTGGTTGTTCGTAATGAATGTTAATCTGGAAAATGTATTTGCAACATTTTCAGGCCGAGACCAAGCTGACCGACGGTTTATCTCGTCGACCTGTTTGGTAGGGTTTTTTTTTACTTTTTTTTACCGCAAATAGTTGAATTCTCACCGTTAAAAAATATAAAAATTATCTAACACCAAAACAACATTAGGACAAACGTTTTTTTTTACAGTTTGATAGGTGATTTTATTTGTAAAAATTGTTCATCAATGATCTATAGCTCAATTGGTTAAGATGAGGCACTCAAAAAATTAAAGAATAAAGAGGTCTTTGATTCAAGTCTCACATGTGATTAAAAAAAAATTAGGGGTCCTGTGATAAAAAAAAAACTAGGAGTCCAGGTTGGGCCAAATAGGTTTTCCCATTTATGGTAAGTTTCCTCCTTATGAGTATTGAAGATGATCGAGTGGGTAGGTAATGCCCCCGTCAATGATCCAAATTTACCTAAAAATTGTTCGTAACAAATTTAAGCTAATAAATTATAAATATAAGAGTAAGGTCGTGTTTGGCGCGTCATAGCTAGCTTATAAGCTAGTTTTTGAAAAAACTAGTTGAAGTAGCATTTCAACTAGGTTTTATAATATTTTCAGTTTTACTCTTCCCTAATATTTTGTTTTTAAATTTTAATTTATTTATGTACATGTACTTTTATGTCATTTTATATTTTTCAGCTAGTTTTTACCAAACGTTATTTTTTATCAGTTAACTTATAGTTTATCAGCTAGCTTGTCAGCTAGCAGCTAGCTTTTCAACTAGTGCGTCAAACACAACATAAATATAGTTTTCTATCACTTTGCTTGGGTTCTAAACATCACGTTTCGATCGGTATTTTAACCTATAATACTGTAGTTGACACATTTCAACTCTAACGCTTTTTTTCATGGAAATACACGGAACCTAACATCATTGTTAAGTTCCCCTCACTTGATTTTTGTGACACAAGATGTTAAATGTTTTGAAGCTAAATAAACCCTATTTTTTTAACTAAACCATAGGAGAGAAAACTACAGTTACTTTAGAAATTGAATGGGTATGATAACTGATAGTTATGTATATAAAATTACTAATGATACACTTCGACATGATACGGTTAACAAAACACGCCATCTACGTGATGGAGATAAGAAATGGGTTAGATGTAAGCATTATATGTTAAAACATAAAATCTCTCATACGCATGGCGAGAGGAGGCGACCCGTCTAGGCCGGGTTTTTTCATGAACAGGTTGATTCCAATGAAGATGGTGCATGACAGATCATCAATCGGAACAAATTTGTTATTGACTGACCCATTGCAAGGTATGGGACTTGTCCCACATTGGTTGTATGGGCAACTGATATGGGGTTTATAGGCCAACTGGGTTCTCTCACCCATCAAACTAGTCTTTTAGGTTGAGCTCTCCTGTTAGGTCTGTAACAATCGTATCAAAGCCAAACTCAGAGTGATGCCCTATGGACTGGTTGCCTGGAGAGAGCCAGCCGTGACCAACGAGGACTCAGAGTGGTTGTCCACGGAGTGGTGGCCTGGAGTGAGTCAGTCGTGACCAACGTGGCCGTAACCAACGAGGACGTTGGCCCTTAACGAGGGTCGATTGTTATGGACTGACCCATTGCAAGGTATGGGACTTGTCCCATATTGGTTGTATGGGCAACTGATATGGGGTTATAGTCCAAATGAGCTATCTCACCCACAAGACTAGTCTTTTGGGTTGAGCTCTCATGTCTGGTCTGTAACAAAATCACGTATGCGATTACTAGATACCATCGAGGAACAATGGCATCGACAATGGAGGTCGATATACAAACCTAATTCAGCGGAGATGGACAGGAATTCGACAACGATTTTTCTCACAAAATTCCCTCCTTCGTGCACATACAAAGATATGTGGAAAGAATGCAGCGAATGGGGTCAGGTTATTGATGTATTCATCCCCAACCATGTGTGGAACATGGGTAAACGGTTTGCTTTTGCTCGGTTTATGAAACTGGGGGATGTTAGGAAGTTGATTCAGAACCTTCGTGTCGTTTGGATGGGATCATACAACGTATTTGCGGACAAAATGAAGTATAAAAGAGGAGAAATAAGGGGTCTGCACCAAAGGAAAGGCCGGTTCCATTGACCAACACTCCGGGTGGATTATCATATGTGCAGGGAACTTCAGGTTTCAATCGTGAAGTTCGGATGAATAAGAATCAAGTAGATTGTGTGATCAAACAAGAGGAACCCATTGAAATGGAGAGTAACTCTTATTCCCTTGTGGTCAAGGTGCATGATATTCTCCTAATGTTAAAGGTGCTTCTTTTTGTCCATGACGAAGGTTTTACAAATGTCGACTTTCACTATCTTGGGGTTTTATAGCTTAGGGTGAATTTCATGTCAAAGGAGGAGAGCTTGAGTTCTTGAATTGTGAAACTATGAAAACGGTTTTCCAAGAAATACGCCATTCAGAATTTTGCATTAGAGAGAAGGTTGTTTGGGTGGAAATTAGTGGACTTCCCGCTATGGCTTGGTCGGGGAAAACTTTTAGGCAAACTGCTTGTACATGGGATTAATGTATGTTTGTGGATAAGGATAAAGAAGAAGCTTTAGCACAATGTCGTGTTTGTATCCTTTCTAAGTCAGTTGATAAAATTAATGAATGGATTGTGGTTGAGGTGTGCGGAAAAAAGTTTGATGTCGTTTTGTTGAGGCTTTTGGTTGGTCCCCTTCGTTTGAGAGAGTGCTAGATGAATATGACCAATCCTTTACGTCTGATGCTGGAAACTTGGGTTACGATCCGGAGCAAACATTAAGAAGAGGGCAGGATAACCCGGTTATGGTTGAAAATGAGCCTCCTACGGAGGAGGTGGATACTAGAAAGGGTGTTGGAGGAGTCGATGGTAGATGTTAATCAGAACTCGAAAGTGGGTAATTTGAAGGTTGTATCGGATCCATTTAATTTAATGGATACTATTGTTAATCAAGGGATCGAGATGAAAAAGACTAAGTCGAGTAACGATGTTGCATCGTATCTATTTCTTTGTCTAAACCCTTGGATTTTTCACAGATAATTATTTCTGCTAGTTATTATTAATAATCGAGTAACGAGAGTAGATAATTATTGTTCATCGAGTAACGAGAGTGGATAATTATTTTTCATCGTATCTCACTTATCTAGTTAACTTTTATTTATTAGATAATAATATCAAAAAATTAATATTTGAATTATTATTTTTCACCGCTAACTATTATTAACTACTTAATAATAAATATTTATGCTAATTGTTATTAATAAATTAATAACGATATTTATTGATTAATTATTATTTATAAATAGTATAAATAATAGTAATAATTTTGTTTTGTTTCCATAGAACATCGGTTAAGAGCTTGAGCGTGTTTGGTTCTCGTTGTCCTTAATATAACTCTTACAGGTCGTGACCGGGTTTGGTTCTTGATATTGTCAGGCTTGGACATACAATATCCAATACGGCGGCCACGAAACGACACCGAGATGGCGAACCATAACCACAATAACCACACACCCAAAAAGCGAAAGTGGTGGCCGATTTCTCTAGGGTTTTCGAGAGAGTAAGTAAGAGAGATGATCTTTAGAAAGAGAAAATTCTTTAGAGATTAGAGATTAGAGATTAAATGAGGAGAGAGAGACAGTTGTAAGCAAATGTCAGGCGTGTAAAAGACTAAAACAAACAAATAAAAAATGTGTGTATAACATCTCCAATAAGCTGACACGTAAATCAGATGCCTAATGAGATTTTAAGATTTTGCCAACTGACATTCAGAGTAACTTTTTTGCGTATACATCATATTAAATAATATATAAGGTAATATATCGTTTAATTTTATTTATCTATTTTTTATTTCTATTTAAATACTTAGTAAGTTAATTCTTTTTTCTTTTTGGAACGGCAAAGTTAATTTTTAATTTTGTAATGGGTTAAGTTGATTAGAACTCATTACTCTGTAATTAAAAATTAATATTTTTAATTTGAGGTTTAACTAACGTGTTCATAGTTTAATGGTATCTGGGGAACTTGAGACCTTAGGATCTTGGGCTTAGAATCGGGTGTGATAAAAAATACTCCCCGGGCTGAAGACATGGGTTTCTCCGGAAATAAACGGCTTTCCTCTGAAATTGAAGATGGATATATTAAGGGGCAATGTCACTGAGCCCAAACATGTCATTAAAAAACTATTTAGGGTTTCACCCTTGATAACTTGCCAAGTAAAATTAATCAACTTGGCCTAATTAGAATTAGGGTCGGCTAAGCCCCTGCCCTTGGTCTTCCTAATAGCGGTTGCATCTAACATCTATCGCTCTACAAATCTTAGTGGTCATAAACAACACCGAGATCAAAATATTAGTTTTTCTTTTTGTATTATAGTTCATAGAAAACTTTAATCTTTGTTAAATTGTTTTGTTACATGTTCTCATAAAGTTTTCTCAACCCCTTACATAGTTTATAGCACATGTTCACATAACCTTTTTAATTTCCTAACACGGTTTATAGTACCGCTCTGTTGAAGAAGCTTGACGACCTGAAAGCGTGATCCGAGTTCTGGCAATATCTTTCCTTGTTGCACATTTTTCAGCTCTAAAATCTGGTATGCACCCTGCCTTCAAGGAGCCCTCGACAAGATGCTGTGTACGCTTGTCTGTATCACATAAAGAAAGAATCCGAAATATTGATATAAAAATTATGTGACCAGTAATCGGAGTTAAAATCACATGAAAATCCCACCAAGGGGGTCGTGAAACCAAACCAGATTCTCATGGGTAAACGATCATCATCTTTGATATAATATGAAATGAGTGCTTTATCGGTATTCACAATATTGCAACTAAGAAAACGCATAGGGTTCTAGAGACCCATGACATCCAAATGAGGTTCGAAACTCCAACTCCTTAGAATAAAATTATCATTTTTATACACATAATTGGAATAATTCATTTAATAAAATATTAAAGTAATAGACGGGATTTAGATTGACAAACCACATTATATGTATGCAAATCAACTGGAAATAGAGTGCGAGCAGCAATTGTAGTTTAGTGAGTGCTAAAAGCCCGCACTCTGATACTTCTAATAGCGAATATTTTTTCTATTATTCGAGGATTGTCATTCTCAAAGTAGAACACATAGATCTGGGAACAAAAGACAGAAAACCTATTCAAACAATTCGATAGAGCAAAGGGAAACTTGAAAAATGTTGAATAAAGTTATGACCGTTTGAAAAATGGGTGGGGGGGGGGGGGGTGCTTGACAAAATTCAACAAAAGTGGTTCTTCTTATTTTACCCTTCCAACCTTTTATTTTACGTTTTACCCCTTTCTCTAATCTCATTCATCCATTTCATCATCTAATGGTACAAACAAGATGGTGACCCGCCCGCGCTTCACGGGGGGTCACCCATTCACCCGTCAATTTAAGTAAAAATGTTTTAATGTGGTCAAAGTATAAAATTATATAAAAGTAATGACCAAAGTCGAAAACTCTAATAGTATAATAATAAAAAAAGTGGAAAAGTTAGGGGGTATAAAATGTAAAAATCTAGAAGTTTTGTGTTGAAAGTATAAAACTATAAAAGTATACTAAAAAACGAAAGTAGAAAAGTTAAGGGGTATAAACGTAAAAGTCTAACTAACTATAAAAATGGCGTGGTCAAAGTTGAAAACCCTAACTTAAATAAAATTAAACAAAAAAGAAAAAAAAACAAAAGTGAAAAACTTAAGAGGTATAAAACATAAAACTCTAAAAGCTTTGTGCCCAATGTATAAAAAAACAGAAGTTTTAAACTTAAGGCGTATAAAATGTAAAACTATAAAAGTTTCGTGACTAAAGTAGAAGACGGCAAAACATAAAACAAAAAAAAAAGAGTAAATTACTGTTTGAGTCCCTGTGGTTTGCCATTTCTAACGGTTTGAGTCCCTAAAAAAAATCTAACATTCTGAGTCCTTAAGGTCCGTTTTCTCAACACATTGAGTCCCTGAGACTAACATGGTTAGATTTTTTTGTTAAGTGGAAAGGGTATTTCAGTCAATTTCATTTGAAAGATTAATTATGTAATATCTCATAATGAGGGACTGTTTCTATAAATTAATAAACTAAAAAGAGAATGGATTATTATTAGTAATTTAATACCCAACCCACCCACCCAAGCTCCCCGTGACTTTTTTTCACCACAAACTCCGGCAACCTCCACCACCACCATCTCCGGCGACCTCCGTTATGACCATCTCCGGCGACCTCCGTTATCACCATCTCCGGCGACCTCTGCCACCACCACCTTCCCCAACATAAAACCCAAATCCGCCTTCCCACGATTACCAATCTCCCCATCATCAAATCTTAGTTTTCTTCACAAAACCCAATTCCCATTTGAAATAACTCCACATCCATATGGAATTAAGCAAAAATTTAAAACCTCTGAATTCTCCGACTTCGGTTTCGGTGGATTAGATGGCGCCCAATCTGTAATCGAAGCTGACTCAGCACCAACCATCATCATCGTCGCTCACGAATCTAGTCTAGTATTCGGTTCGAGCGATTCCAGATCTAGGGTTTGAGTGGTAGTGGTGGTAGCGTCGGAGAAGAGGGTGACGTCAGGAATCTGAATATATTTCTTCTGTTGGTACCATTCATCTTCCCAGTTTATATCCAAACTAATTTCCACGAAAAAAGATGACTTAGAAATTAGGTAATCTGACATATACATAGAAACCAAATAAATCATTCATAAATCATTCATAAATGATAACTTTGAAATTAAACCACTCATTCTGTCAAACCCTTTCTGCTCTCCGGTGAAAATCTCGATAAGGGTTATGGATTTCTCGATATATGGTGGTAGTGTTAACAGTGACGGTTTTGGAGACTGGTTTGAGATGGCCGGAGATGGTGATGGCGGAGCTCGCCGCATATGGTGGTGGTGGAGGTCGCCGGAGTTTATGGTTGCAGAAAGTCAACGAGGAGAAGGGGGGGGGGGGGCTTTGGTGGGTGGGGTTTGGTATTAAAATATTTTTATTAATATTACATAAAGACTCCTCATTATTTTAAAAGTTAGATAAAGAGGAAAAAAGTTAATAACAATAAAATACTAATATAATCCATTCTCTTTTTAGTTTATTAATTTATAGAAACAATCCCTCATTATGAGATATTGCATAATTAGTCCTTCAAATGAAATTGACTGAAATACCCTTTTAATTAACAGAAAAATCTAACCATGTTAGTCTCAGGGACTCAAAGTGTTGAGAAAACGGACCTTAAGGACTCAGAATGTTAGATTTTTTTGAGGGACCCAAACCGTTAGAAATGGCAAACCACAGGGACTCAAACAGTAATTTACTCAAAAAAAAATTTAAAAGTTAGAGGATAGAAAATGTAAAAGTTCCAAACTTTTATGGCCAAAGTTTGAAAACCAAAAAGTTCCTAACGTAAAATCAAAAAAGTTTCGTGACCAAAATAGAAGAAAAAACTTGTAAAAAAAACAAAGTATAAAACTTATAGGGTAGAAAATGTAAAAGTAATAAACCTTGGTGGTCAAAGTATAAAAACAAAAAACTTTCCTATTCCTTTCTAATTACTAATGTTATATATATATAATTTATTCTCACTCAACTTACGCAAAACATCCATTCTCATTTAACCTTCATTCTCTCTCTCTCTCTCTCTCTCTCTATATATATATATATATATATATATATATAGGGATATATATATATATATATATAGGGTAAGGATATGGTAAAAACTAGTATTTTTGTAAAAACCTAAAAACTAGTACAATTTATGCAAGGAGGGACCAAAAGTGTAACTTTTTATAATTTATAAACAAAAAAACGCGGAGGGGTAGTTTTGGATATAGAAAAATAGATATTTGTGGGGTGGGGGTCTCATTTACGCAAACACACACAAAATCAAACCAAGCCCTAACCGCCAACGATCGCGAAGCCGAAAATCACGCCCATCGATCATCCGGACGTCTGAATCAAGATCAAGTGTCTATTCGATGAAGAAGGTAACATATATTAACAATGGTTGTCGATTTTAACTTGAAAAAACATTTGGAAACAAAAAAAATCGCAACAACTACCAGTAAATTCATACGACAAACAAGTATATATATTCGAACTTGAGAATCAATGTTAATATACAGTATAACTTGAAGAATACCGTTGAATTTCGGTGTTGAAATCTCATGATTTCAACACGAGAAAAGTAAAATACGTCAGAATGACGACGGAAGAGTTTACATCAGCAACAGAACACAAGTGTAATAAAACATATGGTGAAAGATGTGATAACTCAACGTCAGTTAACACATGTACAATATAAGTGCACAGGTGTAATAAGTCAGTCTAAAAGACTAGTATATAAACAAATGTTCATACGTGCAATTGATTGTTTCATACAGGTGTCGTACATTAGTGCACATGTGTAATGAAACGTTGTATTCAGGTTTAGAATATACCAATACGTGTAAAATGTTGGTGCACGTGTGTAATGAAAAAATCATTACACTATCAAGATTGTATTACAGTAATATACCATGTGTAATTTACTGGTGCACATGTGTAACAAATCACAAAATGTGTAACAACCCATGTATAAAACAATTAGTGCACAGGTGTATTAAAAATCAAATTAAAACATAACATGTTTTGGGAGTGTTTATGCTGATATACATAACCAATTTTGTGTGTGTTTTAGGAGCAGGAAGAGTTAAAAAGGAGTAAGCTATTTTTTTTTTTGTTTTTTTTTTTGTAAAACAGAAACTATTACACATAATGTTTACATGTATGTTCCGTTTATCAAACAACAAGGAAGAGTTCAAGGATTGCTTCCCATTTCGATTCAAAATATACAAACAAACCATCCGATCCGGATATTATAGAAGCTAGCGATGAAGAAGAGCAACCAGTCACAGTCACAGGTTAGATGAACGCACACACAGTGTTATAATTTACATTATGCATACTAAAATGGTGATCACAAACAAATGACAGCAAAACGATTGGAGATTGTATACAATCCAGAAAAAGACAAATCAAAGCCAACAAAAAATGATTCATAAAAGAATGATAACGAAGAAATTCAGATGGATGACGGGGATTCAAATAACAATACAAGTGATGAGGACGAGGGAAGTGAAAATGTCGGATCGGATGACAGTGTCGAATATGATCGATCGGGTAGTGAAAGTAGTGATAAGATTGAAAATGACAGTTCCGAAGACACCGAGTTTGAAGATAACAAAGATGGTAACAGTCTGATTAATAGCAATAATAACAATAACATATCAGACACGATTCATGAAGTAAGGCATTATATGTGATTTGTTATTTACAATATTGTTTCAGATTACAAGATTGAACGTAGAGCAAAAACAAGGTGGATGTGAACGTGCAAGATGAAGGTACATTTTAATTAAAAAAGGAAAATATGTGTATGAAACCAATATTAGTACACAGGTGCATCATGTCATACCACATAATATATAAATTATAAGCTGAATGAATTGTTGGTATCGCAGATGGTTTGAAGGAAATTAAAGAAAGTACATCTGAACACACAATGAAACTAAGAGGGAGAAGTAAAAAAGATGAAAAGTATGATCCGGAAAAGATCATAATCAAGAATGTTATGGGGTAAAATGATTTCACATAAGTTTTTGTCGTCTTTATCAAATAATTTTATTGAGTATGGAGTGAACTAAAAAACAGTGAACATGTGTAATAGAAATTACGATTATTACACAAGTGTAATGGTGGTCAATGTAATACAATTTCAATGTTTTTTTATAATGTTTACAACATAAAGTATTGTTTTCATATTTTTTTTATTGTTGGTCATTACAAACACGAAATAACGATAAAAAACAGAATAACAGTATTATTACACAAGTGTAATAATGATTATTACACAAGTGTAATAATGAGTATTATACAAGTGTAATAATGAGTATTACACAAGTGTAATAATGATTATTACACAAGTGTAATAATGATCACTGTAATACAATTTCAAATGTTTTTATTTACAATGTTTACAACATAAAGTATTATTTTCATCTTTTTTTTTATTTTTGGTAATTACAAACACGAAATAACGGTAAAAAACATAATAACAGTATTATTACACAAGTGTAATAATGATCAATGTAATACAATTTCAATGTTTTTTTACCATGTTTACAACAAAAAGTATTATTTTTAGTTTTTTTTCTTGTTGGTCATTACAAACATGAAATAAATTAAAAAAAACATAATAACAATATTTTTACATATGTGTAATAATGATTATTACACTTGTGTAATAACGATCAATGTAATACAATTTCAATATAGCAGTCAGTCACATTTGTTATATTAACACATTGGATGGTTTAAAGACATCAAAACAGAAAAAACTGTTGGGGTCAAAAGAAAGAAGAATGTTGGGGTCAAAAGACAAAAGATATTAGCAAAAAAAAATAAATAAAGAGACCTAAACCGAAGAAAGGAGTTGAACCAAAGAAATCATCTACACCAAAGAAAGAAGACCAGAAGGGTGTTATTAAAAAGGGTGATGAATTGCCAGGATTGAGGACAAGATCAGCACCAACACAGTTATATAAGGCGGTTGTAACACTATCAAAGAATCAACGTGAATCGGTTAGAGAGATGGGATTGGGTAGAATGTTGAAGTTCAGGATGGATGGAGTACCATCAAAGATTGCGTACTTTATAGTTGACAAATTCAAGCCCGAAAGTATGGAAATTGATCTGGGTAACATTAAGTTGTTGATAGATAGTGAGAAGATTGAAACATTGTTTGGCCTGAAAAACGAAGGTGATATTCTTGAAGTGACATAAAAAAAGAAATTGGGCACAGTTGCTAAAGCATGGAAATCAAGATACGGAAAATCATACATCACACGTGCTGAAGTTGTAAGCAAGATGAGGGAGGATGCTGATAATCCTGGTACATTCTTCAAAATAGACTTCATAGCATTGTTTTCAAGCGTGATGGCTGAGTCTGGAAGCAACGAGTATATGAAGCTCGATTTTGTGTCATCCATTAAAGACGAAACAAACCTGAATAACATAAATTGGAATAAATATGTAATGGATGCACTTAAAAGATGCAAGGATACATGGGTGAGTGGTGGAGGCAGACCACGATTCACGGGGCCACTAGCACTATTAACGGTACGTGTTTTATACACTATTTTATTTTAGTTAGTTCCCTTGTTTACAAGTTTGTTTTTTATAACAGGAACATTTTTTAAAAATTAATATTAACAACTGTTTTAAACACATGTGTAGTTGGTATACGTGTATAGCATGACGTGCCCAGTCATAAATGATGAACGAAGCATAAGGCCTCTCAAGTTCTGGACATCGGATACATTGAAGATAAGGGAGGATTATGAAATTGAAAACGGTGGTTTTGGGATGGGACAGCTGAGAGATACATATGTTGATAATGAAGGAGATGGGAGCGATATGGAAATATCAAAAGGAGGGGACGTGAATGTAATCAAGAATGAAGAGGTCACAGAAAAAAACAATTTGAAGGTAAAAAATCAACCGTAGTACTTTCTGGTAGGTTGAATGTATATTTGAATTATACAAAGTTATACTAATACATATGATATAAATGATCTGTGCACAGGTGTAATAATACAGTTGATAAAAGTGCACACGTGTAATAATAAATATATTATAATAGTGCACAACTTACATAATTTAACTACAGTGACAATAACACACATTTTACATACATCAGGATCATATCGATGCGCTGGCAGGGTTGTTTGTCTCGATGCATCAACAGAAAAAGACAATAGAAGAGGCTTTAAAGGAAGCATGGTCATTATTTCCAAACAACGATGAGTTGATGGTGTACATAGATCAATACAAGTCATATTATAAGACAGTCGTGGAGTTCAATCAAAAAGAGAAAGTAAACAAAGATACTAAGGATGCTGAACACAATCTGCAAGCTGTAAAAAGCAAATTAACAAGGGGGAAAATGTATAGTAGGAAGAAACGCGACGATTCGATGCCATCATTTGATCTTGGTGTAGATCTGTCACAAAGCACACAGGAATCAGACGATGGGGAGCCCGCTTTCAAAGATGTTGAAAAAAATGCATTGCTGGATTTGTATACAAAGAATTTGGGAAAGTCCGTGCAGGAGGAACACGAGCCTATTCAAGAGACTGATAAACTAACTGAGGGTTCTGAAAGCACAAAGGGTGGCAACACAAATATGGATCATAAATGTACCGAAGCAGCAGATTTGATATTATCAGTTGTCAGCAGTAAGGGCGATGGGGTAAAAACAAATGAAAACGTTAAATATGAAAGGAAACAAATGAAAACGTTAAATATGAAAGGAAACCGGTTGATATCAACACCCCTATGAACGGGGAAGAGCGCATTGTATGGCAGTATCTGATGACTTTTGCGGAAGATAGGAATAAGGGAACCAGAAAGGAAAAGGAGAAGGAAGAAGCTGAATTGAACTAGATGTCAGATGAAGACAAAAATAAAGAAGAAAAAAATAAAATGGAGAAGAATGAGCAGAGGGAGGTCGCAGCCGAGTTCACGTAAGTAACCTAGTATGTTAAATGTATGATCAATGCACATGTGTAACATAACAGCCAAAAAAATGTGCGAAGGTGTTACAACATAGGACACTTTATATTAAACAGGTGGTATATTACACATGTGCATTAATTTATTAAAAAATATTTAATGCACAAGTGTAACATGGTGGCTTGTCAACACATTTGTGCATACTTCCGTGATGTTTTTTTTTATGTTTTAACTTGTATTTTTTACAGTCAAATTATAATATTATTTTGATGTGTTGATGTTTTTTTTTTAATTATGATATGTAGTCAAGATTTTTTTGAGACTGCATCAGGCGTGGAAACAAAACCGTTCCTTTTAGGAAGCTTAGCACCAGGAAAAGAAGTATTCGCTGAGGTGGTAGATTGTTGGGCTGCAATACAAAACATCGAGGAGAACATAACAACAAATAATGCACCAAAGCATCTATATTGTTACACGTCAACAGTTGTAATATATATCTCGTTTTTACACATTGACTATTTGATATTATGTTACAAATATATTTATATTACACAGGTGTAATGTTATTTTTTTTTAATTCTTATTGACATTTCAGATTGAATGGATGGTAAAAAACAATAGCACAAAGAAAGTAAGGATGGATAAGTTTGCGAAGAATCTGGAACATGTGCTCACATGGAATAAAAGACTGATGGATCTACGATCGTTCGACACGATTGTCGTGCCAATGTTGGAGAATCACCATTTTTATATAGTGTGTTTTGATTTGGATGCACCTGGAATAGCAGTGATTGACAACATGCACAAAGATGAAACACCAATTGTTATGAAAGATTCGAATGCTTTCAAAACGAAAGGGACACCATTCAAAGTGGTAAGTCAACCGTATATATATATATATATATATATATATATATATATATATATATATATATATATAGCTTTTTTAGGTATAAGTGAATGTGAGGTCAAAACTAAATATAATGTATGTAGTATAATTGTTAATTATTACACACGTGTACTATATGAAATTTGTGTATTAATGGCAAATGATACTTTGCAGAAGGATCTGGTATGCAGTTATTTGCGAACCGTAAAGCACCCTAAGACTGCTGTCATGGAATTAGCAACGCCAAGAAGGTTGGATCTGAGCTGGGCAACAAAGAACAATTACACAGATTGTGGGCTGTTTGTGATGAGACATATGGAAGTGTATAGAGGAAGTTAGAAGAAGTTCGATTGCGGGTTCAGTGATGACAAGTAAAACAAGAATCGCAAGTGAATAACCTCCGTATGAGGTATGCCATAAAGATGTTGATCACATCAGCAAACAAGCACCGTGAATATGTATTGAAGGAAGCAGAGATCATGAACACAAGACTAACACAACATGCAGGAAAGAGCAAGAAGGATGAAGACAGAGACGTGGAGTTTTTGAAAAGGCTGGAAAGCGAGTATGACAGAATTGAAAAAGATTTGGAAGGGTTAAGAAAGGAAGCTAAAGGAAAGAACGACGGCGAAGAAGGTAAGACGGCTGGAACATCAAAACCAAACGTATCTGGAAAGCACGTGACCTTTAATCTGCCGGCTGATGCAAGATGATAAAGGATGGTTGCACAATGTAGGTTTGAAAAACACAACTGTTGTTATAAATAGTTAACAAGTGACGCAGTGTCGTAGATTTGTGTCTGTTTAACTTGGATTATGTTCTAGTATATGTTGCTAGTACTTTATTAAATAGTTGTCAGTATAAACCATGGTTGCTGAACAATGTATAATTTTGATGTTTTAGTGCACTTGTGCACTGGAATGTATGATTTGGTGATTATGGGTTATTAAAGAATTTGACGTGTATATTTGTACGTTTGTTAAACAAATTTTGAGTTTTGGTATCATATAATACAGGTGGGTGAATGTTTGATATATATTACGTTTTAGTGCACTTGTGCACTGACACGTTTGTGTGTAATAAAACATGTATGAACAAAGTCAAATAAAAAAAACATAACAGTATTAGTGGAAACAATCATATATATATATATATATATATATATATATATATATATATATATAAAATAACACGCATGATAAATGCGTTATACAATATGTGTGATGTTTACGTTGAATTGGAATTAAGCAGATGTAATGTATCGCATAAACACAAATGGAATAACAGTGCACATATGTATGGTTGTGTTTAAGTTTGTGAAATAACATGTGTAGTTGTATAATGTTTTGTTGTAAGAGATGTATAACATTTGGGAGTAATTAAAGTATGTGTAGAAATAATAACACGTGAGCAGAGTTAATTTTAAATTAAAAGGTGTTTTAGTGCACATGTGAACTATTACAAAATTCTGTTTAAAACCATAATATCAAAGCCATCAATGGGACATAGACATTTTAAGAATTATTCATCAAACTACAGAGTTGTGACGCCCACTCCCAGTCTTGGCTCCAGGAGGGGTCACGTGTCGGATTTACTCATGAACACATGGTACAACAGAGATAACTAAGCAGCGGAAATTAAAAACTTTTCATTTATATATATAACAAGTTACAATAGTAAGGAAGATAATAACATAATCTATAACTAGATCTTATCTATAGCTATGCCAGTCTACTACCGAGTCATTCCTGATAGCTTGCCCATCTAATCTGCCCTTGCTAGAGCCCTTCCCTTGCTACTTTAAACATCACCAATACCTGACATACATGCTTTTAAAGGTCAGCTTACGCTGGTGAGTTCTAAGTATTTAAAACTTTTACCTTTACCTTGAAAGGCTACTTTAAACATTCGGGCCTAACGGCCCCTTTCTTTATAAACATTTAATAGGTATAAAACATGACAGAATTATACCAAAACATTTAAACATTCAGTATTAAAAATCATTTAATACTCTAAAACATACCTCAAACATTTGGGCCTAACGGCCCCTTTTTATAAACATTTAACAGGTATAAAGCATAACAGGATTATACCAAAACGTTTAACTCATCAGTATTAAAAATCATTTAATACTCTAAAATACCTTGGGCCTCCGGGACCCATCCTCTGTGCAAATAATCATTACGTATAATAAAGTCATACGAAACATTATAAGCAAAACCTCTTTTTACTAAGCATTGTCTATCCTCCGGGACTACGCTTAGTCCCTTCGGGCGGCCGTCGCCTCCCGCCTCCTGAGTAACCGTCGTCACTCCAGTGGCTTCAATTCCACTGCTTGAATTGCAATTCCCCTCAACCAGACAATCTTTGCTTAGATTAAAACTTCTTTAAAATAACCCCAAGGGTTATTTCCTTTATCCTCAAAAACTCATTTTCCTCTTTTTAAACGTTACTTTAAAAGTTTAACTTCTTTATTACCCGTTCATTATAACCTTCCCGAAAAGAGTAATAACAGGTAATAATAACTTTAAAACAGTTATAAGTATTATAACTTTTTCACGTATGTTTATCAACACAAAGCAAGTAAAGGCATCTCGAATACTTTTCAAGTAAACAGTTGAATATGTATATCATTGCATGTATATCAGGCCCGAAAATATTAAAACATTTAAAACATTTAAAAGTGGGCTCATAGAACTCACCTTATTCTCTTAAGCAGTTAATTTAGAGGAAATCTCCGCTATGCCTTCCAATAAACCTAATCGCGTATTATATGGCGTTAACGCAAGGTTTAATATAATAAACACTTCCTATGTTTATTTTAACTCTTTATTAACTTAATAATACTTAGTTATTAAGTTTATTCCTTTTAAAGGCCAAAATGACCAAAATGCCCTTTAGGCCATTATCCTTATCTTTTATTGATAATTATGAAGACGCGCATTCCTATAAGTAGACACTCACTCCGGGATCGCCCAGTGTTGGGATGCCATTGCCCAGATGGGATGGCGACACCCCCGCTTTTGCCAGAAATCCCAGTGTACAGGTGTCTACCCTTCCGGTCCGCGCGAACTTCTAAATATCCGATTAACTCGGTATCTTAAATACTTTACCATTTATCCATTTTAACTTTATATATACTTATTATATATATAAACATAGTTCCATGTCAAAAATCAAGTATCCATACCCTTCGGATTATTTTATATTAAACAATCATATTCCGAAACCCTAATTTCCCGTTTTTCTCATTTCTTTATCAAAATCCATTTTTATTCAAAACTGACTAAGGGTATTATCTGTTATAACATTTTATAACATGCTTTAAAATTACAAAGCTTAGTTCATTACTGTTTGCTCGGTTTTAATAGCACAATGGCTAGAAAATCCTAATTTTACATTACACACTTTATATATATTTTTCAATATATATTTAAACATTCTTTAACCCGATAATTACTTTATAATTATCGTTAACTTTTATATTAAATAACATTTATATTAAATATATATATTTATATATATACATTTAATATTTAAATATAATATTCTTTTAATCAATTTTAATTAAATAAAACTGATTAATAATTATATATATTTATTCGTCTTAAATATATATTTATATCATTTATCTCGTTTTATTATATAAATTTAAACTTAACAATAATATTTGTAATAATAACAAATATTTAACGTGATTACCTCATGACGGGTCGTGAAACGAGTCCAAAATAACCGAATAATAAAGTTGTCCGATTTGGACAAATAAATAGTCCTTCCCGACTATCTCCTCGCCACAAGCATTTCCCCGTTGTCGGTTTATCGTTTGGACCTCGTTACGCCACCGAAACGTCGCCCGAAAGTGAAGACGGTTTGATTAACGTCACTAGTTCACACCCCGTTTGCCACCACCGTGGACCACCTTTAACGACCGTCGACCACCGCCTCCAATCTCCACCACCCCGGGTGTTCAACGTTGTTGTCGTTGTCACCCGTCGTTAATCGTTCGTCACCGAAAATCATTCGAAAGATAGGATGGTGGTGTCGTTTTTACCGGGTTTTGAATCCCGTTCTTGCTTAAATATAACTACCATCACCTTCCGCCACTTGCTGCTACTGTCCGGCGGTCCACAGCCACCGTATGTCGTTCATCGCCCGTCATCGAACGTCATCATCTTCATCATGCCGGAGGTCGGAGAAGGGCTCAGGGCCGCTAGTGTTGGGTGCTGCGTCGCCGGAGAAAGGAGGGCTGGGTGTTGCAGGTTCAAACCGACGAGATGGTCGTCGGTTTCGTCGCACGGAGCCGCTGGGTTCATCGAAGGGAGGTCTACCCAGGTCGCTGGTGAAGAGGGCTGCTGCTGTTGCTCGCCGCCGTAAGGTCGAGAGGAGGGGCGCCATGGCTGCGTCGGTCGGGAAACGAAAACGAAAACGAAGAGAGAAAGGCGCCGGGTTTCACCGAGAAATCGAGAGGGAGGACGTCGCCGTGAGGATCGCCGGGGGAGGTCGGGAATTGGCGGAGAAGGGAGTACGGCTGCTTGCAGCTTTCTCCTTTCTCTTTCCCTTCACGATTTCTTCCTTTCTTTATTTTCTTTTGTTTTGTACTGAATTGTGTGTGTATGTTTCAATTTGTGAGAATGAACGTCCATATATGCATGTATTTATACATGTAATTGAGTTGCAGATTTCCTCCACGTAGAAGAGTGACTAAACAAATTGAAAGATGACTCATTTGAAGAATTCGACAGATACGAAAGTGAAGAGTAGGGATCAAGTTATAAGGGATATTTTATTTTAATACGGTATAATATTTAATGAGTAGGTATTATACCCGAGGTTCTGACCTCGTTAAATAATTAATATTTCGTAACGGATTATAAAAATTCCCAAACATCTAAAATATTATGGGGGTCCAATAAATATTAATTGCTATGTTTATTCTTCGGTTAAAGCGTTAACCTGTGAGTATTCATTGAACTACACGGTACAAGTGCGTGTCCAATCGGTGTAGCGATCGCGGCCGTTTTACAGACCGAATACGTCGTCCTGACTGAAATACTTAATTATTATTATAATAATTATTTATACTTTGCCGAGGTGTTATAATCATCTCGAACAGCTAACTGAATTGATTTCAGTTATTATCGCGTAACAGCAACGGTTACTGATTCCATCGTTTTTCGCACCGAACATTACAATTATATTTTATAATGATTATAAATCAAGTATTTATCAATACCTGATATTCTGTTTTCGCCTCGGTGTTATTTTCATGACATTCGTGCCTAAATATGGTTTATTGCAAACTGGGCCCAAATCACTATTTCGCGTTTTCCCGCTTCGTTATAACTCGGATTAGAGATCCGTCTGCGCCTACGATCTTTATTTTTCGTCATCTACCATATTCTATAAAATCGCCTCTTGACGTTTCCTCGAACATCGTGCCGAATATTTATACGTGAATCGTGACGTTTCTCTATTATACGTATATATATTTATATCATATATATTTCAACTACTTAATAAATATAGCACACATATATAACTTAGGTCATGAAATTTTGGGGCGTTACAACTCTACCCCCCTTAAAAAGGTTTCGTCCTCGAAACTTACTCAAACTGTGATTCAATTCACAATGAGTTTGTTACCTTTTCACCTTTCTTTTCTTTCCCGGATTAATCCGGAAACTTTTCGATGCATCTAATGCATATATATCATATGAACCCTCTGGTTCCTGGGCTACGATTTTAACATCGTAACAACTCTCTATGACAATCTATCATTTATCTCTATTACCTATAAGGTAATGTTTTAACTATTCTATTCACGAGGTCTTGTTCACAATTTGAATGTGAACCACATTTCTATAACTGATGCTAGTACTTTTTGGAACGTATCCCTAACGAACAGTCTAGCTAACGATCTGAGAGAATACGTTTCTCAAGATAAAGGAATTCTCCCTTTTATCAATCACATACTATCTAGGTCGTGTCATAACTCTTTAGCTATACATATAGTAGCCTGATAATGATTCCCACCGGAATATGCTTCGAATTTCCTAAAGCTGAAATTTATCGCGAAGCTTCTGCCATTCTGCTTTAACCTTCTGCGTACGTTAAACATTTATCCGTATGCTATAAGATTTGAACTTTTCTTCTGGACATCGACAGTCCCTCAGTCACTCGTTAGTAAGTGATATGTATTCATGAATACTACTTATTTGTTTTCCACAGTGGCCCGTAATATCTACCTGCACGAGACTAATTCTAGTGCCACTTCTGGTTGTATCTTAGGTGTATATATATAGGATGTACCAGTGGCGTATCCACCACACCCTGGATACAACTAGAGGCGTACTATTACTAGTCTGGTGTAGGGCGATATTACTATTCTAACCACAACAAAATCAGTATAATTCATGACTATCTATTACTTACTTAAATAACTAATTTGGACATTATGCGTACAACCTCATTTGTTGTTTGCATCTCTTGAGTGTAAGCACTACTGCAACAATTTCCTTTTTCACTAGGCTTAATCGGTAATGATCATACCGATGCTTGGTTTAATCCGTTTACTACTTTCTTCCAATGCCTCATGCATTCTTCATTATCCTTGAGAACTTTAGAACATCATTTGACAACGAGATTTCTGGAACTGAAGGAGCGTTTGTCATTCCAATCAACACTACTAATCACTTGTAATGATTATTTTGCTTCCGAAAAGCCATTCTCCTATTGTCTCATTCTTACTCCTTTAGCTGGTGCTATTCTGATCTCATATCATCTTCGGGGAATCGTCTTGTAGCTAGTTGGATGATTTGCTAATCCTTGACAAAGGATATCTGCTTCTCACCGATGGCTTCTTCTTGCAGTCTATGCATATCCTTGGCTTCCGTCTTTCTTCTTGGAATTGTTGGGGTATCCTAAGGAGATATATTTGGTCTAAAGAAATCTTCTGGCTTCCGTTGGAGATAATAGGTACGGTGTTTCTACTTCTGGTGTTGTTGCTTCTAATGTTGTTGCTGCTAGCGTTGTTGCTTCTAGCTTTGCTCTTGACGTTGCTTTTGGTGTTGCTGCTTCTGGCGTTGCTTTCTGCGTCGAGTTGATTATGGAACCCCATTTCTTGATCTGACGAGTTGCTCATTGGATTCACTGGTACGTTCTTCGGCTTCTTGGTTTTGCCTCTGAGTCAATGGCATACATCGAGTATGACTTACCTCTTTACACTTTTTGTAATCCTTACTGCCAAGCCATCACGATCCTTGCATATGAAGTTGAGTCTTCCAGTTTGCGCGTAGCATTCCACGAGTCAATTCATTTAATGTTTATATTTATCTATCGTTAACCCTAGCTTGACATTGATCTTAAGAAGAACATTTGTCAAATACTGATCATTTACTTGCATCGGTGCAATACACTGTGTGACAATTCCTATATCGAATTCCGACTTGCCATTGCTGCAAATTTTGAATCGTCAGGCTCATCTGCGTATCAATATTTGTCTTGAGGTCATTTATCTTGACGTCTTTGCATTTGTCCTAAGGAAGACGTAATCCTAAGCTGTCTAAGGTAGCTTGACTACGAGATTCCTTTACAATGCTTCTTCTATCTTCTTCGAGTAGTTCGTCCAATCATCATATGCTTTCATTCTGCCATTTGTTGAAGAAACAACATCCCTTAGGACGTAAGTTCTTCTTCTTGGCCTACTCTGGATCTTCATATTCCTAAGCTTGTGGATTCTCGATCCATCTTGTGGTAACCTTTGTCATTCTTCTTAACATTAAACATTTTCTGCTTCGAGCCTTCCGACCAAGCACTTATAGTGATGGTCTTCTGAAGGTAGCAACGTAGCTTGGAACGTCGTTTCCACTATTCTCGCCATAGCAATTCTCATTTCTACTTTACCGTGACAGCGTCTATCATGTCTATAGTTTCCTTGCTTTAAGGCGACATTTTAGGCTTGTCTAAACCTCTTTTCATCTTCAACGGTTCCTGAGTTCTCCATATGTAATTCCTATGATTATGTTTTTCGTACATCTGGCTTATTAGCCTTCTTTGTTCAGAAGCTCCCTTAGCCTTCTTGTCGTCATTGTCTTCAAGACCTTCTTCATCCTCGTACCGTTTCCGTTTGCCTTTCATTGGTAGTCTATTTCTGCCAAAAGCTTCCTTAAGATCAGCTCTACAGGCGGTCGCTTTATTGGGCATTCTTCTTGTCAAGCTTCTGGAAATTAATCGATAGCAACGTAACCTTCAATGCTTCTGCCACTATTTCTAACATAACGGCTTTCATTTCTCTGCTGAAGGTACTCGTCTTTACTGACATCAGATTTCGTATCGGATGTCTTATTCGCATTCCTATCATGACTATGATTTCTAATCTTCTGATCTTACGATCAAAATAGTCTGACACTTTAGAACTCATGTGACGTGAAGTCTCCAAATTTTGAATTCATGATAATTATATACGTGCACTTATATAATTATGATGCGTTCAAAACCCAGTTATTCTTATCACAGTCATCCCTGGTGTTCATACTATTCCTTTTATTCTTTACCAGAATTTTAAAACCGGTCCTTTAAAACTACCTTTCTCTAGGCATTCTATACAAGTTATTGACCACGTATCTCACTGTCAATTAACCTACCCCGCACTAGGCCACATAACAGTTAGAACCTATGATATGTTCATTTGGGTGAAATACCAAATTGCAGTAGCTAATTGCAATCGAGTATTCTCCGTACTTGCATACCCCAAGTTCTACCTCCTATGCTCCTCGTGCAACATTTTTCCTATGGGCATGACTATCCTGACTGGCATTTACATTCACTATCTTACCTTACTTTGTTTACCAAGAGTCCTAGTTTAAGTCTAGATACCGTGCTAGTATCTAAATCTCTTAAACCAAGGCTCTGATACCAACTTGTGACGCCCACTCCCAGTCTTGGCTCCAGGAGGGGTCACGTGTCGGATTTACTCATGAACACATGGTACAACAGAGATAACTAAGCAGCGGAAATTAAAAACTTTTCATTTATATATATAACAAGTTACAATAGTAAGGAAGATAATAACATAATCTATAACTAGATCTTATCTATAGCTATGCCAGTCTACTACCGAGTCATTCCTGATAGCTTGCCCATCTAATCTGCCCTTGCTAGAGCCCTTCCCTTGCTACTTTAAACATCACCAATACCTGACATACATGCTTTTAAAGGTCAGCTTACGCTGGTGAGTTCTAAGTATTTAAAACTTTTACCTTTACCTTGAAAGGCTACTTTAAACATTCGGGCCTAACGGCCCCTTTCTTTATAAACATTTAATAGGTATAAAACATGACAGAATTATACCAAAACATTTAAACATTCAGTATTAAAAATCATTTAATACTCTAAAACATACCTCAAACATTTGGGCCTAACGGCCCCTTTTTATAAACATTTAACAGGTATAAAGCATAACAGGATTATACCAAAACGTTTAACTCATCAGTATTAAAAATCATTTAATACTCTAAAATACCTTGGGCCTCTGGGACCCATCCTCTGTGCAAATAATCATTACGTATAATAAAGTCATACGAAACATTATAAGCAAAACCTCTTTTTACTAAGCATTGTCTATCCTCCGGGACTACGCTTAGTCCCTTCGGGCGGCCGTCGCCTCCCGCCTCCTGAGTAACCGTCGTCACTCCAGTGGCTTCAATTCCACTGCTTGAATTGCAATTCCCCTCAACCAGACAATCTTTGCTTAGATTAAAACTTCTTTAAAATAACCCCAAGGGTTATTTCCTTTATCCTCAAAAACTCATTTTCCTCTTTTTAAACGTTACTTTAAAAGTTTAACTTCTTTATTACCCGTTCATTATAACCTTCCCGAAAAGAGTAATAACAGGTAATAATAACTTTAAAACAGTTATAAGTATTATAACTTTTTCACGTATGTTTATCAACACAAAGCAAGTAAAGGCATCTCGAATACTTTTCAAGTAAACAGTTGAATATGTATATCATTGCATGTATATCAGGCCCGAAAATATTAAAACATTTAAAACATTTAAAAGTGGGCTCATAGAACTCACCTTATTCTCTTAAGCAGTTAATTTAGAGGAAATCTCCGCTATGCCTTCCAATAAACCTAATCGCGTATTATATGGCGTTAACGCAAGGTTTAATATAATAAACACTTCCTATGTTTATTTTAACTCTTTATTAACTTAATAATACTTAGTTATTAAGTTTATTCCTTTTAAAGGCCAAAATGACCAAAATGCCCTTTAGGCCATTATCCTTATCTTTTATTGATAATTATGAAGACGCGCATTCCTATAAGTAGACACTCACTCCGGGATCGCCCAGTGTTGGGATGCCATTGCCCAGATGGGATGGCGACACCCCCGCTTTTGCCAGAAATCCCAGTGTACAGGTGTCTACCCTTCCGGTCCGCGCGAACTTCTAAATATCCGATTAACTCGGTATCTTAAATACTTTACCATTTATCCATTTTAACTTTATATATACTTATTATATATATAAACATAGTTCCATGTCAAAAATCAAGTATCCATACCCTTCGGATTATTTTATATTAAACAATCATATTCCGAAACCCTAATTTCCCGTTTTTCTCATTTCTTTATCAAAATCCATTTTTATTCAAAACTGACTAAGGGTATTATCTGTTATAACATTTTATAACATGCTTTAAAATTACAAAGCTTAGTTCATTACTGTTTGCTCGGTTTTAATAGCACAATGGCTAGAAAATCCTAATTTTACATTACACACTTTATATATATTTTTCAATATATATTTAAACATTCTTTAACCCGATAATTACTTTATAATTATCGTTAACTTTTATATTAAATAACATTTATATTAAATATATATATTTATATATATACATTTAATATTTAAATATAATATTCTTTTAATCAATTTTAATTAAATAAAACTGATTAATAATTATATATATTTATTCGTCTTAAATATATATTTATATCATTTATCTCGTTTTATTATATAAATTTAAACTTAACAATAATATTTGTAATAATAACAAATATTTAACGTGATTACCTCATGACGGGTCGTGAAACGAGTCCAAAATAACCGAATAATAAAGTTGTCCGATTTGGACAAATAAATAGTCCTTCCCGACTATCTCCTCGCCACAAGCATTTCCCCGTTGTCGGTTTATCGTTTGGACCTCGTTACGCCACCGAAACGTCGCCCGAAAGTGAAGACGGTTTGATTAACGTCACTAGTTCACACCCCGTTTGCCACCACCGTGGACCACCTTTAACGACCGTCGACCACCGCCTCCAATCTCCACCACCCCGGGTGTTCAACGTTGTTGTCGTTGTCACCCGTCGTTAATCGTTCGTCACCGAAAATCATTCGAAAGATAGGATGGTGGTGTCGTTTTTACCGGGTTTTGAATCCCGTTCTTGCTTAAATATAACTACCATCACCTTCCGCCACTTGCTGCTACTGTCCGGCGGTCCACAGCCACCGTATGTCGTTCATCGCCCGTCATCGAACGTCATCATCTTCATCATGCCGGAGGTCGGAGAAGGGCTCAGGGCCGCTAGTGTTGGGTGCTGCGTCGCCGGAGAAAGGAGGGCTGGGTGTTGCAGGTTCAAACCGACGAGATGGTCGTCGGTTTCGTCGCACGGAGCCGCTGGGTTCATCGAAGGGAGGTCTACCCAGGTCGCTGGTGAAGAGGGCTGCTGCTGTTGCTCGCCGCCGTAAGGTCGAGAGGAGGGGCGCCATGGCTGCGTCGGTCGGGAAACGAAAACGAAAACGAAGAGAGAAAGGCGCCGGGTTTCACCGAGAAATCGAGAGGGAGGACGTCGCCGTGAGGATCGCCGGGGGAGGTCGGGAATTGGCGGAGAAGGGAGTACGGCTGCTTGCAGCTTTCTCCTTTCTCTTTCCCTTCACGATTTCTTCCTTTCTTTATTTTCTTTTGTTTTGTACTGAATTGTGTGTGTATGTTTCAATTTGTGAGAATGAACGTCCATATATGCATGTATTTATACATGTAATTGAGTTGCAGATTTCCTCCACGTAGAAGAGTGACTAAACAAATTGAAAGATGACTCATTTGAAGAATTCGACAGATACGAAAGTGAAGAGTAGGGATCAAGTTATAAGGGATATTTTATTTTAATACGGTATAATATTTAATGAGTAGGTATTATACCCGAGGTTCTGACCTCGTTAAATAATTAATATTTCGTAACGGATTATAAAAATTCCCAAACATCTAAAATATTATGGGGGTCCAATAAATATTAATTGCTATGTTTATTCTTCGGTTAAAGCGTTAACCTGTGAGTATTCATTGAACTACACGGTACAAGTGCGTGTCCAATCGGTGTAGCGATCGCGGCCGTTTTACAGACCGAATACGTCGTCCTGACTGAAATACTTAATTATTATTATAATAATTATTTATACTTTGCCGAGGTGTTATAATCATCTCGAACAGCTAACTGAATTGATTTCAGTTATTATCGCGTAACAGCAACGGTTACTGATTCCATCGTTTTTCGCACCGAACATTACAATTATATTTTATAATGATTATAAATCAAGTATTTATCAATACCTGATATTCTGTTTTCGCCTCGGTGTTATTTTCGTGACATTCGTGCCTAAATATGGTTTATTGCAAACTGGGCCCAAATCACTATTTCGCGTTTTCCCGCTTCGTTATAACTCGGATTAGAGATCCGTCTGCGCCTACGATCTTTATTTTTCGTCATCTACCATATTCTATAAAATCGCCTCTTGACGTTTCCTCGAACATCGTGCCGAATATTTATACGTGAATCGTGACGTTTCTCTATTATACGTATATATATTTATATCATATATATTTCAACTACTTAATAAATATAGCACACATATATAACTTAGGTCATGAAATTTTGGGGCGTTACAACTCTACCCCCCTTAAAAAGGTTTCGTCCTCGAAACTTACTCAAACTGTGATTCAATTCACAATGAGTTTGTTACCTTTTCACCTTTCTTTTCTTTCCCGGATTAATCCGGAAACTTTTCGATGCATCTAATGCATATATATCATATGAACCCTCTGGTTCCTGGGCTACGATTTTAACATCGTAACAACTCTCTATGACAATCTATCATTTATCTCTATTACCTATAAGGTAATGTTTTAACTATTCTATTCACGAGGTCTTGTTCACAATTTGAATGTGAACCACATTTCTATAACTGATGCTAGTACTTTTTGGAACGTATCCCTAACGAACAGTCTAGCTAACGATCTGAGAGAATACGTTTCTCAAGATAAAGGAATTCTCCCTTTTATCAATCACATACTATCTAGGTCGTGTCATAACTCTTTAGCTATACATATAGTAGCCTGATAATGATTCCCACCGGAATATGCTTCGAATTTCCTAAAGCTGAAATTTATCGCGAAGCTTCTGCCATTCTGCTTTAACCTTCTGCGTACGTTAAACATTTATCCGTATGCTATAAGATTTGAACTTTTCTTCTGGACATCGACAGTCCCTCAGTCACTCGTTAGTAAGTGATATGTATTCATGAATACTACTTATTTGTTTTCCACAGTGGCCCGTAATATCTACCTGCACGAGACTAATTCTAGTGCCACTTCTGGTTGTATCTTAGGTGTATATATATAGGATGTACCAGTGGCGTATCCACCACACCCTGGATACAACTAGAGGCGTACTATTACTAGTCTGGTGTAGGGCGATATTACTATTCTAACCACAACAAAATCAGTATAATTCATGACTATCTATTACTTACTTAAATAACTAATTTGGACATTATGCGTACAACCTCATTTGTTGTTTGCATCTCTTGAGTGTAAGCACTACTGCAACAATTTCCTTTTTCACTAGGCTTAATCGGTAATGATCATACCGATGCTTGGTTTAATCCGTTTACTACTTTCTTCCAATGCCTCATGCATTCTTCATTATCCTTGAGAACTTTAGAACATCATTTGACAACGAGATTTCTGGAACTGAAGGAGCGTTTGTCATTCCAATCAACACTACTAATCACTTGTAATGATTATTTTGCTTCCGAAAAGCCATTCTCCTATTGTCTCATTCTTACTCCTTTAGCTGGTGCTATTCTGATCTCATATCATCTTCGGGGAATCGTCTTGTAGCTAGTTGGATGATTTGCTAATCCTTGACAAAGGATATCTGCTTCTCACCGATGGCTTCTTCTTGCAGTCTATGCATATCCTTGGCTTCCGTCTTTCTTCTTGGAATTGTTGGGGTATCCTAAGGAGATATATTTGGTCTAAAGAAATCTTCTGGCTTCCGTTGGAGATAATAGGTACGGTGTTTCTACTTCTGGTGTTGTTGCTTCTAATGTTGTTGCTGCTAGCGTTGTTGCTTCTAGCTTTGCTCTTGACGTTGCTTTTGGTGTTGCTGCTTCTGGCGTTGCTTTCTGCGTCGAGTTGATTATGGAACCCCATTTCTTGATCTGACGAGTTGCTCATTGGATTCACTGGTACGTTCTTCGGCTTCTTGGTTTTGCCTCTGAGTCAATGGCATACATCGAGTATGACTTACCTCTTTACACTTTTTGTAATCCTTACTGCCAAGCCATCACGATCCTTGCATATGAAGTTGAGTCTTCCAGTTTGCGCGTAGCATTCCACGAGTCAATTCATTTAATGTTTATATTTATCTATCGTTAACCCTAGCTTGACATTGATCTTAAGAAGAACATTTGTCAAATACTGATCATTTACTTGCATCGGTGCAATACACTGTGTGACAATTCCTATATCGAATTCCGACTTGCCATTGCTGCAAATTTTGAATCGTCAGGCTCATCTGCGTATCAATATTTGTCTTGAGGTCATTTATCTTGACGTCTTTGCATTTGTCCTAAGGAAGACGTAATCCTAAGCTGTCTAAGGTAGCTTGACTACGAGATTCCTTTACAATGCTTCTTCTATCTTCTTCGAGTAGTTCGTCCAATCATCATATGCTTTCATTCTGCCATTTGTTGAAGAAACAACATCCCTTAGGACGTAAGTTCTTCTTCTTGGCCTACTCTGGATCTTCATATTCCTAAGCTTGTGGATTCTCGATCCATCTTGTGGTAACCTTTGTCATTCTTCTTAACATTAAACATTTTCTGCTTCGAGCCTTCCGACCAAGCACTTATAGTGATGGTCTTCTGAAGGTAGCAACGTAGCTTGGAACGTCGTTTCCACTATTCTCGCCATAGCAATTCTCATTTCTACTTTACCGTGACAGCGTCTATCATGTCTATAGTTTCCTTGCTTTAAGGCGACATTTTAGGCTTGTCTAAACCTCTTTTCATCTTCAACGGTTCCTGAGTTCTCCATATGTAATTCCTATGATTATGTTTTTCGTACATCTGGCTTATTAGCCTTCTTTGTTCAGAAGCTCCCTTAGCCTTCTTGTCGTCATTGTCTTCAAGACCTTCTTCATCCTCGTACTGTTTCCGTTTGCCTTTCATTGGTAGTCTATTTCTGCCAAAAGCTTCCTTAAGATCAGCTCTACAGGCGGTCGCTTTATTGGGCATTCTTCTTGTCAAGCTTCTGGAAATTAATCGATAGCAACGTAACCTTCAATGCTTCTGCCACTATTTCTAACATAACGGCTTTCATTTCTCTGCTGAAGGTACTCGTCTTTACTGACATCAGATTTCGTATCGGATGTCTTATTCGCATTCCTATCATGACTATGATTTCTAATCTTCTGATCTTACGATCAAAATAGTCTGACACTTTAGAACTCATGTGACGTGAAGTCTCCAAATTTTGAATTCATGATAATTATATACGTGCACTTATATAATTATGATGCGTTCAAAACCCAGTTATTCTTATCACAGTCATCCCTGGTGTTCATACTATTCCTTTTATTCTTTACCGGAATTTTAAAACCGGTCCTTTAAAACTACCTTTCTCTAGGCATTCTATACAAGTTATTGACCACGTATCTCACTGTCAATTAACCTACCCCGCACTAGGCCACATAACAGTTAGAACCTATGATATGTTCATTTGGGTGAAATACCAAATTGCAGTAGCTAATTGCAATCGAGTATTCTCCGTACTTGCATACCCCAAGTTCTACCTCCTATGCTCCTCGTGCAACATTTTTCCTATGGGCATGACTATCCTGACTGGCATTTACATTCCCTATCTTACCTTACTTTGTTTACCAAGAGTCCTAGTTTAAGTCTAGATACCGTGCTAGTATCTAAATCTCTTAAACCAAGGCTCTGATACCAACTTGTGACGCCCACTCCCAGTCTTGGCTCCAGGAGGGGTCACGTGTCGGATTTACTCATGAACACATGGTACAACAGAGATAACTAAGCAGCGGAAATTAAAAACTTTTCATTTATATATATAACAAGTTACAATAGTAAGGAAGATAATAACATAATCTATAACTAGATCTTATCTATAGCTATGCCAGTCTACTACCGAGTCATTCCTGATAGCTTGCCCATCTAATCTGCCCTTGCTAGAGCCCTTCCCTTGCTACTTTAAACATCACCAATACCTGACATACATGCTTTTAAAGGTCAGCTTACGCTGGTGAGTTCTAAGTATTTAAAACTTTTACCTTTACCTTGAAAGGCTACTTTAAACATTCGGGCCTAACGGCCCCTTTCTTTATAAACATTTAATAGGTATAAAACATGACAGAATTATACCAAAACATTTAAACATTCAGTATTAAAAATCATTTAATACTCTAAAACATACCTCAAACATTTGGGCCTAACGGCCCCTTTTTATAAACATTTAACAGGTATAAAGCATAACAGGATTATACCAAAACGTTTAACTCATCAGTATTAAAAATCATTTAATACTCTAAAATACCTTGGGCCTCCGGGACCCATCCTCTGTGCAAATAATCATTACGTATAATAAAGTCATACGAAACATTATAAGCAAAACCTCTTTTTACTAAGCATTGTCTATCCTCCGGGACTACGCTTAGTCCCTTCGGGCGGCCGTCGCCTCCCGCCTCCTGAGTAACCGTCGTCACTCCAGTGGCTTCAATTCCACTGCTTGAATTGCAATTCCCCTCAACCAGACAATCTTTGCTTAGATTAAAACTTCTTTAAAATAACCCCAAGGGTTATTTCCTTTATCCTCAAAAACTCATTTTCCTCTTTTTAAACGTTACTTTAAAAGTTTAACTTCTTTATTACCCGTTCATTATAACCTTCCCGAAAAGAGTAATAACAGGTAATAATAACTTTAAAACAGTTATAAGTATTATAACTTTTTCACGTATGTTTATCAACACAAAGCAAGTAAAGGCATCTCGAATACTTTTCAAGTAAACAGTTGAATATGTATATCATTGCATGTATATCAGGCCCGAAAATATTAAAACATTTAAAACATTTAAAAGTGGGCTCATAGAACTCACCTTATTCTCTTAAGCAGTTAATTTAGAGGAAATCTCCGCTATGCCTTCCAATAAACCTAATCGCGTATTATATGGCGTTAACGCAAGGTTTAATATAATAAACACTTCCTATGTTTATTTTAACTCTTTATTAACTTAATAATACTTAGTTATTAAGTTTATTCCTTTTAAAGGCCAAAATGACCAAAATGCCCTTTAGGCCATTATCCTTATCTTTTATTGATAATTATGAAGACGCGCATTCCTATAAGTAGACACTCACTCCGGGATCGCCCAGTGTTGGGATGCCATTGCCCAGATGGGATGGCGACACCCCCGCTTTTGCCAGAAATCCCAGTGTACAGGTGTCTACCCTTCCGGTCCGCGCGAACTTCTAAATATCCGATTAACTCGGTATCTTAAATACTTTACCATTTATCCATTTTAACTTTATATATACTTATTATATATATAAACATAGTTCCATGTCAAAAATCAAGTATCCATACCCTTCGGATTATTTTATATTAAACAATCATATTCCGAAACCCTAATTTCCCGTTTTTCTCATTTCTTTATCAAAATCCATTTTTATTCAAAACTGACTAAGGGTATTATCTGTTATAACATTTTATAACATGCTTTAAAATTACAAAGCTTAGTTCATTACTGTTTGCTCGGTTTTAATAGCACAATGGCTAGAAAATCCTAATTTTACATTACACACTTTATATATATTTTTCAATATATATTTAAACATTCTTTAACCCGATAATTACTTTATAATTATCGTTAACTTTTATATTAAATAACATTTATATTAAATATATATATTTATATATATACATTTAATATTTAAATATAATATTCTTTTAATCAATTTTAATTAAATAAAACTGATTAATAATTATATATATTTATTCGTCTTAAATATATATTTATATCATTTATCTCGTTTTATTATATAAATTTAAACTTAACAATAATATTTGTAATAATAACAAATATTTAACGTGATTACCTCATGACGGGTCGTGAAACGAGTCCAAAATAACCGAATAATAAAGTTGTCCGATTTGGACAAATAAATAGTCCTTCCCGACTATCTCCTCGCCACAAGCATTTCCCCGTTGTCGGTTTATCGTTTGGACCTCGTTACGCCACCGAAACGTCGCCCGAAAGTGAAGACGGTTTGATTAACGTCACTAGTTCACACCCCGTTTGCCACCACCGTGGACCACCTTTAACAACCGTCGACCACCGCCTCCAATCTCCACCACCCCGGGTGTTCAACGTTGTTGTCGTTGTCACCCGTCGTTAATCGTTCGTCACCGAAAATCATTCGAAAGATAGGATGGTGGTGTCGTTTTTACCGGGTTTTGAATCCCGTTCTTGCTTAAATATAACTACCATCACCTTCCGCCACTTGCTGCTACTGTCCGGCGGTCCACAGCCACCGTATGTCGTTCATCGCCCGTCATCGAACGTCATCATCTTCATCATGCCGGAGGTCGGAGAAGGGCTCAGGGCCGCTAGTGTTGGGTGCTGCGTCGCCGGAGAAAGGAGGGCTGGGTGTTGCAGGTTCAAACCGACGAGATGGTCGTCGGTTTCGTCGCACGGAGCCGCTGGGTTCATCGAAGGGAGGTCTACCCAGGTCGCTGGTGAAGAGGGCTGCTGCTGTTGCTCGCCGCCGTAAGGTCGAGAGGAGGGGCGCCATGGCTGCGTCGGTCGGGAAACGAAAACGAAAACGAAGAGAGAAAGGCGCCGGGTTTCACCGAGAAATCGAGAGGGAGGACGTCGCCGTGAGGATCGCCGGGGGAGGTCGGGAATTGGCGGAGAAGGGAGTACGGCTGCTTGCAGCTTTCTCCTTTCTCTTTCCCTTCACGATTTCTTCCTTTCTTTATTTTCTTTTGTTTTGTACTGAATTGTGTGTGTATGTTTCAATTTGTGAGAATGAACGTCCATATATGCATGTATTTATACATGTAATTGAGTTGCAGATTTCCTCCACGTAGAAGAGTGACTAAACAAATTGAAAGATGACTCATTTGAAGAATTCGACAGATACGAAAGTGAAGAGTAGGGATCAAGTTATAAGGGATATTTTATTTTAATACGGTATAATATTTAATGAGTAGGTATTATACCCGAGGTTCTGACCTCGTTAAATAATTAATATTTCGTAACGGATTATAAAAATTCCCAAACATCTAAAATATTATGGGGGTCCAATAAATATTAATTGCTATGTTTATTCTTCGGTTAAAGCGTTAACCTGTGAGTATTCATTGAACTACACGGTACAAGTGCGTGTCCAATCGGTGTAGCGATCGCGGCCGTTTTACAGACCGAATACGTCGTCCTGACTGAAATACTTAATTATTATTATAATAATTATTTATACTTTGCCGAGGTGTTATAATCATCTCGAACAGCTAACTGAATTGATTTCAGTTATTATCGCGTAACAGCAACGGTTACTGATTCCATCGTTTTTCGCACCGAACATTACAATTATATTTTATAATGATTATAAATCAAGTATTTATCAATACCTGATATTCTGTTTTCGCCTCGGTGTTATTTTCGTGACATTCGTGCCTAAATATGGTTTATTGCAAACTGGGCCCAAATCACTATTTCGCGTTTTCCCGCTTCGTTATAACTCGGATTAGAGATCCGTCTGCGCCTACGATCTTTATTTTTCGTCATCTACCATATTCTATAAAATCGCCTCTTGACGTTTCCTCGAACATCGTGCCGAATATTTATACGTGAATCGTGACGTTTCTCTATTATACGTATATATATTTATATCATATATATTTCAACTACTTAATAAATATAGCACACATATATAACTTAGGTCATGAAATTTTGGGGCGTTACAAGAGTATTGAGTATACATGTGAAAAAAAACAGTGAACATGCATAACAAAAATTCTGATTATTACACAAGTGTAATAACTATTATTACACGTAATAATGACCAGTGTAATAATGATCAATGTAATAATGATTATTCATCCAACTCCATATTACCAAAGATGTCATACAAAGTTCAAACAAAAATAGGTAATGTACTAAAATTCAACAGATGTAAAAAGTAAACATAAATCGAACACATATAGAAATCAGAAAGATGGCGAGGTAGCTGGGGACCCATCATTTGTTATAGGAGGACGTCTAGCAGAACGAAATGGTTGACGTCGTGTAGCGGATGTGTGACACCCGAGAATTCCAAGGTTAACTTCCGTTAGACAATCTCCGTTAGTTACGTCATAAGTGTTAACTTAAGTAACTAATGCATAACTAGGCCGAATACGTCCACGACCTTTGGTTAATCACCGAACCCGCCCATATGTGTTATGTGCTTATTTATTGTCCTTATGTGCAATGTGATTTAAATACATGACTTAGTATTGTGAATTGCATGACAAATTGTAAATACTTGATTATGTGGAAAACTTGTCTTTTTGGTCGCCAGCGAAACTACCGGGCGAAACTGTAGTGTCGCCCGGTAGCCAGCTGAACTACTCGATCAATATGTGACCAGAGCTAGTTTCGCCTGGCCAGCGAAACTGCCAGCGAAACTAGCCTCTGATATAAATAATCTTAATAAACCCTAATAGCCTCATTCGCTCAAACCACACAACAAACACACACACACTCTCCTCTCTGATTTCGGCCAAGGCAAAGAGGTCACCAAAGAATCGATTTCCAGTCCCTGAATCATCATCCATCATCATCTAAATCATCCCGTGAGTCCCAAACCTTGAGTTCTTATGTTTGCTTTAGGTTTTTATTAAAAAGCATGCTAGAATCTTCATGTTAACGCTTGAAATTGAATCTGAGATGTTGTACATGTTAGATCTATCAGAAAGTCATCAACTTTACGTCCCATAATCATCCATGCTATAGATCTAGGTAAATTAGGTCATTTATGTGATTTTTGCCAAAACTGAGATTTGATGATGATATGTATGTTATGAGCCGATAAAAATGTTTGTTTTATGCCTAGGAATGATTATCTATGCCTAGTTATAACGTATGTGCATTACAGAGGCCAACAAATTGATTTTTAGGCTGGAAAACCCTTTTTTCGCGACTAGCGAAACTGCATGATCATCTAGCGAAACTAAGGCAAACTTCAACCAGCGAAACTGTGTAAACTATTTGAAATCGTATGCGGCGAAACTACCAGCGAAACTAGTAGTGTCGCCGTGAATTTTTGTGCATGATTTACTAGCGAAATTGCTTGCGAAACTAGACCTTGACCAATGTCCCTGAACGAAAGTTCAAATCAGTTTCGAGAGAAACTAGCTAGCGAAACTATGCCAGTTTCGAGAGAAACTAGCTAGCGACACTATGCCGGTTTCCAGCGAAACTAACTAGCGAAACTGAGCCATCAGTTTCGGAGAAACTAGTTAGCGAAACTGTGCTAGTCCGAGCCTCACTAGTTCCGGGCGAAACTAGCTTAGCGAAACTGTCATGTGCCTAGCGAAACTGCTGCCTGTTTGTATAGAATTTGCTAAGTGTTGCACCATGCTAAGTGTTATATGCTATGCCATGACTTATATGATTATGCTATGATGAAACATGTTATGATTTCTGTAATATGTGAACCCTTGTTTATGATCAACCATCGGTGTCGTGTGTCGTTATGTCGAGTCGTAGTTCAAACGTGCTATGTTATGGGCCATAGTGACGTTAAGTTAAAGTTTAGACACAACCTAACACCTAAGACCTTAATGTGATTATTAGGTCTTCGTTAGCAAACATTAATTGGATTAACAAGTGTAGCTGAGCAACCTAAGGTGAGTTTCACTAACCCTTTAATTGTGAGCCCGTTTGGGACACGACGAATGAACTTAACGAAGAACAACGCTGACATTTTGAGGTATGGGATACCTGCTATGGAAGTTGGAGTGTTTTATGGGGAGCACTTGCAACTGTCCATCCTTGGGGTTCCGATTGAAACCCGGAAACAAACCTTGTGACACTTAAACTCTTTTTGGGATTTCAGGCGAAATCCAGAATAAACGTTTTAATATGACTAGTGTAGGTTAAAGTTTAAACAAAATGATATCACATGATTTCTAAGGAATGCTTTAAAACTTGAAATCCTCAACTTAGTACTAATGATCTGGAAAGCGAGGGGATGTTGGGTAGATCTACTGAGGGTTTGACAAACCCTGCTCCGCGGTACACTATTGTGTAGCCAACCGGCCGGGGGCCGAACGGAGTGCAATATCAGCCTGTGTTTAGTTGTGTGGGACACAACTGGAGGTACCAACCATCGGCTATTGCCGAACTCTGTTACGTCAGCTTTCAGCCCTAGTACGACTTCCTTAGTGCATGGAAACCGGATTAGCTACCCGCGATATCGGTTGACTGCTTTAACTTTACTTAACTAGTGCATATTCAATAACCAAACTCTTAGAAATGTTTTGCGAAACCATACTACTTATATATGTTGATACATACGATTATTGAGACCGGGCCAATGCATGTCATGCCCACCGTGAACTCACCAACCGTTAGGTTGACACTTGTGTGGTTTTCACTTTTGCAGATCGTTGAAGAGTATCCGCTGAAGGTTGGCATGGCACGTGAAGACTTTATTTTTATTAAACTTAATTTGGGAATTTAATACAATGACTTTGTAAAGCACGTGGTTAGTGCTAAGACACTTATGTTTATATTCCGCTGCGTATTTTAAACTGTTTTATTTATGAACATTAGACTTAACTCTGATTCGTTTAGTATTTGTAACTAATGGTTGTGGTCCTGGTCTAGTCGCACCCCTTAACGGTATAAACTCCGTTAGTGGTTAATTGGGGGTGTGACAGATTGGTATCAGAGCCATAAGTTGCAGAGAACTGGAATCATTTTTGAAAACGATTTGGAAACTGCAACTTGAAACCTTAGTTACAAACAAACAAACAGATTCCCAAAACAAAATTTTTACGTGCCAACCTGGGATACTCGCTCTGCTGTGTAAGTAAATACTTCATATGTATATATACGTATAGATATATATATAGACCGTGTCTAGGTAGTCTAACGGAAAAACCTTAGGGAATTTTCACACACGAATACGAAACGCGAACGACAGTACGCGCACTACGTCTGGGGAAAGCGACAACGAAATGATGCTACACGCTACGTCCTGATTTCTGCTACGATGACTACGCCGACGGTGACTTTTATGGGGAAGCCGACTTTCGACGATAGTACTTACGACAATCTCCGACGACGCCTCAATTTTGCACAAAATTTTTCTGGACTAATAGAGGGATATCGGGAAATTGCTAATATACATATTATGGGATATGTATAGCTTATAACTGTTACTGAACACTGTCTACTTTCACTATCCAGAAAATGTCTGGAAGAGCGGGAAGGAACAACATTAATCTGACGCCTGCACAACTGCAAGCGATGATCAACGAGCATGTGCAAGCCGCCGTGGCTGCCGTGCAAGCTACAATTGCCGCCCATGGTAATTATTACGCCGGTTAAGGCACAAGGCGATATATATTTTGACCTGTTTAAAATTTGAAACCCGAACTATTAATTGCATCAGGAAACGTCCATCACTGTACCTTTAAGACTTTCATGGATTGCAAGCCGATGACGTTCTCCGGTGAAGAAGGAGCGGTAGGTCTCCTCAGATGGATTGAGAAGTCAGAAAAAGTCTTCTCCATGTGTAACTGCCCGGCTGAAAACAAAGTGAAGTTTGCTACTGGTACATTCGAAGGTGCAGCTCTGTCTTGGTGGAACGCTGAGATTCAAATGATTGGGAATGATGCGGCTAACAACATGGAATGGGGAGCATTCAAAGAACTGATTATGGAGAAATACTGTCCACGCGACCAGGTCAAGAAGCTCGAAGGAGAATTTCTGAACTCCAAAATGATTGGGTCTGAAGTCGAAGCGTACACTGCACGATACCACGAGTACACAGCACTGTGTCCGTCTATGGTCGACGCTGAGTTCAAGCGCATTGAGCGTTATCTGGAGGGTCTCGTACCCCAAATCAAGAGTCTGGTGACTGCTAGCAACCCGGTAACCGTACAGCAAGCCATCCGTCTGGCTCACAAGTTGACTGATCAGGAGGTTGAAAGAGGTACACTTCCTGCCAGAATCTCTGAGAAGACTGCCTTGAGTGGCAAAAGAAAGGCTGAAGAAGAAGCTCCAGCAATGTCTGTGAATCAATCCGGGAGGTCCTCTAACTCCCAGTATCAAAACAAGCGACCTAACAACACAAGATCCAATTTCAACTATGGCAGCAATAGTGGGAGTAACAACCGTCAAGGCGGTAATGGGAACTACAAAGGTAAAGCTCCGTTCTGCAACAAGTGTGAGAAGCACCACAGGGGTATGTGTAGCAAGGGCTTAGAGTGTGGGAGATGTGGAAAGTTGGGTCATGAAGCCAACAACTGCTGGACCAATTTGCAGAGGCTGAACAACACTGGTCAGAATCAAGGGGGAAACAACAGGGGAAATGTGAACAACCGCAATGGGCAAGGAAACAACCAGAACAATAACAACGGTGGAGCCCGCGGCTGTTTTGAATGTGGTGCGCAGGGCCACATGAAGAAAGATTGTCCGCGATTGCGCAGACAAGGAAATGGAAACAACGGTAATCAGGGAAACAATGATGGGAATGGAAACGGTGGAAACGGTAACGGTGGGAATGGTAGAGGAAGAGCCTTCGTCATGGGTCAGGGAGAAGCTCGCAATGACGCCAATGTGATTAACGGTAAATTTATATTAAACGGTTTCTTTGCTACTGTATTATTTGATTCTGGTGCTGAAAGGAGTTTTATCTCCACTAAGTTTGCTAAACTAATTAAAGCCAAACCGATTGACTTAGATGCTAAGTATGTGGTAGAATTAGCGAACGGTAAACTTCATGATACGACACAAATAGTGAAGGACTGTAAGTTAGAACTAGCCGGCCATACGTTAGGAATCGATCTCATGCCTTTCCCGATTGGTAGTTTCGACGTTATAGTAGGAATGGACTGGTTATCTGAAAATCGAGCCGAAATTCTGTGTCAAGAAAAAGTGGTCCGTATTCCACTCGAAGGCGGAGAGGTGTTAACAGTCCAAGGTGAAAAGGGTGGAACAGTGACCGGAATTATTTCATATCTCAAAGCTCAAAAGTGCCTTCGTAAGGGTCACTTCGCGATTCTTGCAAACGTCACTGACTCGACACTTCCCGAGTGCAAAATCAACGACTACCCGATAGTCCGCGACTTCCAAGATGTATTTCCTGAAGATCTGCCTGGTTTGCCTCCGTTCCGACAAGTTGAGTTTGGAATCGATCTAGCTCCTGGAGCCGCTCCGATCGCACGCGCTCCGTATCGTTTGGCTGTAAGTGAACTTAATGAACTCTCCGCACAACTACAAGAGCTACTTGACAAGGGATTTATCCGTCCAAGTTCGTCTCCGTGGGGAGCTCCGGTATTATTTGTAAGAAGAAAGATGGAACGTTCCGGATGTGCATTGACTACCGAGAGCTTAACAAGGTTACTATCAAGTATCGGTATCCACTTCCTCGAATCGACGATCTCTTCGACCAGCTTCAAGGCTCAAGTTACTTCTCAAAGATTGATCTACGATCAGGATACCATCAACTTCGTGTTCGAGATGAAGATGTCCCCAAGACTGCTTTCAGAACACGGTATGGTCACTACGAGTTCCTGGTAATGCCGTTTGGGCTAACCAATGCACCTGCGGTATTCATGGATTTGATGAATCGAGTGTGTAAGCCGTACCTCGATAAGTTTGTAATAGTCTTCATCGACGATATTTTGATATACTCCAAAACGAAGGAAGAACACGAGGAGCATCTGCGACTTATCTTGGAATTGCTCCGCAAGGAACAGCTTTATGCTAAGTTTTCGAAGTGCGATTTTTGGATTCGCGAAGTCCAGTTTCTTGGACACATTGTTAATCAGAATGGGATTCAAGTCGATCCATCTAAAGTGGAAGCTATCAAGAACTGGTCTACACCTAGAGCGCCAACCGAAATCCGACAATTTTTGGGACTTGCCGGATACTATCGAAGGTTTATTAAGGGTTTCTCTCAATTGGCTCAACCCTTGACAGCTCTAACGCACAAAGGAGTGCAGTATAGGTGGGGTGAAAAAGAGGAATGCGCCTTTCAAACTCTCAAAGACATGTTGTGTTCTGCTCCAATTCTCGCGTTACCCGATGGGATTGACGACTTTGTGGTTTACTGTGATGCATCAATTCAAGGACTCGGTTGCGTGTTGATGCAACGAGACAAAGTGATTGCCTATGGGTCCAGGCAACTAAAGGCGACTGAAAAGAATTATACTACACACGATTTGGAATTGGGAGCCGTTGTTCATGCACTCAAGATTTGGAGACATTACCTTTATGGAACAAAGTGCACAATATTTACTGACCACAAAAGCTTACAGCACATCTTTGACCAGAAGGATCTCAACATGCGACAGCGACGGTGGGTCGAGCTATTGAATGATTATGATTTAGCAATTAAGTATCACCCGGGAAAAGCCAATGTTGTGGCTGACGCCTTAAGCAGAAAAGAGTATGAAAAGCCTCGAAGGGTACGAGCGCTGCAACTTACCATTCATTCGGGGCTGCCTGATCGAATCTGCGATGCTCAAAGAGAAGCTCTGAAAGAAGAAAACTTCGCAGCTGAAGCACTGCGAGGGGTAGATGGAAATTCTGAAATTAAGTCTGATGGACTCCGATATTATAACGACAGAATCTGGGTTCCTCTGTTGGGGAATCTCCGTGAGCTCGTGATGGACGAGGCTCACAAGTCAAGGTATTCAGTACATCCAGGATCAGATAAGATGTACCAAGACTTAAAGAACCCGTATTGGTGGCCGAATATGAAAGCCGACATCGCGCGATATGTGGCTAAGTGTTTAACGTGCTCAAGGGTAAAGATCGAGTACCAAAAGCCTTCGGGACTACTACAACAACCAAAGATCCCAGAATGGAAATGGGAGGATATCTCCATGGACTTTGTTACGGGATTACCTCATCGATCGAATCGACCAGATGCGATTTGGGTTATCATTGATCGCTTAACCAAATCCGCACATTTTATCCCGATGGAGGAAAACGACAACATGGATAAGTTAACAAAGTTGTACATTGATCGAATCGTGGCACGTCATGGAGTGCCTAAGACTATTATCTCCGATAGAGATCCTCGATTTACCTCACGACTATGGCAATCTATGCAAGAAGCATTGGGGACCAGACTCGATATGAGCACAGCCTACCACCCGCAGACCAACGGTCAGACAGAAAGAACTATTCAGACTTTGGAAGATATGCTCCGAGCTTGCGTTCTAGACTTTGGCAAAGACTGGGAGGCTCACCTTCCGTTGGTGGAGTTCTCCTACAATAACAGCTATCATTCAAGCATCGGTGCAGCACCATTTGAAGCACTTTATGGCAGAAAATGCAGATCGCCCGTGTGTTGGGCTGAAACGGGTGAGAAAGGACTCACTGGACCAGAAATCATCCACGATACAACCGAACGAATTATTCAAATCAGAAAACGAATAGCTGCAGCACGTGATCGACAAAAGAGCTATGCCGACAAACGCCGCAAACCTTTGAAGTTTGAGGTGGGTGACAAAGTACTGTTGAAGGTATCTCCTTGGAAAGGAGTGATACGCTTCGGAAAGCGTGGAAAGTTAAATCCTCGCTACATCGGTCCGTTTGAAATTATTGGGGAAGTAGGCCCGGTGGCCTACCGATTAAGACTCCCTGCTGAACTCGACGGAGTTCACAACGTATTTCACGTCTCAAACCTAAAGAAATGTCTGGCTGAAGACATTGAAATAATTCCTTTGGAGGAATTGGTAATTGATGAACATTTGAGATTCATCGAGCAACCGGTAGAAATCATGCGACGCGAGGAGAAGACCCTCAAGCGTAGCAAGATTCCGATCGTTAAGGTGCGATGGAACTCAAAACGTGGACCTGAATACACTTGGGAGCGAGAGGATCAGATGAAGAAAAAGTATCCTCACTTGTTCGAGCAAACGTCCACGGAAACTCAAGGTACGATTTAATTTTGGGGACCAAAATTCCTTTAACAGGAGGAGGATGTGGCAACCCTAAAACTTTTTGCTTTCTTTCCCCAGCGACGATAGCAACGATGACAGCTGAAACTGCGAACGCTACGACGCAAGAATAATTTTCGGGACGAAAATTCCAATTTCAAGGGGATGATGTGACACCCGAGAATTCCAAGGTTAACTTCCGTTAGACAATCTCCGTTAGTTACGTCATAAGTGTTAACTTAAGTAACTAATGCATAACTAGGCCGAATACGTCCACGACCTTTGGTTGATCACCGAACCTGCCCATATGTGTTATGTGCTTATTTATTGTCCTTATGTGCAATGTGATTTAAATACATGACTTAGTATTGTGAATTGCATGACAAATTGTAAATACTTGATTATGTGGAAAACTTGTCTTTTTGGTCGCCAGCGAAACTACCGGGCGAAACTGTAGTGTCGCCCGGTAGCCAGCTGAACTACTCGATCAATATGTGACCAGAGCTAGTTTCGCCTGGCCAGCGAAACTGCCAGCGAAACTAGCCTCTGATATAAATAATCTTAATAAACCCTAATAGCCTCATTCGCTCAAACCACACAACAAACACACACACACTTTCCTCTCTGATTTCGGCCAAGGCAAAGAGGTCACCAAAGAATCGATTTCCAGTCCCTGAATCATCATCCATCATCATCTAAATCACCCCGTGAGTCCCAAACCTTGAGTTCTTATGTTTGCTTTAGGTTTTTATTAAAAAGCATGCTAGAATCTTCATGTTAACGCTTGAAATTGAATCTGAGATGTTGTACATGTTAGATCTATCAGAAAGTCATCAACTTTACGTCCCATAATCATCCATGCTATAGATCTAGGTAAATTAGGTCATTTATGTGATTTTTGCCAAAACTGAGATTTGATGATGATATGTATGTTATGAGCCGATAAAAATGTTTGTTTTATGCCTAGGAATGATTATCTATGCCTAGTTATAACGTATGTGCATTACAGAGGCCAACAGATTGATTTTTAGGCTGGAAAACCCTTTTTTCGCGACTAGCGAAACTGCATGATCATCTAGCGAAACTAAGGCAAACTTCAACCAGCGAAACTGTGTAAACTATTTGAAATCGTATGCGGCGAAACTACTAGCGAAACTAGTAGTGTCGCCGTGAATTTTTGTGCATGATTTACTAGCGAAATTGCTTGCGAAACTAGACCTTGACCAATGTCCCTGAACGAAAGTTCAAATCAGTTTCGAGAGAAACTAGCTAGCGAAACTATGCCAGTTTCGAGAGAAACTAGCTAGCGACACTATGCCGGTTTCCAGCGAAACTAACTAGCGAAACTGAGCCATCAGTTTCGGAGAAACTAGTTAGCGAAACTGTGCTAGTCCGAGCCTCACTAGTTCCGGGCGAAACTAGCTTAGCGAAACTGTCATGTGCCTAGCGAAACTGCTGCCTGTTTGTATAGAATTTGCTAAGTGTTGCACCATGCTAAGTGTTATATGCTATGCCATGACTTATATGATTATGCTATGATGAAACATGTTATGATTTCTGTAATATGTGAACCCTTGTTTATGATCAACCATCGGTGTCGTGTGTCGTTATGTCGAGTCGTAGTTCAAACGTGCTATGTTATGGGCCATAGTGACGTTAAGTTAAAGTTTAGACACAACCTAACACCTAAGACCTTAATGTGATTATTAGGTTTTCGTTAGCAAACATTAATTGGATTAACAAGTGTAGCTGAGCAACCTAAGGTGAGTTTCACTAACCCTTTAATTGTGAGCCCGTTTGGGACACGACGAATGAACTTAACGAAGAACAACGCTGACATTTTGAGGTATGGGATACCTGCTATGGAAGTTGGAGTGTTTTATGGGGAGCACTTGCAACTGTCCATCCTTGGGGTTCCGATTGAAACCCGGAAACAAACCTTGTGACACTTAAACTCTTTTTGGGATTTCAGGCGAAATCCAGAATAAACGTTTTAATATGACTAGTGTAGGTTAAAGTTTAAACAAAATGATATCACATGATTTCTAAGGAATGCTTTAAAACTTGAAATCCTCAACTTAGTACTAATGATCTGGAAAGCGAGGGGATGTTGGGTAGATCTACTGAGGGTTTGACAAACCCTGCTCCGCGGTACACTATTGTGTAGCCAACCGGCCGGGGGCCGAACGGAGTGCAATATCAGCCTGTGTTTAGTTGTGTGGGACACAACTGGAGGTACCAACCATCGGCTATTGCCGAACTCTGTTACGTCAGCTTTCAGCCCTAGTACGACTTCCTTAGTGCATGGAAACCGGATTAGCTACCCGCGATATCGGTTGACTGCTTTAACTTTACTTAACTAGTGCATATTCAATAACCAAACTCTTGGAAATTTTTTGCGAAACCATACTACTTATATATGTTGATACATACGATTATTGAGACCGGGCCAATGCATGTCATGCCCACCGTGAACTCACCAACCGTTAGGTTGACACTTGTGTGGTTTTCACTTTTGCAGATCGTTGAAGAGTATCCGCTGAAGGTTGGCATGGCACGTGAAGACTTTATTTTTATTAAACTTAATTTAGGAATTTAATACAATGACTTTGTAAAGCACGTGGTTAGTGCTAAGACACTTATGTTTATATTCCGCTGCGTATTTTAAACTGTTTTATTTATGAACATTAGACTTAACTCTGATTCGTTTAGTATTTGTAACTAATGGTTGTGGTCCTGGTCTAGTCGCGCCCCTTAACGGTATAAACTCCGTTAGTGGTTAATTGGGGGTGTGACAGGATGAGTTTGGGGGCTCCACATGTGGGACAGCTACCGGTTCATCAGAATTATTAACAGCACCAGAAGAGTTACAAGCATTAGTAACAACAGCAGAAGGAGAATTGATGTAAGAAGCGGCAGCCAACTCAGCAGCACGACGAACCTTATCGCAGTTTCGTGAATCATGACCGTAAACAAGTTTATTGCATTTTTTGCAAAATCTCGGTCCCTTTTTAAATGCCTCGACTGCTTTCTCGCCAGGACCAATCAATCGCTTATCGGTACCACAACCCTTGTTTCTAATTCCTTGGGTTGGTTCAAAAGAAGCACTACCAAACTCGGGTTGGCGCAGAATATCACTAATAACTGCAGACGTTCTCTCTTGATCAGTGTTGCGTGGCACTTCAAGGAATATACGGCTTTTTATCTCTTTAAGTTCATTCAAAAACATGGTAAGCTGATCCGGCTGACGTCGTAGACGGTCTATGCATTGTGAGACAGTGTCAATAATGTCATTTCTGAGTATTCCAGTTTCAGTGTTGTCAACCGAATAACGGGTTGAAATAGCATACACTCTTGACGGCAAAGCATTACGAGTCCAGCGACGGTTAATATATCGATCAGGAATGCGATTGATGTCATAGAATCTGATAACATGATAAACATGCCGACATAGATAACCAATACGCGGAAATAGCAAACATGAGCACGTTACACTTTGATCGACAACATTAAATGAAACCTGTTACAAAGCAAGAAGTGGTTCAGATCAGATAAATATTGAAAAAATGTGTATTAAAACGAGTTTGCAATAAAGCAGCACGCGTGCACTATTAAAAACAGAAAAACTTACATATATACATATACGTACCTCGTATTTGTTAACAGTTACAAAGTGCTTGTTGTAATGTGAAACAGTATATATCTTCGTATCGCCAACAGTACGTGTATCACCAACAGGACAATAGAAAACTCTCATCTCGATTTTCTTCTGAACTTTTTTAAAAACTGATGATGTATACACAGAAGCAGCATGTCTCTCTATAGGAAGTGGCGTATGTATTTCAGGAGTAGTGGTATTTGTATCGAACTCCATCTTACGTTGGTTGTTACGTTGCCAATCAAGGGCAGTGTCAAAACACATAAGAAATTGTAATAACGTGTTTGATAAGCTAGATTTGACCTTGAAATGTGCATTTGAGCTCTCAGATCTCGATGTGGTTTTCATCAAACAGCTCATGGGGACATCTCGAAAGTAAGCAGGAACCAATTCAGCTCGAATGTCATAAATTTGAGATAGCCATTCATGATCAGTCAAATCACATTCAGCAAGAAGTGCATGCCATCTCTCTTCAAAAGGTTTCCTGGTCAATAAGCAGATTCCACACAAGTTTGTGTATAGATTTACGAAGACCAGTGTTGGCTAGAATCTCACCAAGAATCTGTTTGAAAAAGGCAGACAGTTATTAGTGCACATGTGCACCAGATAATAACAGGAAGTAATTATGGATGTAATGATATACCTTAGAAGGAAGCTTCCGCATAATGTGCCACATGCACAAATGATGAACAGATTCATTAAATACGGAAGAAATCGCTTCTTTCATTGATGAATCTTGATCGGTCAGAACTAATACAGGTTGTTTTGCATGTGCTTTAAGAAATGTAGTAAGCAACCAGGTGTACGACTCAATGGTCTCATCAGATATCATTCCAGCACCAAACAACACGCACTTGTTACGGTGGTCAACACCGGTGAAAGGCACAAATATCATCCTATATCTGAAGCACTAACACATAGGTGTTAAATATGATGAATAATAAATAATAACAAAATAAATACACAAGAATAGTGCGCATGGGTAATATAGTACAAATAGTTTATCATATATTTAATAACTGATCACATATACTTTAAAACAGTAGGACTAGTGCACAGGTGTAATATTTCACAAAAAACATAAAATATGATAAACACAATATGATGTATGAAATAGATGATACATTTTATTTGAAGAACTAGTTAATTTAACAGAAACTTACAAGTTTGTTCTGTAAGTCGCATCAAATGACAAAACATCTCCAAACACTTCATAGTTGCATCTCGACACATCATCAGCCCAAAAAAAAGATTTAAGTTCCGTACCAACAACTAGACTTTCATAAAAGAAATTGTGGAGATTCTCAGTTCGGGCTTGTAGTGTGTCCACTACAAGTTTTGCATCTCGACTTCCAATAAATAGACGTATGGATCGGGAAAAATACTTGAAGTCAGTTGTAAAACCATGAACGTTGTGGTGGCCACCCTTAAGAGACGACTGAACTCTGTGAGCGATATTAGGACCAATTTTATTTAGGCTCATCTGATGAATAAACTGTTGGGTGCTAAAGTCAAGTTTGCGACGCCTCTTAGTGAAATCCATGAAATCAGGACCAATAAGCTCATGGTTGTGAGCCTCACGAAATACATATAGCACATACTGTCTAGTCTCAACATTAAACTTCATCCGAATACATGCATCACAATCAGTTAAGGACGAACGAACACTCTTCGTAGTGGACAGTGAACTCTTGTCAGCAGAATCAATCCTCTTTTGTTTTGGTTTACCAGCACGATTGCATAGAATGTAACGGTGTTTCGTAACCTCTCCAGAATGCATATGCGTGCCTAATCTCGTTGAAAAGCCAGCTTTCGCAGCATATGATTCATACATATCAGTAACAGCCCCCCATGTATCATATACAGAGTATAGGACAGGAACAAACGTAGGGTCGACATCTGGTTTCCAGAATATAGTCCCATCAGGTGATGAATAAACCCTACTAGTCGCACCACCTTTAACAAACAAAAAAAAAAATAAAAAATAAAAACATAAAAAAACAAGATCAAGATACTAATGTAGTCAGAAACATAGATATAACATACATTGATAATATAACTCGTGGAAGAAATTACATACCTACACTGTTTGTAAGGCATGTAAGTTGTAAGGGACAACATTTTTTCATAAGGTTTTGGAATTACACACGTGTAATAAAATCACAAGGTATAAGAGATACATATTATATATAAATGAATTCAGAACTGTGTATGTTTGGACATACATCAAGGATATGAAATAATTAAAATATAGTTATAGCAAGGACATTATAACACATGATTGTATTTGCTGTGAAAAAACTTAACAAAGGTACATGGTGCATATTTAGTGCACCAATACATTAATACACAAAATTATAGTACAAATAGTTCATAATATGTTAATTATACAGTTCAACTGATCACAGGTACTTAATATCAGTAGGATTAGTGCGAATGTGTAATATTACACAAAAAACATAAAATATGATAAACACAGTAGAATGAAATACCACGATCTTCTATACGAAGGAAAGTAAGAAGAGGTTCAGAATCAGGTATATAAGCATTGTCAGATGAAGATGAAGAAGGAATGAAAGTAGCAGTGGAACTAGATTCACCAGACCGTTCGATCAATTCATGAGAATCAATGTGATCAATATCAAACTCGCAATTAGCATCAACAAAGGATTCAGAACGATTAGCTGCAGAATCGAACGGTAATTCATCAATAGAAGTATCATCCATCGGACCGATTGTAGGTTGAAATCTGATACAAAATTTAAAACAAAATTAGGTTAGAACTCGAAGAGCAATACATGATTTGTGATACAAATTAGGTCAGACAAATACATTCGACGGTTGATCAACACCGATCTCCGGTCAAAATCGCTGAAATCAAATATGCAGGAGGAGGATTTCGTCGTAATGGAGGAGGATTGCGATTAATCCAGATGCGTAATAATGGAGGCAACGGCAACTTTAAAACCAGAAAATTATAAAAAAATGTAAACTGACAAAAATGCCCTTCATTAAAATGAGTTTTTAGGTTTTTACAAATAAACGTGGTTTTTACACGATCCTCTCCCTATATATATATATATATATATATATATATATATATATATGTGTGTGTGTGTGTGTGTGTGTGTGTGTGTGTGTGTTTGGCTTTCACTCATGTAAATAGTAAAGAGAGATTGATAGTTTTCTACCTGAGCACAAAAAAAGTTTGGATAGTATAGAAGGATGGAGCTTAAGAACACTTGAATCGTGGAAATTTAGATTAGTGTCGTCTACCCAAATGGATGAAATTGTAATCGTCATCTGTCCTATTTCCGATTCTAGTTTCTTTGTTGCTACTACATATCAGGTAAGTTCCTTAGATGTGACATAAAAATTTTACCCACCATTTTATGTATATTTTAATTAGGGGTGTAAATGAGTCAAGACAGCTCGTGCTCGGCTCGAGATCGAATCGGTAAAAAGCTCGAACGAGCCGAGCCTAATCGAGCCCGAGCTCGAGCTCGAGCCTGAAATATAACTCGTTTAATAAGCGAGCTCGAGCCCGGGCTTTACATTTCGAGCCCGAGCCGGCTCGCGAGCTTAACGAGCTTTTATTTATATTTATATAGTTTTTATTTATTTATTATATACTTTTAGATATATATTAGCTATATTATAAATAAAATTATAAAAAATCATTAAAATAATACGTATTTAATTGTATATAAAAATTTTAATTATAAACATGTATAAATTTAATTAATAAAATAATATAAAAATAATAATTAAATATTAAACGAGCCGAGCCGAGCCGAGCTCGAGTCAAGATAAATTCTTACGAGCCGAGCTCGAACTTTACAAACAAAACTCGAAACGAGCCGAGCTCGAGCTCGAGCTCTGTTATTCTTAAACGAGCCGAGCTCGAGCCTAGTCGAGCTCGGGCTCGGCTCGGCTCGTTTACACCCCTAATTTTAATAATTGGCTAATGGAAAAGTTGCATAGAAGGGTAACCTATTTTGGCCCAAAGTTCATTTGAGGAAAAAAATTACTTGATTATAGACTATCAAAATTGTTTACAGATAAGAAAAATACCTCAGTAAAAGGAAACATGAACATATTTAGGTGATGTTGCAATAGAAGATGATTTTGCTAGTGAAGTGTCTTTGCTAATGGTTTAAAGAAAATTAAATGGACAATTAAGCTCAATTTTCTAAAACGCATAGCGCGGTATATGAAAACCTCTTATGGAGTTTTGGAAATCTAGCATTTAGATATATCTATTAATCTTTAACAAAAACATACCCCATACTTTTGTTAAGATCAATTGTTTGAGCATGTTTACTGTCTTTTGTTCTCAGATCTGTGTATTCTGCTTTGAAAATGATAATCCTCAGACAATAAAAAAAGATCCGCTATTAGAAGTGTGAAACGTAGAAGAGAAATGTTGTATTGATGTGTGAAATGTGATAGGATATACATGTATATATAGACAAGAAACTAGTGAACCCTAATGGGCTTATCTCAATGGGCCTGGGTCTAGGCTAACACTAATATATTATAACACCCTCCATCAAGCTGGAGTGTGTATATCAAATGCTCCAAGCTTGTTACATATATATATATATATATATATATATTCAACCCGAGGACCTCTAAGGAATATAGTAAACATATATACTAGTTATTGTGCAGGTTTTATCAAGATCCGATCCCGACGTTGATGGTTTGAAAAGCTTATTAGATTTTCAATGTGATTGGATTCGATCCGGTCATCCTTGCTTTCTACATTGACTTTTTGCCATTTATAAAATAAATATTTTGAGTTTGTTTGTACTTGTCACTATAGATAATGCAATATGTACCTAATCATGCGTATAAACTGATTTTTTCAACAAAAAAAAAAACCCAAACCTGAATAGTTATGGACTTTGACTTATGGTTCTGCAAACTTGAAACTTTGTTTGAAAATCTAACAGGTATAAAATTCCTCAATTACTGACCTTTTTGAATATGAGAAAAGTTGATAACAAGCCATCATTTATTTCACAAGAATAAATATGTCAAACGCGGGGAAAAGTTGGTAAAAATCTATGGAGATTATACTTTGATATATATATATATATATATATATATATATATATATATATCATGTGTTAGCCACTCTACAGTGACTAGTAAAAAATTTCTTTATGCGAATGATATACATATGAAAACTCGTCTTCTAAAGAACCATATATATAAAAAAATTATAACACATAATATAGTGAAAAAAGAAATGCGGGTGACTTGTGAATGTTCAACACTATCCCAAACCCAGCTTCGTTGTAGGATTGGCGACGGTCGTTCGACTGAATATTGGCTTGATAATTGGTCTAGGGTTGGGAGATTGAAATATATTTTCCCTGAGTTGCTCAAATTCGAGTCTTTCAAAGATGTCAAGGTGGATAATATGATTAGAATATGTGGGGATGGTGTTAGATTTAGTTGGGATTGGAATATAAACAACATTTCGGGTCACCTAGCTAGGCTAATTACGGACTGTAAAATGCTACTAGAGCATAAGAGGTTGACAGAGTTCAGGGAAAAATGGGGTTGGGGTGCCAATGTCATTAAGGACTTTGAGGTAAGATTGGTTTTGCGTAAATAATAAGTGTAAATCATGCGATCTATGAGTTAAGTGTAATTGATATAATAAACTTGATATGAAATAGAGAAATAAGGGTGTATGAGCCAACCTGACAATAAGGCTTTCAATCACAAGGCGCCCAAGCCAATGCAGGCCAAGTGAGTTTGTAAAACCAATAGATCTATTATTGTAACCCCGACCTTTTACAGTTAATGCCACACGAGGTCGTTGAAGCGTTCATATCGTTCAATCGTTCAATCGTTCATATCGATCAACAGTTCACATCGTTCAATCGTTCGCAACCATGATCCACATAAATTTAACATACAAGAACACATGTAGCACATAGTGATCTTTGAGTCTTGAATACGGTACATGTTGCACCACAAAATGTTCAAATAAAGAGGGACTATGAATACTCACCTGATGCGGAGACACAATTGGCAGAATGACGCCGCGAAATGAGGAAGATAAACCCGATGACGAACTTGACGACTAAATGAGATAGAGAATATGAATAAATAAATAAATAGATGAATAAAATAGATTCCACGACACAAACGACTCAACGACTCGTTGGTGATTTAATGAGATGATACGTACGTTATGATAAATAGGTCGATTCTAAAGTTAATGATAAAATCATAGAATTTTAAATAACAAATGTTGCCATGAAGGTCAAACAAGGTCAAACACTATTAATCACATAATTTATAATGATTTGGCAAGGTGACCTCTCAGATCTAACATGCAAACCAAGATCTAATCAATAAAGCAAGAAGGTTCAAACTTAATGATAAGAAATATAGATCTAGTCCTGGATATCATTCATGACATAGATCTAGCCATTTTAAACCATGAAAGTCAAATCATGATGTTCGATATACATGATCTAACCCTAGGTAGCACACATGATGAAGATTTCAACAATTCATAGCATAAGATTAATATCCGGATGGTCAATTTCACAAATCTAACCCTATATGACATATATGATAAAGACCTAATCATTTCCAAGTATAAAAATACCATCTTGATACTTAAAACCCTAGATCTATAACATAGCATCATGCAAGAGCATAGATCTAGCCACAAATCATCATATAGTAGAGTCACCAGTTTGACCATAAAATAGATCCAATGATTATCAACATGAAAAATGTAGCTTTAACCCTAAATCATCATAAATTCTCAAGCCTAAAACATAAATCCATAGATCTAGAGATTATCAACATGCATCTTGAAGGTCTAAACCTAAAACATCATAAAGTCTCAAGCTTGACAAGATTCTAGATAGATCTATCATGGATCATCAATCATATCATAGATCCAATCCAAATTTACGAAAATATTCAATAATTCATAAGAAAATCTTTAGATCTACAAGTTATGACTATGAAAAGCTTAGATCTATCATAAAAATCTGATCTTGATTATGAAATACTATAGAACAAGAAGATGAATACTCACAAGCACAAAAGAATGATGAAAGGATGATGATGAGTGAAGAAAAAGGCTTGAATATTCAAGATCTTTAGCTTTAAGACGTGATTTTGATGAATAAAGATGGATACCAGATCTCCACAGCCGTTTTTGGGGTTTGGGGTTTGAGAAAAATGGTTGGGATGGGGTAATAATGCTTAAATCTGAAAATTCCCATTCTGCTGAAAATGTCAAATCAGGCGTATCGCCTAGGGCTAGCCTGAGGGCTAGGCGATATGCCTAGTGCCTCCAGGTCGGCCCTAAGGCTTGTCGCCTCGTTTTGCGTGCTCGCTTTGCCGTTTTTTGATGTTTTCGAGCCCTGTTTTTACCCAAATCATCATCACATCATGTTTAACAAGTATAATCCACTCAAAATGAATATAAGTACGCCATGTAACTCAAAAGAATTCACAAATTAGGTCAAATTAGGCGATTTTGGTCGGTTTTGACGTACGTATCGATTTGGGCAATTTATCAACGTTTATCGACTCAATCAAGTATGTGATGACTCCTGACATGATAATTGATTTTTAGACTCATGATTATGTTGAAATTGACATACGAAGACCATATACGAGATTCCCGGTAAACAATGAATCGTGTACCGAAATTGCGTAGAAACCAGAAATTGCTCTATTTTTAATTCAAGGAGTCCAATTTAATTCCAATTGATTTTAATTAAGTATTTGGTTTAGAAAAACCCTATTTTAAATCATTTAGAACCGTTAATTCGTATATAAACACCCGAAAATTTGATGGTTTTCACTAATTCGCAAATCGTTTTTTCACAAAATTTCAAAACGAGTAAATTAAAAATGATACATTGAAGGTGTCAAGGTGTACTCTATCTTTGGATCTCTAATAGGAGGAATTTTGGTGCGGTTTCTTGGGAACAATAGAAATAGTTCTAGTTTTAAGGGTGGATGGGGGTGGGGGTGGGGTTTTAAATCTCGCTGTTGATATTCCGTCAAACTTGGGTGTGGGCTGGGGATTTTTAGTGGTGAATTAATTGTGTTGCTTGGTGTGGGTGAGTTTTGGTGCATATGCATGTTATTTTGGATTTTTTGTCTGACGTGTGTTCTTGGTGTCTGGAAAATGGGAATGGTCTGGTGTCAAATGTTGCATCTGTTTTGGTGGAAATCACATGCATATTTCTTTCGTGACTTATTTAGATTTGTGTTTGTGTGAGATTGTTAATTTCGTGTGTATGTGTGCGTTGTGGGGTTACAAATGGGCTGGGGGTTGTAAAGCCAGGGTGGGTCTGTGATAGAAGCTGTGCTCTATTGCAATGGGTCGTCTTGCTGAGCTGGTGTGTCAAGTGGTGCTATTTTGAAGGTGGTGTTTGTATGGCAGGTTTAATAGTTGTGGTGGACTGATGTGCATTGGTCAAGGCTGGGCGTTTGGGCTGTTTGTGGGACTTTGAAGGGGGGGGGGGGGGCACGGGTACATATCTTTGTGTAGGTGTGTCTTAGTTGGTACAATAGTTGTCTGGTTATTTCTTGGGTGCGTTTTGGCATGTGTAAGCTGGGTTCTGAATGGGGGTAAAATGGATGGGGGGTTATCAAATGGGCAGACAACTAATGTACATTCACTTCGTGTTTTATTGTTCAATTCGTGTGGTGTTTTTCTTTAAGTATTCGTGTTTTTATACTGAATAGTGGGAAGGGGGGTTGTGGCTGTTTTGGGTTTGGGGCAAGCTGATGGATATTCTGGAAGTGTATATGGGTTGGTGCATGCTGAAAGAAGAAGCAATGAGTTGAGCTATACATGAATGGGTCATGCACAACATGTGCAGGTGGTGAGTGTTAAGGAAAGTATTGTGGATGGTATTAATTGTATTGGGCTTCCCTCGATAGTAGGGGTGTTTAAAAAATCCAAAATCCGAACCGCATCCGAAACCGAAAAAACCGACCCGAAATCCTTATTCGGATTTCGGATAAGATTTTCAACCGAATCGAAATTCCTTATTCGGAGTTCGGATCGAATTTGGATATGGCTAAAAAATTTATTCGGTTTATTCGGATATCTGATTAATTAATTCAAATATAATTTATATATATATGATTTTTATTATCCATTTTAAGTTTCTTTTTTTCTATTTATGTGTTTTTATTGTGAATGTAAACTCTTGTTTTAAGGACATGTTAGAAAATACGTTTTGTTATTTGTTTGATTTTCGCGATTGGAAACCGAATTCGATTTTTTTTCAGATCAAATTCGGTTTATTCGATTTGGATCGGATTTGATCCGATTTAGATTCGGATCTGGACAAAAAAAATCCAATCCGATTAAACCGAATCCGATGAACACCCCTACTCGATAGCAATCTGGGAGTAAAAATAGTGCGACAGTTGCTGCCTAGAGATTTGGAGCTTTCTACTTGGGCTTCATAAATTATGTGGTGGATGATCAGAGGTTAATGGGAAAAAGGGAATTTTTCATGCACGGTTGATGGGTCCTGATGGATAATTAAAAAAAAAAAGAGGAATGACTTTGGTTGTGACAACCTGACTTGTCAGGTGATTCCTGACTAACACAAACGTATGTATTACGAACTTACTTTACTACGAATGTAATACGAACATCCATGCATGCACTACCTCAAACACATAATTAGGATTGGTGTGTCTGTCACTACACGGTCACTTGCACATAAGTCTAGACATCGGTGAATTAACTTAAAGAACATGATCAACGTGCACAATCCCCGATTTCATGTGAACTAGACTACCTATGATTTCTTGTGGAACTATATTAATATTTTATGATTTTAGGTGGCGTTGTTTCACGTAAACAGTTGATTTTATATAAATCAAATACTTAGGATTTTATAAGTTTTTAATTCTAATATTTGGTGCATTTATTTGAATATAACACACCGTATGTTTTATTAAAATGAATGGTTTTCGTAGTACGAGTATTTATAGAGTTATGTCGGTTAGTCAGGTGGCGTTAGGGAATATAAACCTTTGGGGGGTCAAATGTGTCAATTCCTAAACTTGGTTCTACCTATACAAACCTGGAGGGACCTACTCCGTAATTATCAAAACTTGTTTCATACTTTGTAAATTCGTGAGGGACTGATCTTGTCAATATGGGAAAAATCAATTTGAAAATATTTAAATGGTTCTGATCACTAACCAAGCAACCGAGACCCACCTTCATCTTGGATAATCCTCCAGTCGGTTACGGTTTCACCAAATTGATATCGACCATCACCATCTTCATTCCATAATCACCAACACCTCTCTCAAAGTCCTCCGTTACCATACCGCCACAAGAAAACCCGAGATTCACTTCACCATCGATCGATCATGTGATTCCGTCATCCTTGGTTCACTACTATTGCACCACCATCTAACCATTCTGTTCGACCACCATCTGCCACCAGAAGCATCACAGAAGGAAGACCGCACTCAAGCAACTCCGCCACCCCACTTCTAGATCGGTTCCGACTCGCACACGGCTTTTTCGAAGAATGACGAGTTTAAGCACAAGTCTTGGATCAAAACGACGAAAGGAGGTAATTGTTATGTTTCTGGTCGATTTTGTAAGCTTATATTCGTGTTCGTAAGCTTCTGTTGAATAGCTATGGCGGACAAGTCATTAGGGTTCTTAATGAAGGAGATAATCATAGTGAACTACTCTCTATATATTCTTCTGAACCAGTTTTAATAGAAACACACGCCTCAGCCCAGTGGTTTAGTCGCTTATGTCACTGACTAGAGATCTGGAGGTTATGGGTTTCATATACAAAACTTTTTATTTAATTTTTCTAAGGTCATTCTCACATCCTATTGATATGGAATTGATTCCCGAGCAATTCTAAAAGCGTTTTAACACCCTGTAAGCATCGAACATATGATTTATAAACCACACTTCGTATTATCAAATTTTTGAGATTAAATCTAATATTTTAACCCGGTTATTTGTTCGTTAAAAGTTCATCAAATTTCGGTATCTACATATATATTTCTAGATGTGCAAGATATGTATATTTTTATATATTTAACCGTGTATTTTTGGAAAATATCATTGGGCATTAAAAACTGTGCTTCCAATCATTTGTGTTTTTATTATTAAAATAAATGATTTCGTCTATTATTTTGGATTAATCGTCGTTGTCACTAGTTGGTCTTGGAAACTAACACGCACTTTGAATCTAATGGCACAATTTTCGACCACCGTCGTCTAGGTTGTGTCGTTAGTATCTTAGACACACACTTACAGCTAAATGCTCATTAGGTGATTTGTAAGATTCACGGGGTCTTGACGCTTGAACTTTCTTACCGAGCTCCCTAAGGTGAGTTCTCTAACTTTTTTCTCTCTAAGTATCTCCTTGAAAGAGAAAAGCATGCTACAAACATTTCTGGTAATATAATTGTATAGCTGATCACGTATGTGCGAACATATATTTGAAGTCCTTACATTTTAGGACCGTTAGTTTATGAGAAAGCGAGGTTATATTGAGTAATACTACTGGGTTTGACAAACCCCACCCGCGTTAGTCGCTCTAACTCGACAGGATTTCGAACGGGTGTAACATATCCTAGACAGTATCATCATCGTCTGTGTTAGACGTTGATGGAAAGGCAATACAAACACAAACAGTCAGGCTTCGGTTGCGAACCACATAGTGATAGCGATTTTGGCCTAGCTAGCTACAAATACAATTATGATTGCATTGTTCAAACATTGGTACAAACATTGATTCTTACATAGCATGCCTACCAGCCTTTGTGCTGACCCACATAGCATGTCTTTCACAGGTATCTTGGTCCGGAGCACGATTAGGACGCATACTTTGTATTGGGTCTACATCACACTTTAAAACCCCGTTGGTTTATTCTTTTTATTTGGGTTGAGCGCGTGTTTTGTGCAACATTGTTATTACTTCTACTTACGCTTCATCCTTCCTTTAAAACATTAAATCTGTTTTTTTTTTGCATAGTTTGGTATCACTAATGACTCGGGTCCTGGTTTGTCACATGCCTCTCGGTATAAACCCCGCATATGGAAATTTGAGGGTGTGACATTGGGCGTTTGGAGTGTTCTGCTCTTTGTGTTGGGTTGAGAAGGAAGGGGTGGAAGGAAAGTTCTGAAAATCATCCAAGTATAGGTTAAGGAGTCAAATAGATAAGTTTGATGCTAGCATGGGTGGTGGGTCCTCGTGGCTCAAGTGTAAAATGGGTGGAAATCAGTTCGTTAGCTTGGTGGGATGAATGGTTTCAAACATTATTCTCATGTAGGCTGGTTCAAGCTTTTTGTATTGATGCTAAATGCAAGGTTATCTTGGTGTTTTGTTTTCTTTATAGTCTTGGTGCTTTCTGTATTTCTCTGTTGTAATACTTTGTAATTGTGATAGTCGCTAGGTAGCTTTTCTTGTTTCAATAAAGTTGTCGTTTCAAAAAAAAAAATTCAACACTAAAATTTCCATCTCAGAAAAAATTTATATGACTCACGTATATTAGGATGGGGGTATGGTTGCCTAAGGCAACCATTTGAATCATAGAGGCAACCAAAGAGAAAAAGTTTGCTTAAATGATGTTTTGGAGGTGGGTATGGTTGACTAAATGTTTAGGCAAACTTTATTATTTTTATTTAACTTTATATTTACAATAAACATATAAAATTAAACTAAAACATTCATTATAAAATAAAAACATAAAAATCCATTAAATTAAAAAAAATTACAACGTCCTAAAAATAAAAAAATTACCAAATCCTAAAAATAAAAAGTTACCAAATCCTAAAAATAAAAAATTACCAAGTCCTAGAAAAAAAAATTACCAAATCTTAAAAAAACAACCACCATCTAAAAATTGCATTGCCACCCATATCTCGCCGCCACTCGACGTTTTTCATCCAAAAGTACCGGTAGCAATGTTTCGGGCACTCCTTCGTAAGGCTTCAAGAACAATTCGAGGTCATGAGCCCGTTGATCTTCATCCATGGTCTCTCGTTGTCGATCCATCGTGTTCCCCATCTTCTCGTACATTTCCCTCTTCCTTAGCGCGGTTTCATGTCGAACACTCTTCTTGTCGACCTTTTCCTCCTCCCATTTTAATTCAAACCGCTCCATCACCTCCAAAGCATTCGCCGATCCTTTTGTCGACGACTCACCCGACTTCTTGCTTCCCGTTCTTCTTCGTGGTTGGTGGCTTGGCATCGAGTTCTCGTTTAAGTCGGGCAAACGACTCGGCAATTGTGCCGAGTCGACTTCGTTTGACGTTGTGTACTCGCCCGAAGCCGATATCTTGGTCCTTTTCTTCTCAAGCCCACCAACCTTTTGTGATGGTGAAAGCCACTTCTTGTGATCCTTCACGACATTCCAAGCGTCCACATGCGTGAAACCTTCCTTCTCGTAGATGCGTTGATAATCCCGCATCGTCTTATCAAAAACGTCCTTATCACTCGCACCACTAGCCCGTGCATGTGTCTGCAATTAAAAAAAACAAATTAATTTATATTAAAAAAGTTAAGTTTATATAAAATATACTTACATTTTGAGTGTGCAACCCGTTGAACTTCGTCATAGCCTTGTTCAAGTTGTTCCATTTCGTGTTAACCATGTGAATGGTTCGACCGGTATCACGTCCACTCAAACCGTTGAAGTGTGCGAGGACCCGGTTCCAAAAAGATTCATGTTTTTGTTGATCACCCACTTTTCTGTCTTCGCTCACGTAAATGTAGGCTTTCGCCAAATTGACTTCTTGCTCGGGAGACCAATGCGTCCTCTTCTTCTTCCCACTCTTCGCGGGTTGTGTAGCTTCCTCCTCTTCTTCTTCGCCGGCATCCTCTTGCATCTCGGCTACGTCTTCATCCCCTTCCTCCTCTTCTTCTATCTCAATTTCTTTATCGATTTCCTCCGATTCGGAATCAACATCAACACGTCGTGGTTCACGATATTGGGTATTTTGATACATTGATTGATGTTGTTGAACTTGCTATGAATGCGGCGGGTAAAAAGATGGTTGTGGTCCATACCACCATGCACTAAATCAACAAAAGATTGTTGTTGATAGAAACCGGGTTGTGATGGTGGTGGAGGTGGTGGTTGTGAGTAGAATACGGGTTGTGGGTGTGGTTGCGTTAGAGGAATGTTGGAAGATTCACCTTTATATTTCCGCACTTTCGGTCGGAATTTCTTGTTGCCGGTGACTTGTTCTTCCTTGATTCCATGGGAGAGTGATTCTTTTTTTTTAGTTTTGTGGAGAGAAATGAGAAGAAGAGGTGTAAAAATATTGAAGTGTTATTGGGGTTTTATAGGGTTGTGGGTGAATTTTTTTTAAAAAAAATTTAATAACTAGCCGTTGGATGGAAGGTAACGGTCGAAAACGGCTAGTTTTTTTTTGGATGTTTCTTCGGCAAGTTTTCGCCGAAATTGGGTTTGGGGGTTGCCGAAAAAAGTGATGCCGCATGGGGGGGGGGGGGGAGGTATGGTCGCCGTTAACATGCCGATGGTTGCCGAGACATACCCCCCACCCTTATAAAATGACGTTATGATTTTTATCATAAAACTTACAACTTTGTATTTTTGTGCTATTTTATTAAATAGTTACACTTAATAATTCGAGTCTCAATGTTTTGTATTTTATAAACTTTATACGTATAAGAAAAAGATATGCATAATTAGTTATGCATGTGTCATCTTTCCTAGACTCTGCTAATTCTTTAAATGTGTTTTTACACAACTGTCTTAAAAGATCGATTTAACTTATGGAGTTGAAAATTGAAAGATCTTTATTCTCGTAAGAGGTAATCTCCTTTAGTCAAACCAGCTTCGAGCTACTTCCTTAGTTGCAGGAAGCGGTTCTATTGCTTCCTTGATTAGGATGTGTGGGAATATGAATCTCCTCAGGAATACGATGATTGGCTGAGCACCTGGCGTCGCCAGGAAGGTTGCCGGGAGTTCGAGACCAAGCGTGTCAGACAATTTCATACGGAAGATTTAAATGTTTTGTCATCGTGTCAATGTTTACGTTCCGAATTTTTTGACATTTTTTTGTTTATCAACATCACGGAGATATTTCTTCTCATGTTTTTTCTAAATGTTTGTTTTATTCATGTTATTTTTATCGTTACATCAACGGTGTATGCATATCGATTTAAGTTTCCACATAGTGTTTTTTTTTTTTAAATTAGGTTCATCCCACACGAATGTTATAATCAATGTTTTAAAAACCGGTTTTTTAGTTGAACCGGAAAACCTTTCGGGAGCGGTTCGACCGGTCGGACCGGTTAGACCGGCTGGTTGAACCGGTTAGGGGATTTATATATATTTTTTATAAAAATGCTAATAAACTTGTACACCCCAACAAAAGTAGTTAAAATACAATTATAATCCACTCAAAAATAATATCAAATATGTATTTCATAAGAAAATATAAGTTTTAAACTTTAAAAAATAAAAAAAATAAAAAAAAGTTAAAAAAATAAAAAAAAAATCAGAAAACCGGTTGAACCGGAAAAAACCGGACAAAACCGAAAAACCGGCCGGTCTAACCCGGTCCGGTTAAACCCATAAAACCGGATGTTAAAAAACCGGCTAGGTGGCCGGGTCACGGTTGAACCGGCCGGTTCGAACCGGTTTTTAAAACCTTTGGTTATAATCAATTCAATAGAACGTTTTCATGCTCTAAAAAAACAGAACGGTCTAGCGTAGACACCAAAATAGTTAAAATTAAAAAAAAAAATTGACACTTGACACGAACTAAATCAATCTAAGGGGCGAATGTATCATTTACCAAACTTCAGGGACCGAAACTGAAAATAAAGACTGCTTCGCGGATATTTCGTCTTTTCATTCACTCACCAAATAAAAAAACCAGTAAACGCTTCGACCGAAGAAAAACCCCCCAAAAGTCTCCCCCCTTTGGGTTTGGGGTCGCAATTCTTCTCCATCACGCCTCTTTTAAATCTCCGACAACCGTTTCCGATCAAAATCCACTTGAATCCGTCCCCAATTCACCTTCAATCGATCAAAAAACAGCCTTCTCCACCCCCCAATTTGATGGGTTCTGAGTTTGTCGACGCAGTTACGGTTTCAAAGTCAAAATCGCCGTCTTCCGCCGGAAAATTGTTCCCGCCTGGTTTCAGATTCCACCCCACTGATGAAGAATTGGTTCTGTATTATCTGAAGAGGAAGATCTGCCGTCGATCGCTGAAGCCTGATATTATCGGCGAAGTTGATGTTTATAAGTGGGACCCGGAAGAACTGCCTGGTATGTTCACATTGCTTCACTTGATTTCATACTTTCATGTATTGATTGTTTAGTTTAGGATCTTGCTTTTTCAAGTATTTGATTGTTTTAGGGTTTAGGTTTTGTGATTGCTTGAAGTATTTTGATTGTTTGATCATATAGTTTTGATTTTGTGTAGTTTTAGTTGGATCATTGATGTTTCTGGAGTCGATCATATGACGTAGTTATTGACTTATTGTTGAGTTGTTGTGAGGGTGTAGGTTAATTGGTTTTATTGGGTTGGCCTGTGAGTGAGTGAGTTTTAGATTATCTTTTGAATTGTTTTGATTCTTATGGCATGTGGTATTTTGTTTTAATTAATTCTTTCTATGATTGTTTTGATGGATCCATTGCTATCTTTTGCCTAAATGATTCTTGGTATTTTGATGAATAGACGTTTAATTTTGCAATTTAAATCCTAAATTTGATTTCGTTTGTTATACAGGGCAATCTAAGCTAAAAACTGGAGACCGACAATGGTTCTTTTTCAGCCCGCGAGATAGGAAGTATCCAAATGGTGGAAGATCAAGCCGAGCCACAATGCACGGGTACTGGAAAGCAACTGGGAAAGACCGAATCATCAAGAGGAAATCAGCTTCAGCCGGGATCAAGAAAACCCTGGTTTATTACCAAGGCCGGGCACCCTCGGGACTAAGAACTGATTGGGTCATGCATGAATACACCTTGGATGAAGAAGAACTCAAAAGATGCTCAAATGCTCAAGAACACTTTGCCTTATACAAAATGTTTAAGAAAAGCGGGCCCGGGCCCAAGAACGGGGAGCAGTATGGTGCACCGTTTATAGAAGAAGAATGGAATGATGAAGAGTGTTTTGATGTTGATTCTCTTCTGGTACAGAAGGTTGATCCAATACCAACAAATGAATTTAAAACTACAAACACCTGGGAAGATGATGAAATGGGCTTTTCAAGTGATATTATCGAGTTCTTGAATAAAGTTATCGATGAACCAGATATCCTTCCACCGCTTCCCGAATATTCAGAACCGCAGCAAATCTTTTGTCTTCAGAGTTGCTCGAGTGGAGTTGAGAAAGATTTTCTTGAAATGGATGATTTGATAGGTCCAGATCCAAAGTTTTGTGAATCTGTTACTGATTTTGATTTATTCTCGGGGCTCGAGTCTTACAACGGATCAGGCACATTTGGACCTCAACATTATGTACTTCATGGTGGATATGTGGAAAATTTGGAGTACGGGCCTGAAAACTCAGGCCTAGTGAGTGAAGTTGTGAATCATGATCAAGAGGTGCATGATGAACTCCCAGTAAGCTATGATCTTTGGAATCATCATGATCATGGAGATAGCAGCAGGATCTTGACTAGTCAAACAGTTCTGGAGCCCGTTTCTAACCCGTCATCAGGTACTGAATGGATTCGCGATTTTTGAACGATCATATTAATGTGTATTATTAAGTAGTTAAATAATTGAAAAGATTGACATCTATCATGTTATTTTTACGGTTTTGTCTAATGTTTTGGAGCTCGTGATCAGATGGACAACGGGCCAATGGCAAGAGCTCTCGAGCCCGACTCGTGGAGTTCAAGACCAAGCTTTTTTAGCCCGTTTCTTGAGCGGTATAATACCATTAGCTGATTATATACTTCTCCCCACTTTTCTTGTCTGTTTAGGTGTAATTACTGAAGAAAACCCGGGAAAACCCGAGTATCATAGAAATCAATGTCCGGAACAGAACATCAACGATAACACGGACTCTTGGTTTTCTTCTGCTTTATGGGCTTTTGTCGATTCGATACCAACAACCCCAGCTTCGGCTTCAGAAAGCAGCGCGCTTGTGAACAGGGCGTTTGAACGAATGTCGAGCTTTAGTAAGGGTAGAGGCTTGAATTTAGCCGCTAGTGATGACGCCACAAAAAGGTTAGAGAAACCGAAACCGAAACCATGGAGATCTAGTAGGGGTGTGTTATATTATTTTTTTGTTGGAGTATTGTGTGCTATTTTATGGGTATTTTTAGGGTCTTTTATCAGTAGATTTGTATGTTGGTGATTGCCATTTGAATGATTTAGCAGTAGTGATGGTGGCTTGTTGGTAACCAACTATGGAGTGTAATCGGTTGGATGTGGCAATAAAAGTCGCTTCATGTACATGTTTTTTTTCTTTTTTTTTTCTTTTTCAAGGGAGGTTAGGCATGTATATATCAAGTAAAATGAATTAGCTATTTGTAAATATTTAGGCGAGTTTTTTTTTTTTTTTTTTTTTATTATTATTATTATTTTTTTAAAAAAAATTCAAACTATATCATAGTAGTCAAAGGCTAGGTGAGGCGATGTGAAACTGCCTTCTCGCCATCTAGGTGCTCATGTGAAGTTTCGGCAGGTTTGCAAATTCTGGTCTGGTGGCACAGAGGTAGCTTGGATGGTTACAATATCTTAACTAAATCGTTAATTGGCTTAAACGGTTGCAAGATTTAAAAATTATATTGTTATTTTTATTTATATAACTAAAGTTAATGGTAGATTTATATTGCGTGTGTTGCTTAAAAGTGCTCGTTCTTAAAATTATCTTGTTGTCTAGGTTTAAACAGGTCTACCATTTTCTCATTTGATCAATATGTTCTGACGTATTTATTTAAATAAGTTGTTAAGCGGATTGATGGGTTAACGACTTAACAGTTATTAAGTTAGTTTTAATCAAATTGTATAATTAGTCATAAGCGAGTTGGTGGATTAAAAAAACACTTGTAATACAATATACTTTTTATATGCTTCCTATTTTAAAATTGGCCTGAACAGGACAACCTAACTATTTTTTTTGTTAGATATAGCAACTTACAATCTAAACTATTTTCATGTGATGCGAACAATATTGGTCCAAAAAAAGTACAACTTAAGATATCTTTAGATAATAAATTAAAATGATCTTATACAGTTATTTGTAATTTGTATTTTTAATATATTATATTTTATGTATATGGAGGGGGTTCTTAAAAGATGTATGTGGATAACTGGTTTTGATATCTAGTAAGCGTATGGTTATCAAAGAGCTTATGGTTAGCGGGATACGAAAGATGTTCATTTTCAAATAGTCAAAGGTTTTAGCTACATAATGAACATTAGAGTAGATATATCACTTTCATGTTAGAAAAGTTTGTGCTTAGTTTGTAATTCTTTATATAGATCAGGGGCTTGATATGTAAATATTTGTGTGTTTGTTACAGGTAGTTTATAGCCGTTGGAATTGCGGGTATATAAACCCGGGTTCGAGTATTGTATAGCTCATTGATTACGCATTAATAAAATTCTCCCTTTCTATTCTTGGTACCGTGTGATTTCATTTGGTATCAGAGCACAAGTCTTCTCCGACCTGCTCGACGTCTCCGATCATCATCTCCGGCCAGTTCTCGGTGGTCACAGGTTCAATCTGTGCCTGTGAAATTGGGCGAAATTTCTTCGAAATTCGTACTGATTTCGTGAAATTGAGGGATTGAGGATCTTTGATCCTCATAATCAAGAATCATACATCGATTCCTCTCTTCTCCGAGAAGGCCTTCACCACTCAGGCCACAAATTCCATCTCAATCTCCTCCAAGATCACAGCTAATGGCATCCGGCTCAAATTCCACGAGAGATCATGCACCGATCTCTTTGCAATGTCCTGTCCTTACTATGTCCAATTATACCATTTGGGCGGTTCGGATGAAAGCAATCTTGAAGGTACACAGTTTATGGGAGGCAATTGATACAACTACAGGAGCTGTTGTAGACGACAAGAAGAATGCAATGGCAGTTGCATATCTCTTCCAGGCTCTCCCTGAGGATCTGGTTCTTCAAGTAGCAAAGTATGAAACGGCCAAAGAAGTGTGGAATGCAATTAAACAAAGGTTTGTGGGTGAAGACAAGGTGGTAAAAGCCAGACTGCAGTCCCTTAGGAGTGAGTTTGAAGCCTTGAAAATGAACAATGAAGAGACTATTGATGATTTTGCTACAAGGCTAGGAGGGATAGCATCAAAGGCTAGCAGTCTTGGATCCCCATATGAAGATTCTGTCTTGGTGAGAAAACTTCTCAATTCTGTACCTGAAAAGTTCTTACAAATTGTTGCTTCCATTGAGCAATTTGTAGAATTGGATACTATGACCCTCTCAGAGGCTATTGGGAGGTTGAAAACTTTTGAGGAAAGAACCAAGATAAAGGGGAAATCATCACAGGAGAGGGGTGATCAACTTCTGCTTACCTATGCAGAATGGCAAGCAAGAAAGAAGACAGGAGGAAAGGATAAGTTGGCAGGGGGAGGGGAAACCAAGGGGAATAAAGGAAAGACCCCTTATGTTGCAAAACAGAAGTTCTTTGATAAAGGAAAGAAGGGAGAAAAGCCAATGAAGGATAAGTCCAAGATCAGGTGCTTTAGGTGTGATGTATTTGGACATTTTGCTTCTGAATGGCCAACTAAATCAAAGAATGAAGGAAGGAATGAGACAACACATCTACATGAGGTCGAAGATGAAGAACCTGCACTTCTCATGGCTGTTACAGAAACAAAAAGGGCAGAGGTAGTGTTCTTAAATGAATCCTTAGTTGTGCCCTCTAATTACAGCCAAAATGAATGTAATGGTGAGATATGGTATTTAGATAATGGGGCATCAAATCATATGACTGGATGCCTAGAGTGTTTTGCCAATTTAGATGAATCTATCACAGGGAAAGTGTCATTTGGGGATGGTTCATCTGTAAAAATTGGGGGCAAAGGGTCGGTGATTCTTGAGTGTAGAAATGGGGATCATAGAATGATGAAAGATGTGTTCTATATACCTACTTTGAAAAGCAATATTTTGAGTCTTGGACAGGCAACAGAAATTGGTTGTGATATTAGAATGAAGAATGAATTCCTGTGGATGTATGACAGGAATGGAAGGCTAATAATTAAGGTAAAGAGAGCTGCAAATAGGCTCTATAAGATGCAGTTTAAAATAGGCACTCCTATGTGTTTCCAAGCAGCTGTGGATCAACCCATTTGGCTGTGGCATGGAAGAATGGGGCATATCAGTTTTGATTCTCTGAAAAGAATGGTTAGCAAAGAGTTGGTAGAAGGAATTCCACTATTAGAACACTGTGAGCAAGTTTGTGAGGTCTGTATGGTTGGAAAGCAGTAAAGGCAGCCATTTCCCAAACAGTCCTTTTATGTTGCTGAGACACCCCTGCAGTTGGTCTCAATGGATTTGTGTGGACCTATTACTCCAACCACATCATCAGGTAACAGATATTTTATGCTTTTGGTAGATGATTGTACCAAGTATATGTGGGTATATATGCTGAAATCTAAAGATCAGGCATTTGAAACCTTTAAAAGGTTTAAATCTTTGGTTGAGAGTGAATCAGAATACAAGATTAAGTCATTAAAGTCAGATAGGGGGGGAGAGTTTACTTCAGTTGAGTTCAAGTCTTATTGTGAGAAGGAAGGGATCAATAGACTTTTGACTGCTCCCTACTCCCCTCAACAAAATGGGTCAGTTGAGAGGAGGAATAGGACTATCCTCAATATGACTAGGTGTATTCTGAAAGCAATGGCAGTTCCTCAGGATTTGTGGGCAGAAGCTGTTAGGCATTCTGTTTACATTCTTAATAGAACTGTTACTAAATCACTCAAAGATGATACTCCTTATGGCAGATTCAAAGGGAGAAAGCCAACTGTTTCACATTTAAGAGTGTTTGGGTGTGTGGGATATGTTAAAATTACTGCACCAGGTCTTAAAAAATTAGATGACAGGTCAGTCCCAATGGCATATTTAGGTGCAGAATCTGGAACTAAAGGGCATAGAATGTATGACATAGCTACTAAGAGAATAGTTGTTAGTAGAGATGTTGTATTTGATGAGAGTAAGAAAATGGACTGGTCAATGCACATAGGTGATTGTCAATTGAGAGATCCTGAGAGTTGGGTTGAGTTTTCTGTTGATAATATTGATGTGCATTGTGAGCCTCAGGAAGCTGGTCATGATTTGGTCTTTGATGAAGGGCCATCAGGAGGAAATGATCATGAAGCCAGCAGTAGTGGGACACATCAAAATGAAGTAGGTGTAAGGAGATCTACTAGAGTTCCAAAAGTGTCTACAAGACTGACAGGTTATGTCTTAGATAAAAGGGTGAAACTGGGGGCTCAAAGACAGGAAGAGGAAGATAACATTGCATTGTTACTTGCACAGGAAGATGAACCTGTGAAGTATCGGGAGGCTATGGAAAGTCAAGAGTGGAATTTGGCTATGCAGGAAGAGATTCAAGCAATTGAGAGGAACAAGACTTGGGTTCTTGTAGATCCACCAGCAAAATGCAATCCAATTGGGTTGAAATGGTTATACAAGATCAAAAGAGATGCTAAAGGGAATATAACCAAATACAAAGCAAGACTGGTAGCAAAAGGTTATGTTCAACAACATGGTATAGATTATGAGGAGGCTTTTGCTCCTGTTGCTAGGATAGAAACCATTAGATTGATTCTGGCATTTGCTACACAAATGGGTTGGAAAGTAAATCACTTGGATGTGAAAGCAGCTTTCTTGCATGGAGAGCTTCAAGAAACAGTTTATGTCAAGCAACCAGAAGGCTTTGAGATACAAGGCAAAGAGCATAAGGTTTACAAGCTTATAAAAGCCTTGTATGGCTTGAAACAAGCTCCAAGGGCTTGGAACTTGAGGTTAAATCAGGTTTTGAAAGAAATTGGGCTGAAGAGATGCCAATATGAGCAATCTGTGTATACAAAAGTTACTAACCAATCAAGTTTAATTGTTGCAGTCTATGTTGATGATCTTTTGGTGACAGGTAGTAATAAGTTGGAAGTTCAGAAATTAAAAGAAGAAATGCTTAGAAGGTTTGAAATGACAGATCTTGGTGAGCTGTGCTATTACTTGGGGATAGAAGTGAACCAAAGGAGTGATGGTATAGCTATTAGTCAGGCTGCATATGCTAAGAAGCTAGTGAAAATTGCAGGGTTGGAAGATTGTAATCCAACCAAAATACCTATGGAACCAGGAATCAGATTGAGTAGGGAAGAGGGTGGTGAGGATGTGGATCCTACTATGTACAGACAGCTAATAGGTTCCTTAAGGTATTTGACCCAAACCAGGCCTGATATCAATTTTGCTGTTGGTGTGCTGAGCAGATATATGCAAGCTCCAAAGGAGGCACACATGAAGGCAGTTAAACACTTGATCAGGTATGTCAAAGGAACACTGCAGTATGGTCTGATGTATAGGCAGAAAGAAGGAGGTGGTCTGATTGGGTACAGTGACAGCAACCATGCTATGGAAAGTGAAGATGGGAAGAGCACAACTGGGAATGTCTTCTTTTATAATGGATCCATCATCTCTTGGTTGTCACAGAAGCAAAGAACAGTGGCATTATCCAGCTGTGAAGCTGAGTTTATGTCTGCCACTGCTGCTGCCACACAAGCAATATGGTTACGAAGGATGCTGGAAGTGATCAGTGGCAGGGAACAAGAAAAGGTGTTACTTTATGTGGACAATAAGTCTGCTATAGCTCTCATGAAAAATCCTGTTTTTCATGGGAGGTCTAAGCACATTAATCTCAAATATCACTATATTAGAGAATGTGTGGAAGATAATCAAATACTTGTTGATTATGTTTGCTCAGAATTGCAGAAGGCAGACATCATGACAAAGCCTTTAGCAAGAGTTAAGTTTGCGGAATTTGTACAAATGCTTGGTATTGAAGATTTCCAAAGTTCAAAGAATGCTAAGGATTGAATTTTGGTTTGATGGTTAGTTGGCACATTTTGCATACAAACTCTGTGGAGTCACTGGTGTATTAATGATGTTAAACTGCTGTTGAACTGAATTTAGTTGTTAGCATATGTGAAAGAATTAGGGGGGAGAATGTTAGAAAAGTTTGTGCTTAGTTTGTAATTCTTTACATAGATCAGGGGCTTGATATGTAAATATTTGTGTGTTTGTTACAGGTAGTTTATAGCCGTTGGAATTGCGGGTATATAAACCCGGGTTCGAGTATTGTATAGCTCATTGATTACGCATTAATAAAATTCTCCCTTTCTATTCTTGGTACCGTGTGATTTCATTTCATTTATCAAATCCGAAAAAAAAAATATGCTAGATGACGAGTTTATCATCTGATACATTAGGTACATCTATTCACGCATGTAGTTAGTTAAGACCCTAATCTCGTTGCAGGTCTCAAAACAACTACAATTAGACGCAAACACATTAGTATGAAGAGGGGTTCGATGATGATGAAGATGATAGTGGCAGAGAAAGATGAGAATATATTCGATCGATGGCGGTCGTTTTTAATAGGTTGTGTATTCTAAATGCTAAAACTAAAAGAAGTTTCAAATTATTACCATATTTGGTGAATTGTCATCGTTTGTAATTGTTACAAGTGATATTTAGTAAGGAAATAAGTTGAGACAAGTAGAAGATATGGTTCGTATTGACCGTTTTATTTGTTAAATTCTATTTGTAGCGGTTATTGTTATATAATACATTAAAATAGGGATACATTTATTTTTATAAAAGAAAACAAAACCAGTCACACGTACTGGTGTACAGGGGCGGAACTAGAAATTTTTGCAAGGGGTGACACAATATTCTTTTGTCATGAAGAGTTCGGGGGCAACGCCCCCAAACATTTCTATTTTTGACGAATTGCTTAATGAAGTAACACAAATTATTCTCTTGCTGTATAAGTATTATTGTATGGATTTTTAAACAAAGAGAATGGTTCGTTTGGTGGTTGGTACACCTAAATTTAGTTGTTAAATGATGTTTGGCGAAAGATAGAATCTTGTTTACTCCGTTTTTACTTAAATAGACACAAAAGCACTGTAAAAGGTTTAAAAAACATCTAAGCCATAAAAGACAAGATTCGAACATGAGACGTCTAGTTTATAATATAAGACGCCTACCGGCTACTCCAATTGCACATTTGATTAATGTTCTGAAACATTAGTTATTTAAGGGGTATCACAAGTAGGATAAAATGTTAAAAACCTAAAATTTTAAATTTTTTTTTAATTCGCATACGAGTTTAAGGGGTAGCCCATGCTACCCCTAGACCTTATAGAGCTCCGCCCCTGCTGGTGTCGGGTTTCCTTTGACGATGTAACAAAAACAAATACAAACTTAAGTCACTTTTAAAATAATTAAATAATTTTCTTACTATTAATTTTTGAAAAACAACATTTAAAAAGATGTTTAATACTAGTTATGTATATTCAGAGGTTTTAATCCACCGTCCTTGGTCATTTAATAAAAGGTGAGAAAAATAAAAATATTTACCCTACTAGGTTAGTCAAGGGGGAAGTTTAGAAGAGACGGGAGGGGGCGACCGCCCTTCGGTTTTTTCGTCCATAAGTACATATTTTTACGATTTTATGTACAAGCATTTATATATATTGTGTATCATCCCCTCGAATGTATTGAGTATCGTCCCCTATATAGAATTTTGGAACTCCGCCACCTCGGGGTTTCTTTCAAGCTTCGCTATTGAGGTTAGTAACCCGTGTACTACACGGGTTGAATAAATGTTCATAATATTAGATAACTATACAAAAAAAAAAATTGATATGTGATTTAATAATTATGAATGGTATAATTGTGAGACCGTGCAAAATATTTATTTTATAGTAGTTAAGTAAAAAGTACATTTAAAAAAAATAAATAGGAAATTAAAGTATTTCGTATATCACAGTTGAAAAATAAATTGTTTAATGGATATCACAGGTAATTACAGGAACGAGAAAACAAACTTGATCTTCAATAGAACCGGGACCAATTTACAATAACCCTATAGACCCCTATTTATACTAATTCTATACCTTAAAAAACAAGAAACCTAATTCCCATCAATCGAATCACTTTTTCGAGAAATACGAGACATCTAAGTCATACAAGTAAAGAGATCTATTCATTGATAAGAAAAAGAAAAACGTGAACGGGGACTGGATTGATGATAAAATAGAATCCTCTATACAAACTAGGAAACTAAATAAAATAATTAAAGAATCAATATGCTAACTAAAATAGTAATTAAATAATTAAATCTAGTTTTAGTCTAATCCTAACTCAATTAAATAATTAATATAAATTTACTAATATATCTCTAACTATGGACCAATTACTAGATTATTCTAACATTCACCCCCTAATCTTGTAACGTTCCTCCAAGGTCTTGAATATCGAGTAAGACACGAAATTCTTCCACCTTAATCCACGGTCTTCCGTATTCTCTTTGCCTCAACATTTTTGTTGCAACCAACATAAAATCGCACCCCCTGTTCCCCGACTCCTTTGGGATACCACAAACATATTAACATCCGTTTTTTTTACCTTGATCAAATTGGCTGCTTAAACAACCTGTCAAAACAAATTATATTTTGCCCCTGACCCTTGTTTCCTACCTGGAAACTCAGACAACACCAACTGTGTTTCCAACCCGAAAACTCGTCACGATCGTAGACTGTGTTGTTTCGGTACCCCCTAGCTTCACAATTCCTACGACCTCGTCCTCGATCGGTCTGTCGATCGCTAGAACCCGCACCACCAGTCTGTCGGCTGCGATTTCGGTCTCCTGATTGAGCGAACAACAGTCTTTCTTGATCTTCTTTTACTTTTCTCTTACCTTGAAGTCTCTCTTCGATCGCTTATTCCGCAGTCGATCGCGAGGCACCAAACAAATTCTCCAGATATATATTCTCCTGGTAAAATTCCCTATCAGTTTAAGTTAACACAAAAATTGGCTTCCTTTTGATATATCATCGTAAAACCAACCAGTGGCTTCCTCTTTTTCTTTTTCACTTTGCGACGGTAAGGTGCTGTTTGGTTCGTCTGTTTCATTTGTTACTGAATTGAATAAGCTGTCTGTATGGTAAAGAAGTGCTGAATCAGTAAGGTGCTGAATCATCATGTGTTGTTTGTTTAACCATCTGAATGACAGTATAAAATAACTATTAAGCATCTATTATCAACCAAAAAGAACATCAAAGATATATAATCTATTCATCCATATAACTACACATATTCAAACGCATACAAAAAACCAAATTAAACTACACAAATTCAATCTTTTAAACTACAATGATTCATCTTTTGTTCATCAATTACTGAAAAGAAAACAAGATCCGAATAACCTATATACATATTCAAAAAAAACAGCCTTAACCTACACATATTCATCTTTTGTATGAACCCTAAATAGGGCTCTCTAACAAAATTCAAAAATAAACACATTCACGTGTAGCAAATCAGTGATATAATCCCTACAAAAGCAATGATATAAACAAACACAAAGTATAATTAAACAAAATTTAAGTTAAAAAAATTAGGGTTTACCTTTTTGAAAAGGGGGCGGCGCTAGGGCTACTCAAAGTCGGGAACCCAACCCGAATACACCATTTCCCGACCCGACCCGAATCTTGAGATTTCCAATTGTGTTGACCGAATCCCGACCAATTAAACTAAACTCGGGTATCGGTCTTGGACCGACCGGGATTATCGGGAATATAGTGTTTCCCGAGACCGAAGAAAATGCAACCTTAGCAACCCAGATATAACAAATCTCGTGTTTACCTCGAGCTTCTTGCCTACTTTCCAAGGCAGACAACCAGTGAAGAAGTAGAATTAGATCTTAAAGTTGCAAAACAGTGCTTCGACAGTGACCACTTTGGTTTAGAGAAAGTCAAGCAAAGGATCATTGGATATCTAGTTGTTTGCAAGGTTGACCAACAATCTGGTTCGCTTTTCTGTGATTGATTATTTTTGTAATGATCGAGTTTCGCAATTTGCATTACAGTTGAAGCCAGAAAAAACGTCGATATTTGGGAGAGGAGAAGCGGTCATTCTAAAATCCACATATTTGGGTGTTTATGGGCTCAAGAAAATCGAATGGTTTGTGGGGTTTGTAAATGATTTAGGCCTGCAATCCCCCTGATATTGGGCCAAAGTCGGGTTTTTTTTGTTTCCCGATCCCGACGGGTAATACCCGACCCGAGACCAAATCCCGAAATCATACAAATCTGGAGACCGACACTAGAACTCGGGCATATATACTCGATTCGGTACATGCTGAAACTCGGGTCGGGACTCAGGAAAAGTCGGGTTTCCCGACTTTCTGCTCACCCCTAGGCGGCGCAGAGGAGGAATCCGACGGAGGAGGAGGGATCGGAGCAGGAGGAAGATGCGACGGAGGAGAGGAGCGGCGGCGGCCGGAGGCGGGAGCAGCAGCGGACGTGAGGCAGGGTAGGGGCGGAGGTCTTTCAGGCAGGGGGGAGAAGCATCGCGTTTTCTTTTTTGTTTTTTGTTCCTCCTGGTTTGCTGAATAATACAACTTCATTTATTTGGCTGGATGATAAAGCTAAAAATGTCTAAACTGATTAAGACATTTTGTGTCAACCAAACAGTCTTTCCGATTAAGGGGTTGTTCGGTTCGTCTTTTTCGTTCAGCAACAAATGAATAAGAGGCTGTATGGTAAAGACGATATTGTCTTTTTCGTTCAGCAACAAATCTGGGGCATGATGAAACAGACAAAAATGTCTTTTTCGGTCAGACAATTTCCATTCAGACATTCGAACCAAACAACACCATATGACAAAAATGTCTTATTCGATCAGATTAAGAAAAAATAAGCTGAACCAAACAGGACCTAAGACATTTTCCAGAAAGACATTTTCTCCCAATAAAATACTATATAGCATCAACCAAACAGTCTGTAAGTTTCACAAAAAGTTCTTGTAGTTTTGCAACAATTGCACTTGTTCACCACGTGGAGCCTTTGAAACTCAATAAACAAACTTTAGCTAATTGCAATTACTACACCTTTTTGTTAGCCGGCCACCAATAAATTATGATATCTTCCTTTGTGCCTGAAATCTCCGCCGTCTAAACACCTTGCGTTTGATTTGTGCTATGATAACGATTTTCACCGATCGTCTTGGTCTCCGGTTCTCGTTCTTCGTATGAGCTTCACCGAACTCTGATACCAATTAATGGATATCACAGGTAATTTCAGACAACGAAAAAACAAACTTGATCTTCAATATAACCGAGACCAATTTACAATAACCCTATCAACACCTATTTATACTAATTTTATACCTTGAAAAACAAGAAACCTAATTATACTATATATAATTTTACAACTTGGTGAATAGTAGAACAGTAGGTTTTTTGGCTTTTCATTTTTGACACCTAAATTTTCGCATTGCACCTTGACCAAAAAAAAGTTTTACATTTAAACCCTTACTTTCGCTGAATTTTCGGACTGCACCCTTGAGGGCCCACCTCCGCGCAAACTTCGGTTTTCTTGGACCCACCGACCGTTTCTTACGGTTTCTTCTTCGCATACTTTTCACCCTTCCTTTTCAAAACCATGCCTGCACGGACTATAAGCCCCTACCTCAATTAAAGTTTGACTCCTTTAACACTTTTGTGAACAGCTGCAATTGTACCCTAAATACTGTTTCCATCACTGTCGCTGCGAGGATTGAGGTGTTTATATAGGCCTTACCCACCGCGTGTACATCCTTAACAATCGCCTCTTTGGACCAAAGGTGAGTTCCAATTCTGGCAGTTTATGCTTTAATCTCCTCTGATTTGCGGTCCAATTTCCTCCGTATTATTTCGGTTGTGTGCGGTTGTTAGTTTTTGGGTTTGGATGTGTCAATTTAGGGCCGGTGTTCATCTTTGAATCAATTTAGGGCTGGTGTTCACCTATGAATTTAATATTTGAATTTATGCCTGATTTTAGTGCTTATTCTTTGAATTGTTGTGCCGTATGTGTGAAGCTTTGATTTCTTTTTAGGTGTAGGCATGTGATTTTGTTTTAGTTATTTTTGTTTTAGTTGATGTTCATGTTTTCATGGTAGGTTGGTTGAGATCTATCAAAAGCGATTTTTGTACTTTTTGTGTTGTCATGTTTAGGCATACAGTTAGATGACATATGAAGGTGTTTGTATAACAAAAATGTTGCTTTGGTCATGTTGGTCATGTTTAGGCAAATAAAAGCAAAGGGAACTTTGGTCCTCTGTTTGTCTCTTTGGATCATGTTTGTCTATGTTTAAAATTAAAATTGTTATGTGATGTGTTACATGAGATACAAAGATGTTTGTACGACAAAAATGCTGCCTTGGTCATGTTTAAGCAAAAAGGGAACTTTGGTCCTCTGTTTGTCTCTTTGGATCATGTTTGTCTATGTTTAAAATTAAAATTGTTATGTGATGTGTTACATGAGATACAAAGATGTTTGTACGACAAAAATGCTACCTTGGTCATGTTTAAGCAAATAAAAGCAAAAAATGTTTGTATCTTTTGAGATGTTTGTCTATCTTTAAAATTGTTATGTGTTGTGTTTGTTTCATGACTTTTTATATTTGCCATGTTCATTTTCTGTTGCAGGCCATGACTGGAAAGAAGAACAACAAAGGTATGTTTCAATTAGTCTTTCTATTTTAATTTGTTGCCCTGTGTTGCATTTTTTTGTGAAGAAAAGGTATCACAATACACATTGGTGGCCATGTACATGTCATTTGGCAGCTTAAAATCTAACTAAACCATAATAGTGTTGTTTTAGATTATTACATGAGGTCAAAAGTAAAATAAAATAAAAAGTTTGGCATGGCGGCTTCAGCGTCGCGGGTTGGTTATCATTTGCCATTTTCAAAACCAATTAAAGCATAGAATGTGGTTTTAGATCATTACATTAGGTCAAAAGTAAAAAAAATGCTGGTTAGTTCAGGTCAGCAGTTTGATCTTTGGTTATGATTTGGCCCTTTAAAATCTGATCAGGCCATCAAAATGTTGTTTTGGATGATTGCATGCTTTTAGATGGTTAGTTGAGGTCAGCAACTTGCTTTTGGTTTTGGTTATGTGGTCAGCCTTGCTAATGTTATGCCCTTTCTTCATTTTCATGTAGGCACTGCCACCTCTTGCGTAACGGATTCTGCGATGTCTGTCGTTCGGTAATGGTCTGCCTACGTTTGTATTTTCTTATGTTATGGTTTATTTTCATTTCTGCGTTGTCATATATATAGATATATATTGTAAGTGATTGGTTGTTTGTGCCTTGCGCGTTCTACTTTTACCTATATATATATATATATATATATATATATATATATATATATATATATATATACGTACGTATGCGTTTCTATTTATATCTCTGCTTTCTTTTACTAACTGTTTTGTTGTTGGTGTATGTTCTTTTAACGCTTATATAAGTATATGTATATGTATATGTGTATATGTGTGTTGTTTGTGTCCCTTGGTTTAACCTTTATATAAGTAAATGTAAATGTATATGTGTATGAATTTGCTGTTTGTGTGTTAGTTATATTTATATGTGTGTGTATTTGTTGTTTGCGTGTGTTTGTGTAACATTTGTATAAGTATATGTATGTGTATATGTATATGTGTGTGTATGTATTTTTTAGTTATAATGACTAGAAAGCGAAAAACTTTTGCTCCTGATGCGTCTGCTTCGTCGTCATCTATTTTGTCCCACACTGGCGCGCAGTCACCGTGTCAGTCAGGAAAACGCGCATCAATGCTTAGGGCTGCTGCGTTAAGGAACGTATCCGCTTCTGGTTCCTCCGCTACCCCTGCTGGTACCTCTAATGCCTCTCCTTCCCGTCGTGCCTCTGAACTTTATGAAGATCTTGGGGATTGCACCTGTGTTTGTGAGTTCTGCCATGCGCGTTTCTGGTATTCTGAGCGTATAGTTAGCCCACGCAGAAAACATGAGCTTAGGTATTCTACGTGTTGCAGGGGTGGGAAGTTCATGTTGGAATACCCTACCGCGCCACCTGGTATTCTTACAACTTTTTTTTCCGATGCCAAGTTTCGCTCTAATATCCGTGCTTATAACTCTATGTTCGCTATGACTTCCTTTGGGGCTGCCGTTGATGAAGAAATTAACAAGAAGCCAGGCCCTTTTGTGTTTAAAATCTCGGGCCAGGTGTCTCATTTGTTAGGATCCTTATGTCCAGATCCTGGCAAGCCTCCTAAATTCCTTCAGATGTACATTTTTGACACTGAAAATGAAGTGTCCAATAGGCTGTGCTGCTTTGAGAAGAGGAAAAAGAAAGATTTATCCCCGCAAGTTGTATCTGTTCTGGCTGATCTGCTTGCCTCAGTTAATGAGTATGTGAAGTTGTTCAAGACTTCAGCGGAGATGTGTGCGCGAGAGGATGTTCCTGATTTTGGGATCAAGTTGTATAGCGGCCTGAAAGAAAGGAACTATGACGACCCTGCAGAGGGGACCCTTGGGGCTATTGTGTTCGGTGATGATTGCGCCACCACAGACTACGACATCGTCATACACGGGAAGGACGGCAGCCTACACAGGGTCGATAAGCGGCATCCATCATATATGCCGTTGCAGTATCCATTGTTGTTTCCTACGGGCGGGCACGGTTGGTCTCCAGCACTGCGCTTGGATGCTGATGCAGCCCCTGGTGACCGTAAACTCACCATGAACATGTTCTACGCATATCAATTACACGAGCGTCAGTCTACATACACTCACATCCTTCAGGCAGGCAAACTTTTGCAGCAATATTTGGTAGATGCATACGTGTGTATTGAGCAGTATCGATTGGACTACTTACATGCAAACCAGGACGGCCTGCGCACTGATCTCTTGCACGGTATACATGACGTTGTGTCAAGAGGTGATACAGAGGGGCACGAGATTGGCAAGCGTATCATACTACCCGCGTCGTTTACCGGCGGGCCTAGATATATGTATAAACATTATCAGGACGCCTTGGCCATATGTAGGGTGCATGGTAACCCCCAGTATTTCGTGACCTTTACATGCAATGTTAAGTGGCCGGAGATCACCCGTGAACTGGCCCGCAACCCCAGGATCAGCGCTTCTGACAGGGCTGATCTTATTGCGCGAGTGTTCCAGATGAAGGTTCAGTCATTCATTAAGTTTTTGAAGACTGATAGACCCTTTGGCGTGGTGACAGCAGACATGTACACCATTGAGTTTCAAAAGAGAGGCCTCCCACATTGTCATACTCTTCTATGGGTTGCACGTCATTGCAAAATTGATAGCCCTACTGATCTTGACAACTTCATCTCTGCTCAACTGCCAGACCCGACAAAGGAACCAGTTTTATACAGGATTGTGACTGAATCGATGCTTCATGGCCCGTGTGGCTTGGCAAGGGAGAGTTCGCCATGCATGGTTAATGGTCGGTGTTCCAAATCCTTTCCTAAGTCTTATGAGAACGCGACGCGGTTTGACCCTAAAGGTTATGTTTATTACAAGAGGACTAAAGGTGCGTTACCTTTCTTAAAAAACGGCGCCCCTCTTGATAACAGGTTCGTTGTCCCATATAACAGGGCTCTTTGCCTCCGGTTCGATGCCCATATCAACGTTGAGTATTGTGGGTGGAGTATGCTTATTAAATACCTGTTTAAGTACATATCTAAAGGGTCAGATCGGATTCGTTTCTCCGTGTCAAAACCATCAAGCACAGCCTCGACCTCGAATACAGCCTCGACCTCGGCTACAACCTCGACCTCGGCTGTCCAACCTTCGCCCGAAGTAGACGAAATACAGAATTACCTTGACGGGCGCTATGTTTGTCCGCACGAGGCTGCTTAGCAGATCTTTGCTTACCCAATCCACCACCGTGACCCGGCGGTTCAGGTGTTATGTGTGCATCTAGAGGGTATGCAGAGTGTCACTTTTAGGGCCAGCCAACGTTTGCAAGATATAGCATCCAACACCAACTCCTCGAGAACCACGCTAACGGAGTGGCTACATAGCAACCGCTGTCACCCAGAGGGCAGGGGTCTGCGTTATGTTGAGTATCTTTCTCAGTACTGGTGGGATCTTTCAAAAAAGTGTTGGAAGCGGAGGACTACATCGAGGAGGCCATCCATTGGGAGGCTGGCATACATTCACCCAACCTGTGGCGAGCCTTTTTATTTACGGATGCTGTTGACATGTCAGAAGGGCTGCCAGTCATTTGCAGATATAAGAACTGTGTCCGGAGTCGTTTGTGCAACATACCGCCATGCGTGTTAGAGGCTTGGCCTTCTTGGTGATGATCTCGAATGGGGCGCCGCGTTTGAAGAGGCGGCCGTATGGGCGACAGCATCAGAATTGCGCTCTCTGTTTGCGCACATACTCCTCTTTTGCGACGTCTCAAACCCTCTGGAGTTGTAGGAGAAGTACTGGAGGAGACTGTCAGACGATATACTTTTACGTCTGAGGGATGGCAGGCCTGCAGATAGCTTTCGGATTGCTGATCCTGACTTGCAGCAACATATACTCTTTGAGCTGCAGTCGTTGTTAAAGTCAAGCTCTAGATCGTGCTCGCTGTCTGAATTTGGGCTACCAATGCCAAGTCTTGCCATGCTTGCGAGGTTGAATAACCGCTTGATCATGGAGGAGAGGTCATATGACAGGGAAAGGCTTGCTACAGAGCACCTGGTCATGCGTGGCAAGCTGAGATCCGCACAACATGCTACATACGACATGGTCATGGCCTCGCACGCCTTGAATACACAGCTGCTTCTGTTCATATATGGATATGGTGGTACAAGCAAGACGTACCTTTGGAATACCATAATATCGGGTCTTAGATCCATGGGGAAAATTGTGCTCGCAGTTGCGGCATCCGGTATCGCGTCACTCTTACTGCCATCAGGTCGTACAGCACACTCGCGATTTAAATTACCAATAGAGCTTACTGATACATCCGTCTGCGATATCAAAAAGGGCACCCAGCTAGCACAACTCCTTTTGGAAACATCGCTCATAGTGTGGGATGAGGCGCCCATGAGTGATCGTCGGTGCTTTGAGACATTGGACAGAACTTTACAAGATATAACTGGTAACAAGGATTGTTTGTTCGGTGGCAAGTAAGTACTGCTTGGCGGGGACTTTAGGCAGACGTTACCAATAAAGAAAAAAGCCTCGAAGACTGAGATATTGGACCTGTCTCTCACAAGGTCAGCCCTGTGGCCACATTTCAGAATACACACATTGACAGAGAATCTTCGTGTGCTAGGTTCAAGTGCAGAACCAGAGGTGCAGGAGACACTACGCAGCTTCTCATCTTGGCTACTTGAGGTTGGAGATGGTGAGGTTGGCCGCCCAAGCAAAGATGGGGACTCTGATTCAAGAGTCATTACCATACCGCGCCAATTTCTCATTCCAGAATCAGATGACAGCCTCATGCATCTTATCCACTTTATTTATGACAGGAACATTTTGGAAAACCCAACTGCAGATGATTTGTCACATAGGGCAATTGTTTGTCCCAAGAACGAGAATGCCGATCACCTGAACGAAATTATCCTTGATTTGATACCAGGAGATACCTCAACGTACTTAAGCAACGACTCCATGACCCCTCATTCTGCGCAAGGAGGAGTTACTGATGACATGTACCCTGCTGAGTATTTAAACCTATTGAATTTCCCTGCCTTGCCTCCGCATTGTCTGAAACTTAAAGAAAAAACTCCAGTGATTTTGTTGCGTAACATAGATAAAAAAAAATGGGCTTTGTAATGGTACCAGGTTGATAGTCTCCCATTTGATGCCAAGCATAATTGAAGCATCCATAATAACTGGCACACACATTGGTCATCGAGTGTACATACCTAGAATAAACTTTGTTCACAACAGTAAAGACCTACCGTTTGTTCTTACCAGAAAACAATTTCCTATCAAGGTGTGCTATGCAATGACGATTAACAGAAGTCAGGGCCAGTCTTTAAAAAAAATTGGTGTTTATTTGCCGGAGCCAGTGTTTAGTCACGGGCAGCTATATGTTGCATTGTCGAGGGCTACGTCGCCAGCTGGCTTAAAGGTGCTCATAAAATCAGATGAACATAGGGGTGATAACCAATCAGTCAACATTGTGTACTCTAAGGTGCTCGATGAGATAAAGAAAAATCAGGTTTAGGTCAATTCTAATATGATATTACAGTCCCTAGGATCACACTCTCATACACTCAACAAGGAATTATTAAACATGTTATGCCTGCCTATCTCTTTGTAAAAAAAAATCACTTAGTATCATTGCTAACCTTATATGTGTCGTGTTATAGCAGCAGCAACAACACTGAGGTTCAGCCACTAAGGTCACTGACGCTTGGTGGGTGTGGACTGATTGAGGTCCGTGTCATCAGGAAGTGGACGCCATATAAACGCAACAATGATAGATGCTACCTAATGCTAGATGTGACCGTACGTGAAAAAAGTAAACGATTGTTGTCCAACATATTTTTAGTGATCTCTAATGTAGGTTATCTGTGTGTGCAGGGGGATGCAATGCAGGCTGTTGCTCATGGGCCAAGAGACATCAGGTTTGTTGAAAGCAGCCTGCAGTTGAATTCAGTGTACCGCATGGAGGGCTACCTTTGCTCAGAGGTTGATTCATACATAAACATCATCAGACACCCTGCACACCTGCTTATTGGTACTGCCACGGTCATAACGAAACTGTCTGATGATGACCGCCTCCCAGTTCACTACTTTCATCCTAGGACCTACTATGAGCTAAGGGAGATATGCGACAGGCAAGAAGAGTTTACAGGTATTGCTTTTTTATTCAGATGAAATAATATTATTTCACAGTGTATATATACACAGGACAAATGTTTTGGGCCATCTGGGTGCTTATGTTTTAGGCATTAAAATCATGAGTGCTAGATTGGATATTTCGCTTTTTGTTCCTTAAGAAAATTAATGGCGCCAAATTTTCAGATTACATTGGATATCTAGAAAGGAGGGAGTACCTGCCAACAAAGACTGGGGATCAATTGCTGAAGCTGACAATTTCTAATTCAAGGTAACTTTGGTTTTCATTTTCGCGCTGTTGCTATTGCTTACGATGCCTATCTTACACCAGGGGTCGTAGGATCACCGCAGCACTATGGAAAGAGGTGAACCAATCTGCGGACAAAGTTAATAGACAGCAACTGGAAACTGCTGTCTTGCCCACGCTCATTGCACTTTCCTTGGTCAAGGTCACCGACTATCTCGGTAAGACAGCCCAGGCCAACATACATCCCATTCACACTTGGCTCACCTAACAAAAAAATATTAAAACAGGTGACGTGCAGCTCCAATCGAGCCCATCGACGTATCTATATATAAACCCGGAAGGACCGATCATTGATTAATTGGTTCAGAGGTAAGATTTTGATTGCGCACAACACAAAAACAAAGCCATGTGCTTTGCATTGTCGACTGATAGTTGTGGTGATTGAGTTGCAGCCTAAAAGAAAAAGATGATGAGTTGTCAGTTGCCGAGGAGGCCGAGATACCCGGCAGCAAAGTCACAGTGGCTGATCTGCAGCAAATGAGTAGAGATATGCTTGCTGTAAGAAATCAAAATTACATTAACAATAGCCTAGAAGGTGCCTCTAAACAAATTTTGATTGGAACAGGACCGTACACTAATTGTTGAAGGGGCGATCACTGACTTACACATCACAAAAGGTTGGTACTACAATGCGTGCCCAGACTGCCCGAAAACAGCTAGGAGAAGTGGCGGCCAGTGGGGTTGCGCCTCTCATGGCCTATTCACAGCATCGAGGCCAACGTAAGTGCATATCATACAGCAAAACCTGCTTTCTTAAACCCACACCAAAAATGACCATCTTTCTTTTGCAGCTATTGCATTGGCGCAACGATCACGGATCACACGGCAGTCATGAAAGCCACACTGTTTGATGACGCTGCCAAACTTCTGGTCGGGAGGGAATGCTCTGATTTGATCATCACTGGTGGGTACACTGACCCGACTGTTATTCCAGATCCAGTACAATCAATCAAAGGCAAGGCAGGGTCATTTTATTTGGAGCTACAGAGGGATGCTTGGCCAGGCCGTCTAAGCATGAGTGTCAACGGAGTGACTGAGATCGTAACGCCTGCACTTTTAGAGGCCGAGCCTATGCCACAGCTAACAAACACACCAGTCACGCCTCCGCCTCCACTGCAGATCAAGTTAGAGCCACAGTCGTCTGGAAAACAGGGGGTTAAAAGATCACTACAGTTTGACGGTGAAGGTAAGGGAAACAAAAAAAAACTGTTGGTACTTTCTTTGCTGCACTATTATGAACGGTTTAACACGGCCATAGCATATGTCTGGTGGCTATTGTTAGCTCAGCAGAACCACGGTTCGCTGTCGTTATTACCACTACGATTAATGGTTCTATGTTGTCTGTGCAGAACCAGGGGATAGTGGGTCAAAGAAACAAAACATTGCAAAGTAGTCCTGTTAAGGATAGGCATCAAAGTGGAAGGCCGAAGCCATGACTTTTTGGGTGTGCGACAGTCATGCAAGTACACATTAACTTAGAAGCAGTGATGTTTTGGTCAGATCTTGCTGGGACTTGACTGTGGCAGTAGCCTTTCTTTTGAACCAACCGTTTACTAAATGGCTACTGTTATATGTATGTAATGAATGTTTATATGTTTGGTTATGTAATGTTAGGTAGTATGTATATGAATGTCATGGCTCTTCCAATGTAAAACCAAACTATTACTATTTTGTGGTACGCCCTTTATGACAGGATGTTTCAGTTCCAAATGGGTTACTTGCTTTCATGCACTCTTCTGTCAGCTGCGATGCAGTTACGTTAATGAATACGCGCAGGTCATGCTTCTTTTACAACAGTTGGCTGAGCATATACGGTGGCGCCGCAAGGTTCTTTTCCTGTTAACATTTAGCCTTCAAAGGACTCACATTTAGCCTTCAAAGGACTCAAATCTTGGTTTTGTACTTCAGCTGTTATACTCTCAACATCTAATAGTTCATATAATTGTTTTTTTTATACACCTTTATTTTTTGTCTATAGATTTTGTGAGGAACAAGAAGTTTAGTTCAGCAACACCATTAAAAACACTAATGAAAAGAGAAGCTTGCTTCCAGCTATGAGGACTCTAGGTTTGCCAAAAAGGTTCTTTACTTTCTTTCTTTTTCATCTTCAACACAGACATGATTTGCTCCTAAAAAAATATTTAATAGGAAGGCTAGACATGTCATGCTTATTAACATAGTCTATGAGTTTGTAGGTTTGTATTAATGTTGCTATTCTTTTGCTTTACTAGCAGCTGAAATACCTTTGCGCTACAATTTGCAGCCTTGCGGCCTGCGTTCGTCTGCGTTTGCCTACATGGTTGAGCTTATACGGTGGTGCCGCCGCAACGCGCGGTTGGACACCACCTAGTTCTATATAAACTAGGAAACTAAATAAAATAATCAAAGAATCAATATCTTAACCAAAATATTAATTAAATAATTAAATCTAGTTTTAGTCTAATCTTAACTCAATTAAATAATTAATATAAATTTACTAATTTATCCCTAACTATGAACCAATTACAAGATTAGTCCAACAAAAGTTATTATTATTTAGGATTACTTGAATTTTTAGAGAATGTTAAAGAATAATTAGAACATATTGAAGATGATAATTGAACTAATAAAAGTTATTTGTTTAAGAATATAAAAGGGTGTTTGACATTTTAATATTTTAATTGAATAAATCAACCACCCTAATATATAATATTTTAATTTATAAATATTATTAACTATTCTTAAAAATTCAAAAATTGACTGTTACATATCTTAAAATTAGAAAATTCAAAATACTTTATGTAAATTTGGTAAGTTAGTTAATAAATAATTTATGTAAACATAGAGTTAACAATTATTAATAACTATCTATAATTAATTTAAGTAAATGCAAAGTTAAATTTTAGATTTAGAAAATTCAAATATTAAATTTGGAAAATTCGAATTCTTAAATGAAGAAAATAAAAAATTGAGTGTGGTATTGACAAGTGGACAAAGCTTAGGTGGAGACCCTAGAAAAATGACATGTGACACCTAAGTTCTTACTTTATTAGAATGAAAGATATAACTTTGATGAATATTGTTTGTTTTTTTTTTCATCTTTTAACGGCCTTTTCCTTTTTAAGTTTATTTTTTTACAGCGGCCTTTTTTTAGGTTTTGTATTGAGGTCATTGGTTCAAGAATTCGAGTGATTCACTTTTGATTTTAACATTCAACTTTTTTCTTTTTAGGCCACTTTAATTATTTTGTATATTCATATATACTCAACAACAACACATGTTAATTGTCACTTAGTTAATTGCATTTTTTGTTCCAAACGATTTAACGCACGTTAATTGTCACATAGTTAATTACTTTTTCTGTTCCAAACGATTTGGTTCAGCTTATTTGGTGTTTGAGTGTTAGCTAAACCAAAAATCAATTTAAAAAAAATAATAATAAAAAACCAAATCGTCGGTTTTTATTTTGGTTCGGTTATGTTGTTTTCCTGCACATCTCTAACTCTGTGTAATCCTTGACCCACAAGATCAGGGGCGGATCTACGTGGTATTCACCGGGTTTACGGGAACCCAAACGTGAAAACCAATATTAAAACCTACATAACTTCTTCATACGTTGATATTTTTAAAAAAAATTTGCACCAAAAGTTATGTTATCTTCAATTCTGGAAAAAAAGATTTTTAAAAATTAACGTTTCGGTTTTTGTGTGTGATGCACATATGCATCACAAAAAAAAACTCCTACTTTTAGCATACGTTAATATGTTTTTATTCTAAGTCTCACCATATATCTTATATTTTTGTTATTTTTTCGTATTTTTTTCGTACTTTTTTTGAATGACGCACATGTGCATCACAAAAAAAAAAACCCTCATACGTGTGATATACTTAATATTTTTAAAAAGAGATTATATTTGTGTTATCTTTAGATCTAAAGAAAAAAATAACATTTTATAATTTTTTTAATTCTGTGTTGCACATGTGCACTATGTAGCATTATCATTGGTACCATAAATGTTTGAGTGTTTTTATATGTTTTTGACTAAGGAGTGTTTTTTCTCGTATGATAATTCGTCTTTGTGGAGTACTAATGATAATGATGCACATGTGCAACACACGTGAAAAATACGAAATGTTAATTCTTTTCTATTTTTGTTCCAGAATTAAAGATAACATAATTCTAGACTTTTGGTGCGAATTTTATGAAAAGACATTAACGTATGAAGAAGTTATGTAGATTTTATTATGGTTTTCACGTAAAATTTCGCATGATCCTTACCCTGTATATATATATAGGCTAAAGGTAAATTGGAACCCACGTTGAATTGATGAAACTTTGGAACCTCGTAAAAAATGAGGTTAAAAAAATGTTTTTTTCCTCAATTTTTATGGTAATTCTTTAGGTTATAGACTACCCCCTTAAATGAAAAAAAAAAAAACAAAACAAAACGCCTAGTAAACCTTAAAAAAAATTTCAAAAAAAAAAATGGTTACATATGTAACTTTCATGTGTAAACTGCATATATATCAGTTACACATGACACTTACATATGTAACCATTTTTTAAAGATTTATTTTTTTTATATCTACTAGGTGTTTTTTTTTTATTTTTTTCATTTAAGAGTAGCATATAACCTAAATAACCACCATAAAAAAATTAAGAAAAAAAAACATTTTTTAACCTCGTTTTTTACGAGGTTCCAAAGTTTCATTGACTCAACGTGGGTTCCAAATTACCCGAACCCTATATATATATATAGATATATATATATATAGAGAGAGAGAGAGGGGAATGATAAAATGAAAACCTCTCCGAGTTTGGAAAACCATGAAAACCAAGCTAAAAATTTCGATTTTTGTTCCGATTTTTTTATGGTGATTCTCCAAATTAAAAAAAACCCCCTTTGTGCAAAAAAGTAAAAAAAACACCTAGTAAACCTTTTAAAAAAAATATTTTATAACTGATGTTACATATGTAACAGTACCCTGTTACATATGTAACATCAGTTATAAAATTTTTTTTTAAAAAAATTTACTGGGCGTTTTTTTACTTTTTTGCATAAAGGGGGTTTTTTTAACTTAGAGAATAGCCATAAAAAAACGAAACAAAAAACGAATTTTTTAGCTTGGTTTTCACGGTTTTCCAAACTCGGAGAGGTTTTCATTATATCCCTCCCCTATACATACATATATATATATATATATATATATATATATATATATATATATATAGGGTTAGGTTCAAGTGAGAACTTTTTCTTTTGAGAACTTTTGAGAACCAATTTAGGCCACTAATTTTCAAGGGGGGAGCATTCAAATTCATGGGGGGTTTTCCATATATATAAACTAGTGGCTAAGATTAGTTCTTTTTAGTTCTCAAACCCAATTAGTTCTCAAATGATCCTCTCCCATATATATATATATATATATATATATATATATATATATATATATATATATATATATATATATAGGATGAGGTTCATTGTAGACACTTTCGCATGTGAAATAGTTCTTTTTCACATGTGAAATTTTTTGAATAATAAGAAAAAAGAAAAAAAGGAAAAAGGAAATTAATCACAACCATTAGATCAAGAGATCTAATGGTGAAAGAAGGTGTCTACCTGTCTACACTTATGGGGGTGTCTACAATGAACTTTTCACTATATATATATATATATATATATATATATATATGGTTAGGTTCAAATGAGAACTTTTTATTTTGAGAACTTTTGAGAACTAAATCTCAACCACAAATTTCAGGGGGACCACTATAATTCATGGAGGGGGGATACATGTAATAAACATGTGGCTCAAATTAGTTCTTTTTAGTTCTCAAACTAAATTGGTTCTCAAATGATCCTCTCCCTATATATATATATATATATATATATATATATAGGGTTAGGATCCTACGAAAACACATTTTTTTGTGAAAACTGCGAAAACACATATTAAAACTCACGTAACTTTTTCATACGTTAACGATTTTTCATAAAATTTGCGCCAAAAGTCTTAAAATTACGTTATCTTCAAATCTGGAGCAAAATATTAAAAAAAACTGAACGTTTTTTTTCCGCTGTGATGCACATGTGCATCATATAATTAAAAAAGTTATAAAATGTTATTTTTTTTCTTTAAATCTAAAGATAACACAACTATAAGATTTAGGGTGCAATTTCTTTTTAAACCTATTAATGTATATCACATGTATGAGCGTTTTTTTTTGTATGATGCACATGTGCATCATTCAACAAAAACGCAAAAAAATGATGAAAATATATGACATATGGTGCGACTAAGAAAAATAAAATATTAACTCATACTAAAAGTATAAGTTTTTTTTTGTGATGCACATGTGCACCACACAAAAAAAATAATAAAAAAAATAAAAAAAGCGTTAAGTTTTTTAAAACATTTATAGGATTAAAGATAACATAATTTTAAGACTTTTGGTGCAAATTTTTTTAAAAAATATTAACGTATGAAAAAATTATGTAGGTTTTAAGATTTGTTTACGCAGTTCTCACAAAAAAATAGTGTTTTCGCAGGATCCTTCCCCTATATATATATATATATATATATATATATAGGGAGAGGATCATTTGAGAACCAATTGGGTTTGAGAACTTTTGAGAACCATTCTGAGCCACAAGTTATATATAAGGAAATCCCCCCCCCTCCCCCCATGAATTTGAATGCTTCCCTCCTGAAAATTAGTGGCTCAGAATGGTTCTCAAACAAAAAAGTTCTCATTTGAACCTACCCCTATATATATATATATATATATATATATATATATATAGGGTTAGGTTCAAATGAGAACTTTTTCTTTTGAGAACTTTTGTGAACCATTCTGAGCCACTAATTTTCAGGGGGGAAGCATTCAAATTCATGGGGGGGGGGGGGGTGTTTCCATATATATAAACTAGTGGCTTAGAATGGTTCTCAAAAGTTATCAAACCAAATTGGTTCTCAAATGATCCTCCCCCTATATATATATATATATATATATATATATATATATATATATGGTTAGGTTCAAATGAGAACTTTTTGTTTTGAAAAATTTTGAGAACTAAATCTCAACCACAAATTTTAGGGGGGGGGGGGGGGACCACTACAATTCATGGGATGGGGGATACATGTAAATAACTTGTGGCTCAAATTAGTTCTTTTTAGTTCTCAAATCAAATTGGTTCTCAAATGGCATGATCTGGTGGCTCCTAGCTTTTTCCAACCTATGAATGAGGGTTAATGGGTTATTACATGTGGCATGAGTTATTATATATTCCTTGCCCTATATATATATATATATATAGGGAGAGGATCATTTGAGAACCAATTGGGTTTGAGAACTAAAAAGAACCATTCTAAGCCACTAGTTTATATATATGGAAATCCCCCCCATGAATTTGAGTGGTCCCACCTGAAAATTAGTGGCCCAAATTGGTTCCCCAAATTGGTTCTCAAAAGTTCTCAAAACCAATTGGTTCTCATTTGAACCTAACCCTATATATATATATATATATATATATATATATATATATATATATATATATATATATATATAGGGTTAGGTTCAAATGAGAACTTTTTATTTTGAGAACTTTTGAGAACTAAATCTCAACCACAAATTTCAGGGGGGACCACTACAATTCATGGGAAGGGGGATACATGTAATAAACATGTGACTCAAATTAGTTCTTTTTAGTTCTCAAACCAAATTGGTTCTCAAATGATCATCTCCCTATATATATATATATATATATATATATATATATATATATATAGGGTTAGGTTCAAATGAGAACTTTTTCTTTTGAGAACTTTTGAGAACCAATTTGGGCCACTAATTTTCAAGGGGGAGCATTCAAATTCATGGGGGGGGTTTCCATATATATAAACTAGTGGCTAAGATTAGTTCTTTTTAGTTCTCAAACCCAATTAGTTCTCAAATGATCATCTCCCTATATATATATATATATATATATATATATATATATAGGTTTATGTTCAGCTAAAAAAACCATTTCACCTAAGAAGGCTATCTCGATATCTCCTCACCTTGCACCTTTTCTTTCTTTTCCTCATCCCATGATCCTTTCCCATGTCGTGGAAGTGCAGCAGTGCTCCTTCATTCTTCATAACGACTATATAACACACTAGATACAGTGTGTTAATGTGTTATTGTCCACGTGTCAGCATGTGATTGCTTCCTAGCCTTCTTAGATGAAAGTGTTTTTTTTAGAATAACTTTCTATATATATAATACTAGGAGTGAATCCATATATATACAACTAGGAATGAATCCAAGTAATAAACGATTCCCAGCGCAATTGGTTTTCTCTGTTTCCTTATAACCATCACGTCCTTAGTTGGAATCCTTTTTAGCCCGTTTTTTTTTAAAACAGATTTTAACTAGCGTAAATGGTTCTCCCAGTAAGAAACAATCCCAGGCGCAACTGGTTCTCCAAATACAGCTCCAAGTCTCCCAAATTATAACCATACGACTGGATTATGATTATGTTCGGAAAAGAACGAAAACTAGTATACATATATTGACCCGAACCGACTAAACCAATTTTTTTGAAATTTAGTTGTTAGATTCCGAACACCAAAAAAAAAATGTGAACCTAATAAAAAAAATTCTGAATCCGCCCCTGCATAAGATCTCCAATATATAGCATCCACATGTTTCAAAAAGAAAGTTAGTTTTGGAAGGCTGAATAATTTCTAAATATCTAACGACAAATAGACTTGAATAACAATGGGTTTTGAAGTCATAATGTTGTTTGTCATTCGCAAGTTCAAATCATGTGGGGAGACGTATGCTCGCACTTTGTGGACCAAGGTTGAGGAGTTGTATGCTCGAAAGACTAGGAATAACAAGTTGTTCTTGATTAAACAGTTGATATTAAGTTTGAAAACTGTGATGGAACTCTTGTTACTAATCATTTGAATGCTCTTCAAGGAATTGTTAATTAGCTTGCAAAAATGAGTATTAAGTTTGAAGACGAGATACAAAGTTTATGATTTCTTGATGCTTTACAAGGTTCTTGGAAGACTTTTAGGACATCATAATGTCCTTCATCTAGCACACCTTCACCTCTTGTTGTCATCCCTCTTTCACCTCTTCAACCCAACAAGAAATGGATGGATCCAATTTAGAAGTGCACATTTCAGTTAACCGTTTTTTAAAAAACGGGATGGTTTTTTGGTCAACATGAAATGCCGGCTTATTGACTAAACCGGTTTTAAAAATCTAAAATACCTAACCTACTAGACTATATGTAGATACAACCATATGTTGGAAATAGTTGGATAGATTATAAAAAAACACAACTAGACCTTGTGACTAACCCGAGTCATAATTCTTTCTCTATTATTACTGATTAAAAAACACTAAATTACATAATCCTGATCATCTATTTATATCAATAACTAAACCTTGAAAGTTAAGCTATTCAATTAAACTCTAACTTCAAAACTTATATATCCTTATTTGACTTTGATCTCTTACCAAAACAGAAGTCCAAAATGACAACTAATACTCATTTTAAAAAACTCACAAGTATAGGACCGGGCTTAAAATGGTCTGTATCCATAACAAAACCGGAGCTTAAAACGGTCCGTATCGATATCTATGACAAAACCTACAAAATCTAGAAATATTTAAAAAGGTAAATCACGAGATTTGCATTTCAGCATTTGACCGGCTATTAAATTTCGAAATAGCCCTTTATCCATCCCTTTTCCAAAGCCATCTACTTATAAATCAACAAAGATGAAGAGCGAGAAAAAAATTGGCAAGAATGAGAGACTAAAGCATGGTAGTTGTCATTGTCATGAGAAAATTTTTACTTTTTGTTTAATATTTTTAATTTTGATTTCTTTTAATTAATTAAACATATCAATATATTTTTTTTATTAATAACTTATATTTAGTGATCTTCTAATAAAATTTGAATCAAAAGTCGTTTATAATTTTTTTTTTCTGAACATTTTGACCTAGGTTTTAGTAAAAACGAATATCTTTTTGAAAAAACAATTATACCTCGTAACCGACATTCTTAAAAAAAGTTAAAGCTTTTAAAATTAGTAGTTGTTGTCACCACCACCACCGCTGCCTTTACCGCCTCCGAGTCCATTGACGATTTGACCACGTATTCGAGTCAACCGTATCGTTCAAGCCTAGCAACAACATGTTGAATCCCGTTGTCTCGAACAAGTGTTCGTACCCGGCTAAGGTTAATCTAAATCTGATTATTTAGATTTATATATTTAATTTATTTTCGTGTTTGCATTTTGTTAAGTGATTTGATCCTGTTAAGGTTTTATATTATTTGCGCCTATAAAATTTTTGTTGCGTTAAATATGATCTATATATATTTAACATGACTTTAAATATATATTTAACATGTATTTGCGCCTATAGAATAAATTAGTACAACCGAGACTCGGAAATCACTGGAAAACCCAACATGAGTAAAGGGCTATTTTCAGTTTTGATAAATGGTCAATGGTCAAATCCGTGATTTTCCTATTTAAAACCCACACTTGGGTTAACTCTATTCACAAAAAGTGAAATTAATTAGCTAGCGAGCTAATTTTTTTTGAACGACGGTTTCAGATTACTGACGGGGCATTACCCACCCACCCGATCATCTCCACTCCTGGGATGACAGTGACTGGCACGTCCCCTATGGGGAAGCTCGTACATCAGCCCTGTATTCAACCAGGACACCAGTTCAGGGAGAAACTGGCCCACTGCCAGAAAACCCCCTGTGAGGATTGAACCCCTGACCTCTTAGTTAGAAACTCAACCCTTCCCCAGATACCATCGAGACAATTGCTCGGGTGATCATACTGATTCTTTGGTCAAGAATGGATTGGTGTATGTTGATCTATTTCTTGTAAATTAGTTTCCGAGGTAAAAATGGTATACTTTCTTCTATCTGGGTGGGGGGTTTCGGGTTACATATCTTTGGTGTGCGTGTGTTTGATGGATATAGAGGTTGTCTGTTTTTGATCTGGGTGTGTTTTGACGTGTGTAATATGGGGATTGGGTGGGTGGGGCGTGGGACATATGGGTCCGGTGAGTTGATTATGGGCAGACAACCTTTGTATTTCGTTTCGTGTGGCATTTTACTCGCGTGGTGGCGTCCTTTCTTTTCGTCTCTGTATTATATGGCTGGGTTTGGGTTAAGATGGTTGGTGGTGCTGTTTCCATGGGGCTATACTTTGACGATAGGGGCCACCGGCGATGGATAGTGGAGACCGGGGGGAGCGACCCCCCCCCCTTTTTTTGGGCCGAAGTGGTAATTTTTGCGATTTTTGATTATTTTATATATATTGAGAACCGCCCCGGCCCCGGGGTAAGGATCCGTGACTTTCGCCCCCCAAACTTTTCGGTGAAGCTTCGCTAATGATAGGGGCTGGGATCATATGCTTGGTTAAGGAAGGTGTCATGTTTCAAGAAGAAGATTGGAGCTGATGCATGTAGTGACTTGATGAGCAGTGGATAACATGAATGGAAAGTGTGTAGAAAGGATAAGATGATCAACTGCTGTTAGACTGGATGTTTGAGTCTTGGCGGTGATAATCGTGGTATCTGCGTGATGTTAAGTTGAAGCCATGTATGCAAGGATTTCAAGAAAGCTTTGAATCATTGGTGAAGTAGGGGCTGCTGTGATTCTGGATGCTTTCATTTGGATGTGGCGTAGCCTTGGTGTCTAGAATGAGGGTCTTTAGTTGTATTCTTTTTTTGCTCTTGATTCATGATGTATCTTTGTTTTCTTTTGTCTTTATGTACGTTTGCTAGTCTCTGGCTAGCTTGGTTCTTTTTATGAAAAGTTTTGCTGTTATAAAAAAAAAGAATTATCTAGTGAGCGCCTATATATGTTTTTTAATAGATTTTCTAAGATAATCCACTCCTAGAAGCTGAAATTGATTACTGACCCTAAAGTGCACGATGTTTTAACATCAAACACCTAATATTTTTTCGGATAATTTATCACTCCTATATCGTTTGAGAAATCGTAAACTGGATTGAGAGGAAATCGAAATCTTATTACTGGAATCAAACTTACAAATCATTACACAACTTATTATACTAATACTCAGAGATTATCACGTACGTAACAGTGCGCTAACAAAAAATTAACTAACAAAAAAAAATGTTTACATTTAGTCCCTGTACTTCCAACAGTTTGACATATTTGGAATTAACTTTTCAACAATCTCTCCCTTGATTCCAAAGTATGGAAAACCTCTCAAAGTGAGTCACAGAACTAGAATTAAATCCAAACAGTCTTATATCAACGCATATCAGTGACTCCAACGGAGTTTATATATACTGTTGTACTCAACTGCCCAAACTCAATCCCATTTCATATTGACCATTATACCCTTAGTATGACCCAACTCCCAACACCTCTCTCATGGCTTCAAAACTGGCTCTTCCCAAAGACTTAGTCAGAATATCAGCCTTTTGTTCTACACTGCTCACAAATTCCACCTTTATCTGTGAATTTTCTATGCACTCACGGATAAAATGATACTTCATATTAATGTGTTTAGACCTTCCATGGAAAACAAGATTTTTCATCAAAGATATAGCTGATTTATTATCTACCAGCAGCCTTGTGTTTCTTTGTTCCTTACCTGTTAGCTCCTCAATCAAACCATTCAACCATAGAGCTTGCTGAGCTGCACTTGTAGCTGACATGAACTCAGCTTCACAACTACTTAAAGCCACAGTCTTTTGCTTGCTTGACTGCCAACTTATCAAAGAACCATTATAATAAAACACAAATCCTGATGTACTCTTGCCATCATCTTCATCTACCATGTGATTACTATCACTATAGCCTATTAGCTCATCTCCTTTACCTGTTTTAAATTTGACTCCATAGTCTAATGTTCCTTGCACATATCTGATGATATGCTTAACTGCTTTTAGGTGAGCTACTCTAGGAGATTGCATGAACCTGCACACATACCCAACACTATAACTCAAATCAGGCCGTGTATGAGTTAAGTACCTTAATGAACCAACTAGCCTCCTGTAATCTGTTGCATCCACAGTTTCTCCTCCTTCATCCTTTCGCAATCTCAGTCTAGGTTCCATAGGAATTTTAGTGACATTACAATTCTCTAACCCTGCCAGCTTCACCACCTTCTTTGCATAAGCTGTTTGTTTCAGAATTATTCCATCTTCTCTTTGATCAACTTCCAATCCCAAATAGTAGTTTAACACACCTAAATCAGTCATGTCAAATTATCCTTCATTTGACTTTCAAACAATTCAATTTCCTGCAATTTGCTTCCTGTCACAAGCAGATCATCAACATATATACTTACAATTACTTGTGCTCCATTTCTATTTCTGATATACACTGCTTGTTCAGTTTTGCATCTATGAAAATCCAATTGTTTTAGAACCTGATCCAACCTCAAATTCCAAGCTCTTGGAGCCTGTTTAAGGCCATACAAAGCTTTGACAAGTTTGTATACCTTCTCTTCTGATCCTTTTTTCACATATCCATCTGGTTGACTCACATAAACATCTTCTTTTAGTTCTCCATGTAAAAATGCAGCCTTTACATCAAGGTGAAATACTTTCCAATTATTTCTTGCTGCATATGATAAAATCAACCTGATGGTGTCTATTCTTGCCACAGGTGCAAAAACATCTTCATAATCCACACCAAACTCTTGAACATATCCTTTGGCGACCAATCTTGCTTTATGCTTGGTTACATTCCCAAAAGCATCTTTCTTTAACTTGAAAAGCCATTTCAAACCTATAGGATGAACTCCTTTTGGCAAGTCAGTCAAGACCCATGTATTATTTTTCTCAATTGCTTTGATTTCTTCCTGCATACCCTTTTTCCATTCTTCATGTTTGATAGCCTCTTTAAATGACAAAGGCTCATCCTCATGAGCTAGTAAAAGTTGCACCTGAAATGCTTGATCTTGAGTAGAGGATCTCAGCCTTGGATCTAGAACATAATCAGTTAGTCTCACTGATTTTACTGGAACTCTCCCTGACCTTCTTACACAAGTTGTCTGCTCTTGCTCATGATTAACATCACCAGGTTGGTCATTTTCTTCATTGTCCTGGTTCAGCTCATTTTCTTCATGATCACCATGATTAACATGATTGGGATAAATCACTTGTTCATCCTCAGACTCTGACATCTCCTGCTGCTCAACTACTTCACTTTCTGCCCATCTTGGCCCATCTAGCTGATCTGAAGTAGATGCACTAGTCAAATTCCAGTCACCTGTTCTAGTTTCTTCAAATCTAACATCCCTGCTGATTACTATTTTACTAGTAGCAATATCCAACATTCTGTCTGCCTTTGTTCCCTCTTGAACACCAAGATAAATCATAGGAGAGCTTCTGTCCTCTAATTTCTTTAAAAATGGTCCAGAAGTTTTCACATGACCAATACACCCAAACACCTTTACATGATGTAAGTTTGGTTGTTTCCCTTTTAAAGCTTCATAAGGAGTAATTCCCTGCAAAGCTCTTGTTGGTAACCTATTCAAAAGATACACAACATGTCTTACTCCCTCTCCCCACAACTCATTTGGCACTTTCATAGACTTCATCATGCTTCTTGTTGTATCCATTATGCTCCTATTTCTCCTCTCAACAGACCCATTTTGTTGAGGAGAATAAGGTGCAATAAGCAGTCTAGTTATACCATTCTGATTACAAAAATCAATAAATCTTCCTGATATAAACTCCCCACCTCTGTCTGATCTAAGGGACTTTATTTTATGCCCAAATTGCCCTTCCACAAGATTCTTGAATTTTACAAATATCTCATAGGACTGATCCTTAGTAGCTAGGAAATAAACCCACATGAACCTAGTATGATCATCCACAACCAGTAAAAAATACGTATTACCTGCTTTAGTGGAAGGAGTAATAGGCCCACAGAGGTCAATTGAAACTAATTCCAAGGGTTTACTAGCCCTATATACAGTTTCCTTTGGGAATTTTGACCTTGATTGTTTACCAGCTAAACAAGCATCACAAATATGTGGGTTAAATTTTAACCCTGGTACTCCTTTCACAATCCCTTTACTGGTAATGTCCTCTAGGGTCTTGAAGCTTACATGCCCTAACCTCCCATGCCATAACCATTAAGGGGTATCCATACTACTAAGAAAACATCTTGGACTACTTGTTTTCAAAGCAATCTTGTACAGTCTATTGGCTGCTCTTTCAACCTTCATTACCAAATTTCCTGACCTATCATACAGCCATAGATGTTGTCTTTCATTTTCACTTCACAACCAACTTCTGTAGCTTGACCCAGGCTTAGAATACTACTTCTCAATTGGGGTATATAATACACATTTGTAAGAACCTTTTGTTTTCCATTACTACCCTCCAATATTACAGAACCCCTTCCTTCAATGCTAACACTAGACCCATCTCCAAATGACACTTTCCCACTTATCTTTTTATCTAGATCAGAGAAATGAGAAAGATTACCTGACATATGGTTGGATGCCCCGTTGTCTAAGTACCAGAATTCTTCTTCACCTTTGCCTAAAACATACTTGGATGGAATGATCCTTTCTTCATTCAAATACACCATTTCTTTAGGATTTTCTGATATCATTGACAAGGTGGGCTCTTCATCATCTACAATCTAATTCAGATTCACTTGTTGATCAGATTTTTTTACACTAGTGCACTCACTGGCATAGTGCCCCATTTGGTCACACTTGAAGCACTTGATATGTGACTTATCCTTCTTGGTTTTCTGATTGAATTTCCCATTCTTGCCATTCTTCTCATTATTCTTCCTTGAGTTTTGATACTTGGCACCACTCTCAGATGCACCATTGCTTGGTTTCCACTTCTTCTTGGTCTTTGAGTCCTTGTGTTTTGCCTGCCACTCAGAGTAAGTCAAAAGAAGTTGCTCATCTTTCCCACTACTTGAGACCTTGTTTTTCATACCAGTTCTTTCTTCGAAAGCCTTCAACCTCCCAATAACTTCTTGAAACTTCATGGCATCTATATCCATGAACTGTTCTATTGAAGCTACAATATGAACAAACCTCTCTGGGACACATTCAAGCATCTTCCTCACTAACAGGGATTCCTCAATCTGTTCTCCCAACTCCGATACTTTTGATGAAATTACTGACAGCTTTGCTGCAAAATCATCAACTGTATCAGTTTCTTTCATCCTTAATTGCTCATACTCTGACTTTATGGTTTGAAGCCTCGCCTTCTTGACCCTATCTTCTCCAATGAATCTTGACTTAATCGCATTCCATATATCCTTTGCAGTCTCCAGTTTTGCGATCTGCATTATCATATCCTCAGGCAATGCCTGATATAGGTAAGCTACTGCGGCCGCATTCTTCTTGGCATCAACCTCTGCCCCTTCTGCAGGTTGAACCACCTCCCACAAGCCGTGAACGTTGAAGATAGCCTTCATCTTCACGGTCCAAATTTTGTAATTCAAGGGTGTAAGAACTGGACATTGTAGCGGAATAGTTGTGAAATTCTCACGAACGGTTTGCCTCTGACCTCCTCCTCCGGCACCACCTCCGTCGGCCATGATTTCTCTCCCTGGATCTGTAATTCGTTTCTCCGATTAACTGAAGATACAAGAACGCCCTTCTTCCCCTTCACAACGATCAATCGGTCTTCCTTCAGAAACGACGGAGCACGAGAACTGTGCTCTGATACCAATTATCGTTTGAGAAATCGTAAACTGGATTGAGAGGAAATCGAAATCTTATTACTGGAATCAATCTTACAAATCATTACACAGCTTATTATACTAATACTCAGAGATTATCACGCTAACATTGCGCTAACAGAAAATTAACTAACAAAAAAAAATGTTTACATTTAGTCCCTGTACTTCCAGCAGTTTGACATATTTGGAATTAACTTTTCAACATCCTACCCTTCCGGGGATTTAAATTAGTAGCGAGACGGAAAGAAAAAAAAACGGTTAAACTAAAAATCAAAAAAGTTTTGAGCAAATTATATTTTATGTCTTTTAAAAATTTCTCAAAAGTTCACTTTTCGTCATTAAACTAAAAAGATAAAAGAAAAAACGACCTTATATGAGATTTATATGAGATTGCGACCACATTTTCTTAGTCTTGATAAAATCCATAGACTTTTTTAATTACTTATATGCATTACATATTTGTAAGCGTGTCAAATTTGTTGTGAAGAATTTTTTTAACATAAGACATAGGAAGATTATGATCGTATACCCCAAAAGTAAAAATTTAAATTTGTAATAAAATTGAACAAACCTTCATGAATCTAGAAAAAACATATTTGGATTTCAAATATTTTGTCATATTTCTTTACTTGATTAAAATTCCCGCAGCAACAATTATAGAAAGTTGTTAAAACGATTAAATAACTCGTGTTAAAATAACATGTTTACAGTAACATATATATACACGTGAACTCCCCGCACGTGCGGGTGTAAAAATTTATTCAGAAAAAAATAAAATTATCGTAACGCTCGCCCAGATTAAACCTCTAGTTAATAATTAATTAACTAAAGGCGTTTCTAGAAGCTCTCCTTTGGTAACCCTAATCCCACACAGGCATACATGTGCTTGCACCACACGTTAATCTTATCCACCACTTGCTTGGTGGACAAGTCTCGGAATTATACAACACTCCGTTCGTTTGGTTTTCACGTCCAGCTTCTTTTCCATCGATTTCTCTTCCAAACAATTCCTCAATCTTTTGTTTCCATTCAATTAGATTTTCATTCTCTGGAAACAAGTCTAAAGCCTCTTTCAAACTGCCTTCAAAGTCTTTCTTCCCAGCAATGATTCTTGAGTACTTTCTTTCCAGTGTACTCATATATTTCTGCAATTATAAAAGTAGTTCTTACTTAACATTTATAGAGATTTTTGATAGAAATTAAACACATAAGTTCAGACATTTCAATTTGTTCAATAAGTTATAAATTACCTCTATTTTTCTTTTTTCTTTCAGTTTTCCTATCACTCCTTTAGATATCTCATTTTCATCTCTATTTCTGGTCACGTTACCATACCTCGTTTGTTGATGAGATGTTTGATCGTGTAGGAGCTGAAATTGAAAAAAAAATAAATCATTAAGGGGTTGTTTGATTGTTGCTAACTGGGTAAGAGCTGATTGAGTAAGAGCTGAGTGAGTAAGAGCTAATTGAGTAAGAAACTCTAGTTGAAACTTGGGTGCTTGATAGTAGCTAACTGGGTAAAAGCTGATTAAGTAATGTATATAAAAAATAAATTAAAATAAAATAAAAAAAGAAAATTTAAAATAAAAATTGCAATTCATAACAGAAAGAAACCAGGTTCCTCTAAAATCTATTCCAACCTTAATTAACTACAGAATAGAAAGAAACCACAGTTCCCCTAAAATCCAAACATATGCCATAAGTTTGTTCTAACAAATTCAACTTACAAGTCTTTCCAAAACAATAATTGGAATCATTTAAATGAAATCAGAATAGAAGATAAATTAATTACGCTATCTTCCTTCATACACCAACGAGAAAGAAAAGAAATAAGAAACAATGATGGGAATTAATTAAAGGGTTATTGGCTTGTATTAATCCCAACTATCACGTATTGGCCGATAACACTCCCAACTTTACTCCTTCCACCTGCCACCACGAACTATCATCATATTTTCCTCCATCACTCCCCCGGTTAAATTTACTTAACGAAATTAGAACTAAAAGCCGGGTAAACTTACAAAACATGGAATTCAAATGGGGTTAAGTAATTCACGGGGGAGTGATGGAGGAAAATATGACGATAGTTCGTGGTGGCATATGGAAGGAGTAAAGTTGAGAGTGTTATCGGCCAATACGTGATAGTTGGGATTGATACAAGCCAATAACCCTTAATTAAACTGTTCAACTATTTCACAAACCCAGATTTTGTTTAGGAGAAGATGGAAATTAATTACGCTATCTTCCTTCATACAGCAGAAAAAACCTTGAATTGAAGGCAAAAAAACCTTGAATTGAAGCGGAGGAGCGGCAGAGTGTGAAGGATAGCAGACGAGCGGCGGAGGATAGTAGACGGCGGCGGAGGAGAGCAAACGAGCGACAGAGAAGGAGCATAAATGTCGACCGGGAGTTTAGGGATGAAAAGGGGGGAGTTCAGGGGAGCAGCCGTGCATTTTAGGGTTAAGGGATGAGCACAAAAGTTTCAGTCAGTGATGTTTAAAAGAGGGACTCGGTCAGGGATGGGCTGACTCGGTCAGCTCAAAGCTTTACATATCAAACGCCCTGACCACTTACCAGGTCAGTGGTCAGCTCTTACTGAACCCGGTAAGAGGTTATCAAACAACCCCTAAGTCAATATTCACACGTAACTATAAAGCAATTTTAGTAACTATCTTCCACAATTAATAGATGTTTGCAAGTAAATACGTACAATAGTAGAAATATTGTGTATTCATCTATTATTAGGCTGTGTGTAATGGGGCTCCATGGGGGCGCCATGGAGCCCAAAACCCTTATATAACGCCCCTTCCTCCATCCCCATCGGCGCCATCTTCCTCCTTCCCCCCTTTGAGCGCCATCTACATAGCGCCTCCCCCCTCTCAAACTCCGGCGCCATGGGCGCTATACCCACTACGGTGGGGCGCTATGGAGGGGCGTTATGGCGCCATCTCCACCTCCACTACGAATAGCCTTATACACTAACATAAATTATTAGGAGGGGGAAATGGTAGAATTTTGAAGATTATGAAGATTGGTATTAACCAATAGGAGTGTGCCACGCAGGAGAGAGAAAGAAGTAGAATTTTGAAGGATTTTGAAGGATTTTAAGAGGGAGTCGTGAGGATTATAAAGAATTATAGGTTAATATATTTTAATGTTTTGAGTTATTTTATTTTGTAATTAATTTTAAATCACTATATTTATTTTAAAAAAACAACTAGATATATTTTTAAAAACACAACATTTATTTTTAAAAAAACATTACATAATAAAGAAAAAAACATTACATTACTTAAAAAACACACTAAAAAAAACATTACATAATAAAGCGTGTACATAAAAGTTATAAAAACTTAGATATTATTATTTGAAGTTGACGCCCTCTGGAGACGGTCCCTCATCAAGGTCCAAACCTCGACGTGTGAAAAACCCTTATTGTCATGTATTTTTCGGTACTCGCACAACGGCTTAAACATCAAACCCGATTCAAGATCCGCCAAAGTAGCTTTTCGTTCAATTTCGCCGTACACGCTTTCGAACTTGTTAATCTTCGAACTTATTTTTTGCTATTTCGAGTTCATTTGGTGTACGGTTTTATTCGTACCACCAAGTTCTTTGTTGAAATGGTCAAGCACTCTAGCCCAAAATTTATCCGCCGTTGAGTGATGAAGAACCTTCTCATCGGACACGTGGTAGAATGCGCGAGCCAAAGCGACCTCCTCGTTGGTAGTCCAAGTCATTTTGAAGTTGTTGAGTGTGGAAGAAATTATATTTGGTGTAGAAGAGAATGAAAGAAGTTTATAAAAATGGTGAAATGGTGTGTGAAAATGATGGGTTTATATATAAAATGTAAAGAATTTTTTATTTTTTTTAAATAAGACCGTTCAACAACGGTCATATCCATCGAACCAAACAAAGTTTCTTCGGCGTGATGTAGTTTCAAAGTGAAGTTTTTACCGAAGAATTTTGAGTGGCGGCGGTGTTGCCACGCTAGTTTCCGGCGCCGCGACATTTTTGCCGCCCACTCCGTCCCCCCTTAGAAGTAATGGTCATGAATGTTTACATATGTAAACATTCACTATGTAGTAATATATTTCAATAACATAAAAAAATTTGGGTACATATATATGTGTTGAAAGCATGCATGATAGGGGTGTTCAGATTTCGAATCCGATTCGAAGAACTCGAAATTCGGTTCGATTCAATTCGAAAATGAGCAGTTCAAAATTCGGTTCGATATTTCAAATTCGAATTCGATTCGATTCGACGTCTAATATCGAATTAGAATTTGAGATTTTCAATTCGATTCGATTCGAAGTTTGAATTAAAAATAAATATATGTACATATATATATATATATATATATATATATATATATATATATATATATATATATATATATAGGGAGAGGATCATTTGAGAACCAATTGGGTTTGAGAACTTTTGAGAACCATTCTGAGCCACAAGTTATATATAAGGAAATCCCCCCCCATGAATTTGAATGCTTCCCCCCTGAAAATTAGTGGCTCAGAATGGTTCTCAAAAGTTCTCAAATAAAAAAATTCTCATTTGAACCTAACCCTATATATCTATATCTATCTATATATATATATATATATATATATATATATATATATATATATATTCATATATAAATATAATATTCATAAATTTTTTTTGAATTAGTTTGACTTATTATTTCACGTCATATTTCAAAAGTATTAAAATTCTAAAATATACCTTGAAATTTGAAACGTTTTATTCATATTCACGATTCCATTTCCGTGAAAAATTATAAATTTTAAATCTTTTTGATGTTTATTAATTTTATATTTATATAGATTTGTATTTTTTACTATAATAATTTAATTTTTTTATTAGTTTTGAAATAAAATTAAAACATGTGTTTTTGTTTCAATTTAAAATGAGTTTATTCGGATTTGATTCGTATTCGATTCGAATTCGAAATCTGAATACGAATCGAATCGAATTTCGAATTGGATTTTCTATTCCGAATTCGAATTCGATTCGATTCGACGAATCTATTTCGAATTCGAATCGAATATCGAATGCAGGTTTTAAAAGTTGAAATTCGAATAATTCGATTCAAATTACTCGAGTATTCGAAATTCGATTCGTTGAACACCCCTAATGCATGAAGCTAGCTGACTCAGGTATTAAAAGTATGAGAACTTACTTGAAATTCCAATGCCTTCTCAAGTTGTATAACAATATCACATTCATGTGAGTGTGACTGATAAGCGGCTTTATCTTCCAAGCATTTAAGGGCAATAGCAACAAATATAGTCAATGATTTTGCCGCAATTTGTTCCTTTATATTCTTGAATATCATCTTATCAAGGTTTCCATTTTTTTATAGCGTCTAACAGCTAAATGGACATCTAACAACGGAGGAGGGTCTTCATAGCCATATCGCCATGCCCATCTCCCACACAACATCTCAAATAAAATCACACCTAATGAGTATGTAGTCGTATTTTCTCTGGAATATTTAAATAGGTTGTCAGCCTTGTCACTAAGATCAGGTACCATAAAAGTACAAATTTTAAAATTCCAATCACCATCAACTGCAATATTACTAATATTGAAGTCTATATATGTCGTCCATTTCATCAATTTCTGCTTGTTTGTCTCACGTGTGTGAAGAAATTCAAATCCTTTTGCAACACCGATGCATATCTTAAGGCGTTCCACCCATGTAAGCAAAGGATCCCTAAGATATTTTCGGAGTCCACCGTTAGATGATACATGCTCATATACAATGATATATTCATTATTTTCGTTACAATAACCTACAAGACCAAGGACGTTCTCATGCTTATGCTTGAGAAATCCGATATTGGTGATAACTTCCAATAAACCTCTTCACAACACATTTTGTAAATTCCATAGCATGTCCAACATGTCCTTCATAAAGAGCCCACTCAAGTGATCTTCCAATGTAATTCTCATAACTAAAGTTTCGTGTGCCCAACTTTATGGCTTCAAGTGATATATGGAAGTTTCTCTTGCTGTTTTTCTGTGAATGATGCATGCTCCTTTAATCAATTCTTGTTTTTAATTAAAACCGTAAAGAAATATTATTCAAAAGACAGTTATATATATTGGGGTTAGATTCATTAAAAAATATATTTTGCCTAATAAGAATAGGAAGAGATCTCATCTCTTGATTTTATAAATCAATGGTTGAGATTTAACTGCAATAAAATAGGAGGAAAATTAAGGGGTGGGGGTATTTTTGATATAGCCTTTTTATTGACCTTTTTAAGTTTTCCCATAACTTTTTCATACCTTTTTAAGTTTTCCCAATAAAATAGGAGGAAAATTAACGTTTTTTAAATGTTCATAACTTTTTCATACGACATTAGCTTTTATAAAAATTACACCATAAAAACGAGCATTTTTTTCCTCTTTAATTTGAGTATATATAAAAAAAATTTAAAAAATCTTTTAAAAAAATATACTAGTTTGTCATATTTGTATTGATTTAAAAAAAATTGTACTGGTTTATAATAATTATATTGTTTACATTTAAACAATATGATTTATATTGTTTTGCATTGTAAGTTTTGTTTTATATTAAAACAACTATTATTATGTTGTTTTGTATTAAAAACAACATATTTTTTTTTTAAAAGTAAAACAACACATATAATTGTGTTGGTTTATATTACAAATGTATTGGTTTTATAAATGTACTGGTTTACGTTAAGACAATATTATTTGCACTGTTTTATGTTAAGACAACATTATTTATATTTTTTAGGTTAAGAAAACACTATTTGAACTGATTTAAAGTAAAACAGTACATACGTTTGTATTAAAATTGTACTGAGATTATATATGTAGTGTTTTATGTCAAAACAACTTATTTTTATTTCTTAATTGTTTCACTTGTTATAATCTTATTGTTTCCTGTTTTTTTAGGCAAAATCAATTTTATATTTGATCCAACTCATGTATATATTAACATCGAAATAATGAAAATATACCACTTACTATATTAGGATAAAAGACTAGTTATTAATCAAATAGCAATTTATTTTCTTGTACGTCCTAGTATTTTTTTTTCACATATATATAAAAGCAACTTTTCGACATCCATGTTTTATATAACTGATGTCGAAAAGTTGCTTTTATATAACTAGCTTCACTTCACGTTTTTTATTTTCGAAAAGGGTTCTAATACATATAAGGTTTTACTACGTACAATTTAAAAAGAGTAAATTACCATTTGTATCCCTGAGGTTCGGTCAGTTTAGCCACCTGCGTTTTATTTTTAAATTATTAACAAATTTCATCTGACGCTTGCATTTTGTTGCCATCTGAGTCCTTAGGACTAACGGGGGTTTGTCTTTTCTGTTATATGAAAAGGTATTTCAGTCAATTTTGACATGACGGGCTATTTATGTTATTATTCAAAAAGCTATATAACCCTTCATTTTTAAGAGACTATTTTGTAAATATTACAAATAACTATTATTAAAAAGAAAAAAATAAAGAACATAAAGAACGGATTGAAGAAATCGTCGACCTCCAACTCCAGAGACGAACGACGGTGACTTCCGTCGACCTCCAGCGACCGACGACCTCGCCACGGCGGCGACCTCCTCCTCTCTCTTCTGTTTATAAACCACAGAAGATGATGATGATGATGGAGGTAGTGGCACAGCTTAGTGGAGTAGTGCTAATTTATGTCATTTTTGAATTTTTTTATATATATTAAGGACCGCCTCCCGGGATTAGTATTCGTGACTTTTCGCCCCCGTAAACTTTCCGCCCAGACTTCGCCAATGGACGGAGGTGGGTTTTGAAGGTCGGTTGAAGGTTGTGGGGGCCGTCGCTAGTGCTGTGGAGTCGCCGGTTGCTACTGGATTATCGTCCGGTTTTTTATAGTAAGGGGTTAAATTATTATACGGCATACCGATGGGCGTCTCCTACGGAGTTTGCTACCGGTGGATTGGGGAATTCTCTTCAATGGTGGGATCACAGGAATCCTGGAGGCCCAGTCTCACAGTTAAAGGGCAACTGGTAAGTAAAATTAGAATGATAAAATGCAAACAATTACTATGACAAACCAATCCTAAAAGAAGTTGTAATCATTGGTTAAACTATACAATATAGACTTGTAATCGTTGGTCAAAATACACAATGTTATTGGCAATGGGGTGTTTTTCCCTGTCGGCAGAAAGAAGTTTGGTAAAAGTTGTGTTGCCTAATGATCTACAATCACTAGACAATCTTGCTTGTCTAATTTCCTTGTCGTGTGGTGCTTGTAAAATAATTGAGTATTCATTATCTTTTAGATGTAAGAATGGGAATGATTTTGGGGGAGGGGGCTGTCATTTGTTGAGGAGAAAAGAGAGAGGGAAGGTGGATGGTTAGTGGTAACTATTGTATTTAATAAAATTATTAAAACTCGCCTCTTATTTTGATAACTTACATAAATAGCCCCTTATGTGTAAATTGACTGAAATGCCATTTTACTTAACAGAAAAGTCTAACCCACGTTAGTCCCAAGGACTCAGATGACAACAAAATGCAAACGTCAGGTGAGATTTGTTAATAATTTCAAAATCGGATACAGGTGGTAAAAATGATCAAACATTAGGGATGTAAATAGTAATTTACTCAATTAAAAATGCACTGAAAGCAAGCATGAGGGTAACTCAAAACTTACTTGAAATTCTAAAGCCTCCTTAAGTTGAATAACCACATCACTTGCCTCTGGTCGTTCAACCCTTTGACCCGCCAAGCATTGGATGGCAATCATCTGAAATTTAGCCAATGATTGAGGCTCAATTTGTTCCTTTATACCCTCAAATATCATCTTGTCAAGGTTTTCTTTTTCATTGTAATGTCTCACTGCTACGGGGCCTAACGATTCAGAGTGATCTTCCCACCCCTTTGCCTGTGATAATATTCCGCATAACATCTCTAACAAAACCACACCTAATGAGTATATATCTGACTGTTTTGATAAGTACCCACAAAGTTGGAACTCTGGGTCAACGTATCCTAACGAGTCATAAGCATTATCATTGATATGCTTGGCTATGTCATATACCCATGTTTTGCATGACCATTCCAAATTACAAATTTTAGCATTCCAATCACCATCAAGTAGAATGCTACCACTTTTAATGTCTTTGTGTATTATCTCATCATCTTGTTCTATGGAACCCATATGAAGAAATTCCAATCCCTTTGCAACATCAATGCATATCTCGAGCCTTTTCATCCATGTCAGATTAAGATCTTTAACATGTTTATCAAGTCTTCCGTTAACGGTATGTTCGTAAACAATTATCATTTCATTCATTTCATAACAGTAGCCTACAAGGCCAATAATATTCCCATGCCTACGCTTGAAAAGTAAAACAAGTTCTTTCCAAAAATTATCTTCTCCTTCACGAGGCTTGTTATCCCACCGCTTTGCAACGATGGCACTATATCCATTAGCATGTGCGATTTCTCCTTTATAGAGTTTCCAAAATCTTCCTTCTCTGATGCAATTGATATCACTGAAGTTTTGTGTGCCAGTTTTAATGGCGTCAAACGATATATGGAAACGGCCCTTATTTTTCTGTAGATCATAGCATTTAAATTAAGTTCATACCATATTACCACACTAAAATATATAATCTAAAAGCAAAATAAAATTGATCAAATATAAAATCAATAAGGCATTGATTTTAATACTTTAAAATTCTATTTTATTTGGGGCATGTGTATACCTGTGTGAGTTTGGTTGTGTGAGTCTGCCACATAGACAGCGACTCCACTCATATGTGTGGGTTTGGTAGGAGGGGTATTGTGTCATGGTGTTATAAGTTGTGTTATGTGAGTTGAGTTATTTTTTATTAATTTAAACAAAAAAAAATTAAAAAATTGACTGGCATTATTTGATTGGATGGAACACACACCACACGTCATTTCACGCTGTGGCTATTCCCACGCCCACCACTCGCACAACCCACCCACGAAAGGCCAGAGTGGTGTTCCACGCTGTGGGTCTATGTGAGTGGCACTCACGGAGGGCACTAGCGAGGTATACCGCATGGTCTCATAAATACATAAAGAATCCATGGTGTGTTAAAAGTTTCGCATGAAAGGATGCGGGAATTTACTAAAAGACGCTAAGATATTGTGGTCTAATTAGTTGCAGGTATGGAAGTGTTAAAAATAACCTTTTTGTGGCCCAAGTTAACATAACATAACATGTAATTACTTGATGGACATAATTACCCTTATCAAGCCAAGTTAGGGTTTCCCATTGGGTGTATAAATAGAGGTCATTGGTGATTAAACACCCACTTTTCTCTGCCTCTCTAAAATCGTAACCACCATCATCACCATACACCCTAAACGGGAATTCAATCAAGAATCAGATGGCTTTACAAGCATGACGGCGGTCATGGGTATACAAGGTAATCTTTACATTCATGTCGTATCTATCATATTGTTGTAAAGGAATCGTCCAACATGTGGTGTAAGAGCGATGTTGCTAACTCGATTCCTTATTTTGTTTACACACATATATCGAAATCAGATCTGATCACAAACTCGGTTTCCTAATCATACAAGTTTTAAAATCTAAACCCTAATTCGTTTATGTGTTGAAAAGTATGATTCAAAGGTGTTTCGTTTTTTTAGAAACCCTAATCTGATCATAACAGGTCTAGTTTTGATTTCGACTAATATGTGCGCAACACGAAACGAGCCGTTACGCCTGTAAAGACTCGTTAGGGTTTAAGGTTCTAAAGCAAAAACGAGGCGTTACCTAGTAACGACTCGTTATGACCTAAAGTTTTTCGAATCTGTAACTGTTCTACATAATGGGTCGTTAGCCAGTAACGCCCCGTTACAATGTCTTTTGACTAGCAGTATCTAGTGATGCAAATCAATTAAATCAGTTAGCAAATTAACTAGTCTTAACTAAGTTAATAACCTTTTAAAGGATAACGGGTCGTTTCCCTGTAACACCTCGTTACGTTTGTTACTTTTATAATTTTTTTTAACTTCACTAGCTAACTCATCTTTGCTAAAACTTGAATGACTAGGTCATTAAAGTTGGTATTACCTAGTTTTCGACGCCTATAGCAATTTTTTGATTTCTTCCGGACCACCGGTTCTTTCGAACATGTTGTTCCGGACTTATGTGGTCCTTCCGGATAGGTTGTTCCGGAATCGTGCGGTTCTTCCGCACAGGTTGTTCCGGACTCATGTGGGTCTTCCATAATTTCTGGAATTGTGCTAGAGGTTAACTTAGAATTATTCTAAGTATGAGATATTTGTGTGAACAAACTTATGGAAAAATCATGTGTTGCTTACATCAACTCTAAAGCACTCGTGAGCTAATATATATAATGAGTTGAACTTATAGACCGTAGTGATACATTTGTTGTTCAAATCATGAGGGTCTAAGTGTGATCATAAGTGATGTCACATAAAGCTTATCAAAGTGCAGGTAATGTGGGGGAGAGACCATTTGAGAAACAACCAGTGTGCTAGTTAAAATGGTATAACCATAAAGAAAGGGAGAACCTTTCATCACCCCATTTGGATGCCATCCAATGACACTTAAATGTGGGGGGGGGGGGGGGGTGGCTTGCATTTGATATATGTTTGGCAATGAGGATTGCAATCACATGACTAAGTGGAGTACACAATAGTCATGGGAAATGTGTTCACCTTGGAAAGACTACAGTGTGGTCATAAAGGGTGCTTATGGCGAGTTAAGAACACAAAACGCAAATTGCAAGTTAAGATTATGGATCTTGGCTGCAAACTATCTTGGTTGGTTTAACGAAGTTCCGGAGCTATCTGGTTGGCATCCCGGGGGGAAGATCCACTAGCTCCCATGCAGCTGATATGCTCATTTGACGTGAGTAATGACGAGACATCTTGAAAGCAAGATTTGACATGAAAGACATGGGAATGGCAAATGTGTTTTTGGAAATTCAAAATCACACGAAGTCAAAGTGGGCTCGTTTTAAGTCAAACCCACTGTGTGGACGAAATTCTTGAGAAGTAAGATGCAAATGACTCTAATGCAGCTAGAACTCCAAATCGACACGAGTCAGTATCTAGCTAAGAACAGAGGAGAGCCTATTAACATATTAGAGTACTCAAGAATTATTGGCAATTTGATAGATCTGATGAGTTGTACGAGACCAGACTTAGCAAGCCAAGTGGATACACGGATAATCCTAGTTCAACTCATTGGACTTGTGTGATTAGGTTACTTAGATACCTAAGGTACATAAGGGAATACGGGTTGCACTAGAACATATATCCAGCAGTGATTGAAGGACACTGTGATACAAATTGGATATCTGATATGATATTTAATACAAATGATTCCAGAGCAAATTGGATATCTGATGCGATATCTGATACGGATGACTCTAGAGCAACGAGTGAATATGTATTCACACTTGGAAGTGCAACCAAATCGTGGAAATCTTCAAAACAAATGGTTATTGATAGATCCGCGATAGAAGCAAAATTCATCGTTTTAGATAAAGCTGGTGAAGAGGCAGAATGGCTACGTCAATTGAGGATATACCAAGATGGCCTAAGCAGGCAACACCCATATGTATACATTGTGATAGCTAATCGGAAATTGGCATAGCTCATAGCACAATGTATAATGGTAAGAATAGACATATAAGACGTAGACATAATACGGTACGACAACTAATCTCTACTGGAATTATCACTGTTGACTATGTGAAGTCAAAGGATAATATTGCGGATCCGCTAAACAAAAGGCCTAAGTAGAGAGTTAGTTCAGAGGTCATCCACGGGAATGGGACTAAAGCCCTTGAAAGATTAAAGTTCATATGAAGGAAAACCTAACATAGTTGACTGGAGATCCTAAGATCTGAGTTCAATAGGACAACCTAATTATATGAGCTAGTGAGGTCACTGTGGGGGAAGATTTGATAAACCCACGCACTTTAAGAAAGGGATGTATAATTGAAATCGATACATCTCCTAGTCCATTCCTAGAAGTGACAAGTACAAGGTTAAGCCTATGGCTTTTAATGATTCAGCTGAGGCAGCCACACAAATCACCTATGTGAGAGAGAAGTGGGGTTGCTTCGAAAGGTATTGAGAGGGAGCACAATACCTAAGAGCTCTCGCAGAACCAGACTAATATTCATGACCATAACGGACATAACTATGAGGACTTGATATTGTCAAGGAGAGTCTTGTGTGAAGCAAATTGTCGCCTACACAAACGGCATACGAGTTCAAAGGCATCACCGCTTACTCAGAGCTAGTAGAGTAAGTGTGTTTCATGAGCGAAGGTTCAAAGGGTAACACCTACCTATCGTATGCGAGATTCAACTGTTGAAATTCGATCGGTATTAAGTTGCTTTAAGATCAACCTCCATTCATGTGGGGGATTGTTGGAAAAATGTGTGTGAATGAGATGTCAATCTCAAATGAGTTTGGCTATCCCACATTGGTGTGGGAACAAAGGTTGAGTTGGTTTATAAGGACCATATATCCAAGCTTTGTCAAAGCTTTGAATGTGTTTTACTCTGGCACCTACACGTGCGTAGGGGGGGGGTGCAGAAAGTGGTTCGATGGGTCAAAAGTCCAAGGCGTGCCCGCGCGACCTGCGGACATGGATGCAGCTCCGGAAACCCGGGTCCGAGAGAAGTAGATTTTTACTTGTTTTTTTATCATGGTCCAGAAAATTCTAAATCAGCCTTTTCGTGTGACTAAGACTCTTCGCGTCCTAAAACAGACTAATGATATTATGATCGTTAATTAACGTTCATAATGGAGAACCTTTAAGACAATAATACTTGCAACCTTTGGTGTGTAAGACTCTTCATGTATATATACATGAAGAGATTTTCGTGAATGTTTAAAGTACCATATACTCCATACACACATCATTCTCTGTTGCTGCGCTTTTGCTGATCTCAGTTGCTGCTGCAACATTCCGTTCTCATTTCAGGCGAGTGTCACGTCCGGCAGTACACGCTGCTTCGAACCGGTGTACTCTGGGAACAGACGGTGAATCTGTTTAAGGAATTTGTGTCAAACACAAGCCCAGTTTCGTCGTTTTTTGTCTTCCATTTTCAGGGATTGTTCCTGCCATCAGATCGCTATCTGTTCGCTGCGTCTTCGATTCGGTTAGATCATCAATTTATTTTGTATTCTTATCTAATGCTTCTGACTGTGTAACGATTATTCTGAATCGTTTTACACATAAATGTCAACATCATCTTCCTCTGTTATTATGGATTATAGATCTTGTAGGTTGTAATTGTTTAGCCATAATTTTTGAGGTGTGACCATATTTCCGTTTTTCGATTCTGTATTAGCTAATCTATCTTGTTCAGATCGACGGCTTTGAAGAACCGCCGGCGAGTATGGCGTTGAGGGGTGGTTTGAATGATTTCTCTGGCTCTTTTGATTGAAATATTTGATTATATTCTTTTTTGATTCTGGGTTTGTTCTAGCCACCATGTTAATCGGTTTATGTTTGTATTGGCTTATCTTATGATTGCCCGCCATGTTAAACGTGGTCTGAAACATTGATCGGGGACGACGACTGTCACCAGTGTGAGCACTGAAAACCATAACGGTGGTTGTTGTTTTGTAGTAGGAGACAATCGATTATATTTTTTCATTTTCTGTTGATTTTTATTTAAGAGTATATTTGTTATTGAATTAAAATTTATTAAAGATAGATAAATATGTAATTAATTATATGAACTGGATAAATATGCAATTATGATTTAAAATAAGAGAAAATATTTAATTTTCCCAAAATAATAAAATGAATATAACTAAAATCCCATACCGTCATTTTCAACCCGTTTTCAGGAATTTCCGGCCATATATATACCGACGTGGCCGCTTAAAAACCATGATAACTTATTTATGGGGTAGGATATTTTGAAAACAACCTTTTAAAGAAAAAAGATCAAGAATAGTTTTTCTTCCTAACAACGAATTTTTAAATTACATTTTAAATGAAAAGAAAAAACTATTTTATAAAAATTAAAATAATATTTTTTTAAAAATCTTATAACAAAAATTTGAACATACATTTTTTAAAAGAAAAAAAATCTTTAATGTTTATTTTTTAAATAAGAAAAAAAACATTTTAAAATAAGGATAGGACCTGACGTTTCCAAAAGATGAAACAAGAGACGAAATAAGAATCGAGCATTTTTTTTCTTTTCAATTTAATTATACTATTTATATATAAAAAACTAAAAAAAATTCTTATAAAAATTTGTATTAGTTTATGAAAACTGTACTGAATTTATAAAAGTTGTATTGTTTTTTTTATAGAAAAATTGGATTTAAATAATCTCAACTTTTGAGTGT